>CM068313.1:58083876-58408876 GCA_034766995.1 Acanthacorydalis orientalis
CACAATCTATAAAAGTTATATATAATGTTCTATAATATATGTAAAATCAAAAGAAGACATTTACAATAAATTTGTCAAATAAATTCTTGTTCACCCATAAAATATAAAAAAATTTTCGTATTATTAAATTATTAATGATCATTTTTTTATTTTTTCATAAGCACACTTGCAATTTAATGTCATCATTCTTCAAATTAAATATTCTAAAATCAATTCTCTCCATTTTTAATTTTAAGGAAACTATTTAGTTGTACTGACCGGGAAATCATTTTATAACAATACAGTTCAGACTATAGTAACAAAGAAAGACAATATAGTTAGTTTTAAATGATGGGGAGAATCAGTTTCAATATAGCATTCTCAAGAAAAAAAATAATAATATTATAAACTTTATTAATTTCTTTAATCAAAATGTAAATTTAAAATTTAATGCGAAATCAAATGTTAACACAAAACATTTCTGACCCTGTGGATAAATTCACTTTTGCAATTTAATTTTTTTTTCAACCACGAAAGCCACAAAAGAATGTTTCTTATCAACAATATTCAGCAAAAATTAAAATGAATATTTTTGTCAAAAAATCTTTTACAGTTCCTTGGAATGAAAAAATAATTCATTTAAAAAGTAATTTAACCATAGTATAGGAAGTGTATTCTGACCAATTATTTAAAAAAAAATGTAGGAGTAGTTTGTGAAAAAACGAAAATATTAATTATATCCACTACAAAGTTTTAGTTATATGAATTTTAATTTTACTTTTTCGATTATCTACCAACCATTAAATTAAAATGCGACAAGGTCAGACACATAAAATAAATAAAATATTATAGATTTCCATTTTGGAACAAACATACAAATTAATGTATGTAATTCACTATTTCTATCTCAGTATTCGTCCGTGTTATCTTTCTCTTGTATCATAATTAATTTACATACTAAAATCGAATCAACTAATCTTTTACTTTAATTCCGTTAAGATTTATAAATATATATTAAACCAATGTATAAGGAACATACAAAATTAATTTGAAAAGTTTGGGATCTGATAATGAAATATTGTGTCTATGTTTTGAAAATTACTTTCATTTTTAAATATCATCTCTTTTAAAGATGATATTTGAACTAAGATTCAATAATCTTAGTTCAACACTTTCTCCTGCGATGTACCAGTGCTTTTTTTACATCTCGATAGTCAAGGTCCTAAATAAACAAAAAAAAATTACTAAAATTTAATGTTAAATTTAATATTAAATAAATATTTACCTCCATTTTCACTCAATATTTGAAGAAAATCACATACTTCTATAGAACTTTTTGAGGTTCAGGGAATAGCATGAATTAAAATGGAGCTATATAAAGTAAATAGAGTGGAAAATTATTTCAATTTGGGCGATTTTTGCAATAGAAAAACATTGATTTGAGATCGTGCATTTTTTACATGAAAAAAATATGATTTTCTTTGATGAATTCGGACTTTTTTCCTGATATTTTTGATTCAGTTGGTTCAAAATGTTAGTATAATACTTTAAAGTTATCATTTTTTCCTTTGGAAGATAATGAATCAAAAAAATCTCATAAGCGTTCTAATGGATCGATGCTTTAAACTTTTCTGTGGACAAAATATTATATAATATTTTCGTGGCATAGAATCATGTCGAATTCATTATTTTGACTGATATTTTGTTTCTGGAGAATAGTAATGGAACCAAGTATATATTATTATATTTATTATGTGACCATGTGGTCACAAATTAACAAATAAAATCAGTCTTATCTCCCATGAAAAGATCTAAGTACTCTTGAGAAATTTGTACTTAATTGTGTTTATGCTCCATTGTTATCAAACGAAGAATCTTTCATACCAATAGATTTTCATACATAATTATTCAGTTAGAATATGAAATTTCAATTCATCTGAAATGTCTACAGCCTTAATAATTTCAGATATATTTAATCGACGATCCATTAAAGCAATATGTTGTGTAACTTATTGATGAATTCGATTCTTGTGACACTTTTTGGACTATCATTACGGGGCTCACCTTTCAAGTCTGTTTGACAATGTTTAAATACTGCAGTATATTTTTTTTACCGTTTTCAATAAAGGAGCATTATTATCTAAAACATATTTCATCTCGCCGAAAAGTTTCGTTGATATTCAACCCTTTTTAACGAAAAACTTTAGCTTAGCAGAATTTTTAATTTGATCAATTTTAAAAATGAACTGATGATGATTTAAACAGCTGTTTACAAAAAGTTAGTATTCATAAGATCGACTTGATATTTCACAGGTATGTTATTTATAAAATAGATATGGAAATATAACTCAGTCAAAAATTTTAGACATAGCACCGATATTTATATTCCAGATCACAAACTTTTCAAATTCGCACAACATCTCAATTCACCAACAACTTTTGATGTAGAAATGTTCAAAAATAAATAAAACAAGCTGACATAATAAATTGATATTTTTTATATAATCCAGAGGGCTCTTCCCCTTAATTACTACCTTGCCGACCACCAGGGTTCTCCGTGCTCGTTTGCTTCACTCATTCCCACGACTCGCTTCGCTCATATAGGATAATTCGCTCAATATCGTTATATATATATATATAAATATATATAATCATTCTCGGAAAGGAATTGCAACGCAGTTGTTTTATAAAGTCGCACTTTTCGTATTATAATTCTTCGTAATAATTTCCTGTAACTTGGGGTTTTACTGTTAACAATAATTTAATACATAATTTCTACACTTTTTTTTAAAAAAATGTCCTTTCTTTGAAATCTTACGGAATATTTATATATATATATATATATAAATATATATATATAGAGAGAGAGAGATACATAGATACAAAGTAATAAAATAGCAACTATAAAACTTTATATTTTTTCATTCAAACTAAAAACAAAGATATATATGCAATTAAACATTTAGTTAGCATTTCGACTACAAAATAATTGCATCAACAAAAAAAAATCAAATCATTACTAAATAGTTCAATAAAATCAAAATTTATTTCAGATCAAATTAAAAAAATATACAAATGGTAAATTCAACATTTTGTTTTGTAGCCTTTATTTTTAAGAACAGCGGCATAACATCGCGGCATGCAGTTAACTATTTGACATCAGTGAAGTGGAATATCTTTCCATATAGACTGCATAGCGTGCAACAACTGCTTTGTATTTTTAGACTTTGCTTGAAATACGCCTTTTTTAACATCTGTTCGAAGATTTTGGATATTACTCAGATCTGGAGACAGTTGGCTATCCCATATCCTCAACCTTACTACTTGAAAAAAATTCTAAACCAATTTGCTAATATTTTTTGTGTCATTATCTTCCTGCAAAACTCATTTGAACGGCATATCTATCCGCCATAAGGCAAAATTACATTTTTCACTATGTTAATATAAACATCGGCATTCACGATGGATTTCATTCAAAAAAGTGGACCTATATCATTATAGAAAAAACATCCCCATACTTCAATTTTCTCACCGATATGTTTAATTGTCTTAAATGAGTATTTTTATCTAAACTCTTCATTTTTTGGTAAACAAACAAACATTCACAGCTATGAGTTCCAAATAAGACAATTGTGCACTCGTCTGTCCAAAGAATAGTTTGTTATTTAATAAGCGCCCAATCTGTGTTTTTTAGCAAATTTGCTAAATGGTTTTTGTTCAATAATGGTACTTTTCTAAGACTTCTGCCAATCAAATTCTTTTCAACAAGTCTCCTGCTTATAGCAGAGGTATCTACTTGTAAATTTAGCTCTGTTGTATATTTTGTATACTTTGCTGATGTGATAAACGGGTTTTTTTTTGCTAACCTAACTATATTGTTTTCATTCCTTGTTTTCAATTTCTATTTTTAACTTGTGTCTTCTTTCTCACTTCAGTTCTTAGCATTTGTTATCATTTACCTCGAACACCCAATTACTTTTTTAAAAAATTTTTAGGTTTTACTCTCTAGAATTAAATTTATTATCACTAAACGTTTCTCTTCACTACCATGCTTATCACGACACATTTTAACTAATTGAAAGGTTTTAACTAATAAGATACTAATCATAAATGATCTAATTATCTTATCTTTAATTATTATAATTCAAAACAAAATAGTTTCACAACTTTTCAGTAAGAACTCTCTCTAAAAAAATGAAATGGTGCTATTAGTTTATACAGTGAAATGTTGGTATTGGTCACAAAAATGGAGATTTCCATTCATTTGAAATTCAATTCTAAGAAATTTTTATGATTATCTTATCAATAAATTATAAACAAATATTTAACACTACATGCCATTAAGTTACAACAACAAATTAAGTAGTACTTTATAAGTTTCTTGAAATATTATGGTGCTATTTTTTTGTACAGTTTTTTATGCATACTAAAATAGTTTAATATTGTAACATTGTTTTATTTTATAGTAAAATTGCGTTTAATACTCAAAAAATTATGTTGAATACCCAAATTAATATAAGTAATTATTTCAAATTAACGAAATTAATTATTTCAAATTAATAAAATTAATTATTGAATAAAATTGCTTAATAAATAATTATTAAAATTAATTACTTTCATTAATTAAATACATATTTACTATTAGTATTCAGTTTTCAATATCATTGATTAATTTGTGTCTATAACCAATATCAATATAAATAAAAACAATGTTTTAAATTTAATTCAAGGAAATGTCACGTTGAAAAATATTTTTATAATAATTTTATTCAAAACGAAAGTCAAAAAAAGTTCTAAATTGAATTTCAAGACTAGTTACCAATTGTGTTACTTTAAACTTGTTTAAATAATTGTAAGGTTGAAAATTTTTATAAATTTAGAATTTTTTTATTTTTTGGAAACATTGTTATTTAATAATATAATATATCCTATGAAATTCTTTTTAAAAATATACAATATAAGGCTATTATGTAAGCCATTTTGTACATAAATTAGTACTTTGATAATAATGACTTGTTTATTAACCATTTGACTGTGGAGCACTCCAGGTTTAACGTTCTGTATTGTACAGAACGCGATTCATAGTCACGATTATTACGGAAAGACTATTTTTTCGGGTACCGCATACTCTATCAATGTACCGATTGATTATTCAAATTGATTGATGATTATTGCATTATTTATATTATTTTTCTCATCTTCGAAATTAAATGACGATGGAAAATATTGCTATATTCTCCTCAGTTCATCGTTATATTTCTCATTTGAATCTGAATCTACACTTAATTTACTGTCGTCTCTTGCAATAATTTCTCCAAAACTATCTGACATGTTTATCGAATCACAGTGATAAAAAACGATATAATAAATTATATACGCACAACTATAATATTATGTTATGCTACTATAGCAATCATTACTGCCTATCATTGATAGTTGGTTGGTTGGTTATTGAGGTTTTAAGGCCCATTGACAACTGAGGTCATTAGCGCCCGAACACAAATTATAATTAAAAAAACACACCCCGTTTGCGCACTTCCGCTCGAATCACCCCTTAATTCGAAACGATAATATATGAGTGCATAGGATATATATTATGATATATATATATATATATATATATATATATATATATATATATATATATATATATGATATGCAAACGCTTAAGAATATTACATTAAAACAAAATTTCTCTCAATGAGAGATAAGAAACACATATGAAGGGAGTGGACTGTAAAAATACTCAATCTTGGCCTATCGTTGAAAAAAGTGATTCTCTAAGAAACAGAAAAGTATAAATCTTGTTTATTCTCTAAGTGTATGTGTCGATCTCAAATAATGATAATTTTTATTTTTGCCATATATATAATATAGAAACAACCCCACCTTTATAGAACCTTTATAGAGATAGCCTTTAGCGAACGCATATGTGTGACCACAGTCCACGATGATAGCTTTCGCCGGACGAATATATGCGTTAGTAGCAGTCAAAAGGTTAAAAGTCAAACCTGATGAATATGTGATTAAATTTTATTTAACTGTGCTATAAAGATGATATAATTTTTATCATATTATGCATTGACGTATTGATATAAATATTAATCATTCACTGATTTTTTTTAAAAAAAAACGCTGCAGAATATTATTGATTTCTATAAAGGAACACAAAAAAAAAACTTGATCACGTTACTAAATCATCATTATTTTTAGAGTATGTAAGATGTACAAATTAATTTGGTGCTTGTTTATATTAAATGAATGTTTACGGAAAAATGAAATACATTTTAATCCTGAAAACATCCCCTCTTATTTTATATAACTTTGCTCTATCTGTCCGGTAACTGAAAAATCCCTTGTCGAAAAAAAGATTGAGACAGTCAATAAAATCGTATGCACATTTTAGGACTTTTTTCACTGTTTTAGATTTTTTGCATGTTTTATGTGTCACAACGCCTTCCTCAAAGCTGAAAAAATACTTCCAGCAATATTTTTTTCAACTGAATTGTGAAAAGTATCCAAAACCTTATATGCTGCTTTTCCCTATTTTTCGGATGTCAACGTGTTCACTACTGTTTTGTAAGGTTATGCCAAATGCTTGTTCAAAATATAAAAAGTTTTTAAATGTTAAGGTTAACATTTCATAAACATAAAACGACAAGAAAATATTTTAATTTGAAACAGTATTATGACTGTATAAATTTAAAGGCACCGAATTAATTTTTACATATAATATTTCAATGTTCACTAGAAAACAATATTGAGACACGAGCGAAGTAAGTCAATAGACAAATTAATGGAATACAAAATGGCGTACAAATAATTAATGGGAGAAAATGGTAAATTTGGAAATTAATATCTTACAATTATAGAATATGTTTCTGTTATAATTTTGAAATATCTGATATATTTTTTGTTGTTTTTGTAACGAAATATGTTCGATTAAAATAACATCTATTTATCACAAATTTTCAATTTTTCATAATTTTATATCAGGTCATCTATATTTTTTTTATCAATTTCCAAATAAGTAATAGATATTTATTTCAGTACCATTGAAAATCATGTTAGTAATTTTACTCTAACAATATTGTAATTTAGGAGACATTTTCTCTATTTTAATGAATGGTATCTCTTGTAAATAATATTACAGGTTTAGAATAAAATTCTATATGGTTGGTAGAAAAATAATTGCGGTTTTTGACCTTCAAATTCATGTACATTTTTCTCAGCTTATAATTAATTTATTAATCGAAATAAGCACCATTAGAGAATCGACAATTTTTTTCTCAATTAAGTGCTAAAAACACTTTCACACTAGTAGGTCGTTATGAACTGAAGAAGGACGCCCAAGAAATTTTTCATCTACAAGGCTCTCGTCCCCAAGACGAAATTTTTAGAACCACTATTGCACCATACGTTCCTTAACAGTACCCAGACCAAAAACATCGTTTAATTTACGAGCAGTTCCTGTTGCTTGAACTCATACAATAATATTGCTTTTATTTGTTTCCTTTACATCATTAATTCAATAGTCTAGTTGGAAGTCAAATGAATAATAAAATAAAAGTCGATATTAGCAAAATACAGATCGTAAAAATTGACTTCAAAATGATATTAACATGAACACGAATATATAGCCCTATATAAAACAATAATAAATAAATTATTTATTTATATACATATATAATTTTAAATTAATAAAAGTTATTATTGATTTATATATAATGTATTTTAAAATTAATGTAATATTTCGGTTTAATATATATAAAATATATTATATATATATATATATATATATATATATATATATATATAAATATTTAGTATATAAAATTATTTATAAATAAATAAATATTTTGAATAAAGTAATATTATTATTACTTACATTATATATATATATATATATATATATATATATATATATTAGCAACATACACATCGAAAAAATGCACTTCAAAATGATATTAACATGAATATACAGCCCTATATAAAAAAAAGTAATAAATAAAGTATTTATTTACATACAAATATAATTTTTAATTGCTAAAAGTTATTATTGATTTATATATAATTAATTTTATAAGTAATGTAATATTTCGGTTTAATATATATAAAATATATTATATATATATATATAAATATTTAATATATAAAATTATTTATATATAAATAAATATTATAAATAAAGTAATATTATTATTACTTAAATATATATTAGCAAAATGCAGATCAAAAAAAAATCACTTCAAGATGATATCAACATGAACACGAGAAAATGACAGTTTCATTAAAAAAATTATGTTAGAACTCAGAAAACAAAAACCGCATTTATTTTCCTATCAACCTAATATAAATTATTGGAACATGTTATAACAAATCGAAGTACAACTGTTTTTTCATTTGTAATCTCGTTGATGTTATTGTCTTCCTAGATTTGGTAATTGTGAGTTAGACGAGTCTATTTTCTATGACTGAATTCGGTACTTATGTCATCTTTAGACAGTTGTATATGCATTAAATTATCCAATTAATTTCGAATTTATCAGAACTATTTGTCGATACTTGAAGATGGCATAAGAATTAACCAAAGAGGATAAAGTCTCCAATGCTGCACATGAATAAAATTTACCAAGACTTTATAAAAACTCTTCATTATATGTTGAGCTAATAAAATAAAAATTTTATTGTTGAATCATATAACGAATGACTAGTTATGAATGACTGAATAATAATTTCTCTTCTCTATCTATTAATAACAATTAATTAATTAATATTATTATCTATTTATAAGCAACTTTCTGACATATTATATAAATCTTATGTCGGTTATGAAGATATTAGAGTTATAACTGAAATGGAAAAATATAAATAATCATTCATAGTTGAATAATACATTGGATATTTCTTTGAATCCTAAAGTAGTTATTTATTAGATAATTATTATCTTATAGATCTAGCATCGATAATATACAGTCAGTTAGAAAAGTATCTGACCACCTCTTATACTCACAGTATGTTTTATGTAATAAATTAAGTTTACGGTAGAGAAGAAATTATTTAAAAATATATTTAATATGTTTATTACTCTACTTGCAAATATAATATTTACAAACAATTACATAAATAAAATATGTTGAAAAAAATGTGTGTTTTCAATTCGACATGCAATATTTATACACACAAAAGTATACGGCCATGTACAATAATTAAAGCTCAAGGACATAGAATTCGGTAAATCCTCGAACATCTTCGGTTGAAACACTAATGTGAAAACTAATCGTAGTTTTAAAATTCCTCAGTATTATTAGTTATACTTCCTTGCTGTCTTACAATATTTTAATATTCGAATAATGTCGAAACAAATATATCAGAGAGAAAAATCATTATTTCTCTAAATGAAAAAGGATATTCACAACGCAAAATTTCACAAGAGACTGATATTCCACGTAATACAGTCTAAGATGTTATTAAAAATTCAAAACTGATAACATATTAGTGAATAAAGAACAATCAGGAAGACCCAAAAATGAAGTGAACGGAAGGAAAAACAAATTTTAATGATAGTAGAAATTAATCCAAGTACAAGTGGTACAGAAATATGCGAGGATATGCAAAGAAGTACAGGAAATAATTGAAGTTCTGAAACACTTCATAGAATCAATAGAAAAAATCGTTATCATCAATGAGTTTCGTGAAAGAAGCCATGGATAAGGAAACAGAATAGAGAAAAAAGGCTTGAATTCGCCAAAAAACATGTGAATCAGTTACAAGACTTTTGGGATTTGGGGTTGCATTTCGGCAGCTGGAGTACAAAACCTTCATTTTATTGAAGACGAAATGAATCAGCTAGTTCAAATCGATATTTCAAAGCATAATTTAAGGGCCAGTGCAGAGAAGTCAGGAATGGAAAACCAATTTATACTTCAACAGGACAACGATCTTAAGCATTGTGCCAGAAAATTTAAAGAATGGATTTTATACAACGAACCTAAACAACTCGGAACACCTCTTCAATCACCGAACATGACTCCTATAGAATGTTTTGTTAGGAGTTTTGAAGAAATCTTTGACCAATCATTCCATAACCAGTAAAGCAGCACTGAAAAATTGTATTCAGCAAAAATTTTTCAAATCAACCCAGCTATTACAAAAAAAAACTTGCAAATTCTATATCACCTTATCAATTAAAAGCAATTCTGAAATCTAAAGGATATCTTACTAAGTACTAGTTTACATCCTTCTAACTTTTTCAAACTATATTGTGAGTTTCTGGCACGTTTGTGTATAGAGAAGTTGAATTGAAACATACTTTCCTTCAACATGTTGTATATTTATTATTATTTGTAAATATTATATTTTAAGATACAATAATAAAGGTTATCAAACATATTTAAAAACAATTTCTTCTCTAGTGTAAATTTAATTTATTACATTAAACTTGTCTATAGTATTAGGAAGAACATCTTCAAAGGTATAAAATAATTATTTTTTTGGAGTAAAGTAATAATCATTCTATTATGTATACATTTTTGTTAATGGAATTGTTTTTAGATCAAAGAAGATCGAAATATTTATTTCTTGTACTTACAATCGAAGAGGAAGATATTTATTACTAAAAAATTTAGATAAGCTTTTTGATAACTCTCACTAAAATATAAAAATTAACCATTGATAATGTCGTTCCTGTGACTATTATTCGTTTTCTGATTGCTTGATATCGACCATATAGTCTCTATTCTGATTTGTTCATATCAGTCACATGCTATATGCTAATGTTACTTCTAATAAATTACATTTCTATGATTGATGATGAATGATATGAGCTATAGATGATTCAATTTAAGAGAACTGATTTAATTTTTACACCTACTATGTTAATTTGAGTGAGTTCGCGAATTTTTCAAGAGCTATGAATTGAAACAGTTATGATCATAAAAGAAAACTTTATTCTATACTGTAATTTATTTCATTCGATAAAGTCTATTTCCTTCTACTGACTACTTTTTTAATTCTGCTTTTGAAAATAATGTCTTTGATGCAAAATTATCATCAATAATTATCATTATCATCAATATGGTTTTTGATGTCTGCTTTTGAGGTAAATTTTGTCCATAAGAGTTTAGTGAAGTGGACAGAATGAATGGTAATAAGATAGAATAAAGTCTGGGATATATGGAAGAAGTAACAGGATTTTCAAATTCTGTTCAGTTAGTATTCAACACATTTCCGTTGCTCTGTGTGATATGACATTGTCATAATGTAGTATTGCTTTGTCACGATTGATTAAATATCCACACTCTTCATGAAGTAATTCGATTAATCTTTCCAGTTGTTGATTGTTTACTCCTGAATCAAAACTCTGATTCGTGTTTCAAATCCCATAATGACTACAATTCTTACATTTTACCTGAGACAGAGCATCAATTTTTTATAATGAAATCCCGGGTTTAATATTGGACATAAGAGCGACTTTTGATTTAATCACTATTTTTTTATCCAGATTTTTAAACAGAATCAATTTATCATCTCCAGCCATTTATCTATCTAAGCAAGGTGTTCGATTTGGAAGATTTAAAAAACTAACGGAGGTCAGACATTTGTTCAATTATTTTTATTAACAAAATGAACCATCAACCATGCAAAACCGTTGATTTTTCGTGGCCGAATCAGTCATATTTAATTAGTGCTAATTGAAAAACAGATCTTACTTTAGAAACACATCTCGTAAAATTGCGATGTAGTTTTTTTAAATTCGTAAAACTTATGTCTAAAATATCCCTGGTGACAAGTAATCGTAAACATGTTAATTTTTAAACCTTGACTTACTTAAAAAAAATCTAAACTGCAACCAATTAATATCATAAGTACCTAAAAAAATCATTCACTATTAGAAAAATAGCCGGAAAGGATTCTTTTCAATGAATCATTGAAAGAGTAAAAATAAAAACATATGACATCATAATAAAATAATTCAAAGAAAAACAAAAAATTGTTGTTTAATAAAATGGTTGTTTAATATTATATATTTAATACCTAATCTATGTTAATTGTTCCCCGGTTTTTTGAAAATTTTTTCCCGGAAAAACACGCGTAGACAATTAAAAAATTTCACGAACACCACACACAACATTTCATTTTTAAGAGCGGATAAATACTGGCAACGGTAAGGGCACCGCAAAAATTGTAAAACATGCCGGCCACGCAAGGCCTTGTACCAACTTATAAGCAATAAAATTTACTTTTACTTTACTTTTTTATGTTATTTGTTAATGAATTCATTTTTCTAATTAAATATGAGAAATGTATGAGGAAAAATAAGTAATTATAATAATTAGATAAAATTAAATTACAGATTCAATCAAAATGTTCAAGACAACAACAATTCTAACCAATAAAGATTATTTTTTCAATACGATTATAATAATGTTTATTGTAACAGTTATTATACGGATCTTACAAATATATCGCTCTCAACGCAAATTGTATAGCATCGTTGCAAATATGAATACTATACCGTCAATACCTATATTAGGACAAGTTCATAATTTATTTAAGACAACTGAAGGTTTGTTGTATATTATATGAAATTAAAATAACAACAAATTGTATAATAAAAAATAATTATTGTTATTTTTCAGAAATGTTAAAAAAAATGTGTCCAGTTGCTAATAATTTTAAATCACCAATACAACTTTGGCTTGGTCCTTACTTATATGTAGCGACATTAAAACCTGAACACTTGGAAATTATTCTGAATCATCCAAAAACATTAAGCAAAGATAAATTTTATAAATTAGTTAAAAGTCGATCAACTTTACTTTGTGCTCCAGGTAAGAAATTTTTATTTTTTATAATTGTTAACATTATTTTTATGATTTAATTATTATTTTCTCGTTTTCTTTTTATAATTCATCATAATAAATAATTCTTTCTCCGCACTTTAGTATTCTTAGTATTATAAAAACTATGAAAAACATAAAATCATGCATATTTGTAATTTTTTATATCATTATATTTTAAACAAAAAGTAATTATGATTTCTAGAATTAGTGATTCAAAAACTTCTAAAAAAAATAAAAAATCTGAACTATAGAAACGGAAATATTTATGACGAAATAAAAGATAAAATAGATATAAAACATTTTTCAGGCTTATTGTAACAGAACAATATCTTCTTTGTTAATTTTTTTTCAAATTTTATTATCAGTTGAGTTATATAGGTTTATAATTTTATGATATTTACTTCCAACGTCTTCTAATAAATAAGTTATATTTATTACAAGAAATATTTTTTACGGAATTGCTTTTACTCAGTATAGATAATATAAAAAAAATTCTCACAGATATTTATTTTATAATAATCAAAAATATAAAAAAGCATTTAAAACCAAAAAAATCTTAATATTAAATTAAATTTCCGGTATATTTAATCTTGTTATTAATTTGAAAAATATTCTTTTGTCTTAAAAAGGTGTAAATTTTAATGTGTTTATATAGAAAGCAAATCGAGTATATTTTATTATTTACGTTTTTAAATTAAAACATAGTCATTTATTAAAAATAACATCACAACCATTCTATAAATTACCATAATACACTTTCAAGAAAAAACCTTTCATTCATAGATTTATAAAATGAGATTTTGTTTAAGTAAATTAAGATTTAATTTTTTTTCCAAAAAAATTTGATTTCATTAATCATTCCTTATACCTAAATGTTGTATAATTGATTGATAGAATTTATCAATTAATAGTACGTTATATATATATACATATGTAAAAGAAGTTTGGCAAATTAATTCCCGGATTGATGCTGCAGCACTGGAGTCACATGAAATTAAACCAAATTAAAGTAGTATATAATAGATCACAATTTTATTAATAGATGGTTGTCAAGAGAAGATCGAACAGTTGTTCGTATCTACACATGAAGTAAATGCACACATTGTGTGTATGTCAGCCATCATAGAGCAATGAATGTATATTAAATTTTACTGCAAATTGAGGAAAACTGCAACAGGAACTTAAGGAATGTTGATAACTGTGTACGCTGAAAACAACTTAAGGCAAACTAATGCTTTTGAATAATTTAAACGTTTCAAAGATGATTTTAAGTATATTCAAGATGACGCCAGACCAGGGCGTCCGTCAGTCTCTTGAAATACAAATTCGAATCTCGTGAAACTGTGACAGAAGATCGACAAGTAACCCTCCGAACGATAGAAGATGAGTTAAACATCAATAAGAAAATGATTCGACTAATTTTATAGTAAGATTTGGGAAAGAGGATGGATCTGTGCTAAGTTTGTCCCGCAGAATCTTACGAATAATCAAAAACAGAAAAGAATTACATCGTGCCCAGAATTCGTTCAAGCTTGAAGGAACAACACACATTTTCTTAACTGAATTGTCATTGGTGATGAGTCATGGGTGTTGTAATACGATCCTGAGGAAAAATTCCAGAGTATACAGTGGATTTAAAATTTATCACAAAGACACAAAAAGTTTTGTTTTCAAAAATCCGGAATAAAAATCATACTGATTAAATTTTTTGATAAACAGGCTGTGATCTATAAAGAATTTGTGCCTGAATGATTAACATTTATTAGTGTATTATACGTTGAAGTTATGAAGAGATAATTGTAACGTTTTTCTCTGGTGCGACCTCAACTGCCAGAAAACATGGTGGATGTGGAAGTAATTCGTAGTGAAATTCATGTAATTTGATCATCATAATTATTAATTTGTGTGCCGATATATTTTTGTGATGGAAGGATACTTTTTTCTTTGGAAAATGAGGATTTTTTCTTGATTTCATCATTCAACTGGTTCAATAATGATGCATAGTAGGCTCTTGTTTTGTTCTTCTTTTCAAGATTGTCGATTAGTAATGTTCTATTAGTATCTCACAAAACAGTCGCCATATACTTTCCAGCTAATTCAATGACTTTTACATTCGTTGGTTCACGTTCGCCAGGACAAAACGATTGTTTTGACTACTCTTTCGTACAAGGTGTATGGTGATGGATCCATGTTTAATCAACAATTATGTATCAATGCAAAAATTAACGTCGATTACATTTAAAAATCGTTAAACACTGAGATGCCTGCTTAGCCTTGCCCTATCTCAACTGTCTCACACACGTAGATTCTAAGTTCATTTAACACAACCTCATGACTTTTTCCAATCGTCCAATCGATGTTTCGCTTTGATATCAACGTTGATGTGAGGACAGATTCAGGCCATGATTTCTTGCGTTTCGGGTTGTCGAAATAGATTCATTTTTCATGACCGGTCACGATATTCCACAAAAAACTCTTCTTTCTATGCATTTGGTAGTTTTTCCGTTCTGCTACATATTATAATTGTATGCGCGTTCATCAACTATAAGTTCTCTACTATTTGTCACTTTTCTATAAAAAAGTTGTAAGGGGAAATTAAATCGGTAATACATAATTTAATAAATAAATTCAATTATCATGCCTTTTATTAAAACCTCAGATACTTATATCTTCTCAGACGCAAATACCTTCCGAATTGCTACTTTATACTTTTCTATCAATATAAACTAAACAAAAAACTGAAATCACTATAATAATGTAAATTCAATGTCAATGTAATGTGTTAATAGACATCTGCATAGATAATTCAACTAATCACACATAATATTAAAGATATTAAGTTTAATATTATAATTTTATAATGGGTAAATAATTTCTGCCGCGACTGTTTTTATGTATGTATGTCTGTATATATATATATATATATATATATATATATATATATATATAAATAAAATATAAATAAAACTTTTCAGCAGAACTCAGTTATTTCAGTATAAGTGAGAATTTAAATTGATAGTTGTTATATTAATTAAATTATTTTTTATTACTTTCACAATCTGTACGACTTTCAATAATAAAGGAATTATGTCATATGATCAATATGAGATCATGGAAATCACTGAATTCATTTTCAACCTTTATTCAAAAATATCTATCAAAAAACATACATAATCTCCTATACGGGAATTAAATATGTATGATAAATATAAGTCACCATCTTAAAAGTAGAACGACAAAATTCCAATATCTTTTATATAAACAAAAAAACTTACCACTTGTGTCCCCTTTACACTGAATAACTAATACACAATTATTAAGTTTTAGTATTAAAACACAATTTTTAATGAGAAAACACTATAATAGCTTTGATCTGTAATACCGCACTAAAAATCACACATACGATTGACAGTTTTCAATTGAACTGAAATTCGAAGTGAAGTAAGCTACGATTCCTATGCAGTAGTTATTTCTATAGGTTTGCATATTTGAAATATATCTGATCTATTTGAAATAGATGTATATTTATGTACTAGTAGCTACTTGTATTATGGATAAAAGTCGGTCTTATTCCATTTTGTTAAATTTATATTACACTTTGATAAAAGATTAAAAAATGTTACTTCGTTGAAAATTACACTGAAAATAATTAAGTTTTAACAGAAAAGTTTCATTTTTCGGATAATTTTATTTTTTTTACAAACGATCATTTATATCAAATATTTTTAATTTCATAATTATTTCACGTTTATAAAATCTCAACATAAATAAATAATTATAAGTGAAATAAGTGTCTATGATCAAATAAGTTTTGAACATTTTTAAGTTAGTTACATTAAATATACATCTTCTGATCACTTTTCTAAACTTTTATCGTAATTAAAAGAATGAAAAAGGATAAAGTCTAATATTTTTTTTCTTTTATTGATTATTTACATAAGTAATTGCATAAAATAAAATATGTGTATGATCTTATGCATCATCCTGTATCTGTTCATAAACCAAAGTATAAAAATGTTAAAAGAAAAAACTATTTAATTCTATCATGTATGATGAATTTGATATAAAAATATTTTTCAGAGTTTACTACTAATATAAATAATCCTCAAGCAGATAATTTTAATC
This sequence comes from Acanthacorydalis orientalis, assembly GCA_034766995.1. NCBI lineage: Eukaryota > Metazoa > Arthropoda > Insecta > Megaloptera > Corydalidae > Acanthacorydalis > Acanthacorydalis orientalis. The sequence continues at coordinate 58,100,826 of CM068313.1, forward strand.
CTTTTTTAAACAAATCTATATTCCAGTTATTGGATTAGAAGTATAGTTCTGATGTTTTATTTTATTTCTCATAGTTCTGATAGTCAATTTTTAAATATCAAAAATATTATATCCGCTCCTAAAAACTGTATTATATTATTTAATTTTATAAATATGTGTATTTTTGAAGGCTCGAATAGGTTGACAATTTATATAAAGGGTTTTCCAATAGGGACAAAATTTTTTATAAAGTTATATTTCTCAAATATCAAACTGTTAGCTGGATTTTGTGGTATTTGTTAAGTTTCGACATTTTCATTTTTTGTTATGGTTTCATATAGAACAAAACAATGCATTGAAATAATACAATTGTATTATGAAAAATGGTCATTGTATAAACTGTATATTTCGTAAATTACAAGATATTTATTCTTGCTACACTCGTTAATCTGAATGAATAATTCTTCGATTAGTAAGTAAATTTGAATAGATTAGATTGGTTGAAGAAAAAGAAACACTAACACTTGTTTGTTGTGCTCGTTCTGAAGAAACAAATGAGAATTTATTCATGACAGTGTATCTTAAAAGCCAGGAATAGTAATTCCACGACGTTCATAGCAATTGGACCTTTCATAGAAGACCCCTTGATGTATTTTACATAAACATTAATTGCTTAAGTCTTATAAGGTTCAAATAATACAAAAACTGAAGCCAGCAGACAATTCACAGCGTCAGAGATTTGTTAATTTGATACCGGAATAACAATATGGTTTTATTGAAAAAGTCATCTGTAACGATGAGGCTCATTTCGAATTCTCTGGCTACGTTAACAAGCAAAACTTCCGAATCTTGGGTATAGATAATTGTTGAGAAGCCACTATATACGGAAAGAGTTACTGTTTGGTGTAAATTTTGGTCCGGTGGAGTTACTGTTCCTTACTTTTTTGAGAATCAAGCTGGTAAATCGATTACTGTGAATGGAGAAAGATACCGAAATATGATCATCAATTTTTTGTGGACAGAATTGGATGATATTGATCTGGAAGGCATATAGTTCAGGTAGGACTATGCAACAAGCCACATGGCTAGTGAAACTATTGATTCACGAGGACGAAATTTCTTAATCGCGTTATTTCCAGAAATAAAAGCATTAACTGGCCACCGACATCCTGGGATTGAACACCGTTGGACTACTTTATTTGGAGTCACGATACAGGAAAGGTATATGTCAATAATGTTAAAACAATTTCCGACCTTAAAGATGAAATCAAAAGAGTAATTGGTTAGATAGAGCACCAGTTCTGTAGGGATGTGGTTGAAAATTTTAAAACAGAATAGTTACTTGTAAGAAAGTATGTGGCAAACACTTCTACGATATTATTTTTCATTTATAAATGGCATATCTCCAACTATTATTTACAATAAAGAAAACTAAAATTTCACCGCAAATTCTGTTTTATTTTAAATTAGAAAATAACATCCTTATTGGAAAATTCTATACAAGTATTTCTTATAACTCTATGTAATTTTTGTAACAATTTTATTTTTCATGGTCTTAAGTAACATATTTTCTTATACATTTATATCACTGCACATTCAATTAAGTCGTATTTAAACTGGTATCTTGCATATAGCCATATATGTATAACAAATATTGACACCTGTTTGCATTAATCGTTATATTCTCACACTGAGAATCATTTTTTGTTACACAGTTTGCTTACAGGGTTCTAGTTAGTAAATGTTATAAAAATACAAAAGGACACATACACACACACATACATATATATATATATATATATGTACATATATATATATATATATATATATATATATATATATATATATATATGATATATCATATAAAGTATATTTTATGTTGAAAAAAATTCTGATTTTTTTATATACTATTTATAAACTAGTACATAAAAACGACAAAATTTTTGTTGCATAATGTGTTTCATTCACTTTTTTTAATTTATACATAACATTTTGTCTTATTTTTATAACCACTTTTTCGTATACATATTTTATAACGCCCGATTAAATTACTTACATGAAATTAAACAGGAAATTTATATTTTAATAAGATTCATCTGCGTCTTAATATAATTTATGGATTTCAAAAAGCAACAATGACAACTAAGACAAAAATTTGAAAATAAAAATATTAGAGAACACACTTGCAAAAAAAATGTTTATAGAATTTATTGTGATGAATTCAACTTATGAAATAAACCAAAGTCAGAACTATCTTCCAAAATTGATGACGTAAATTGCGAATAATTATCGAAACAAATTATTTAAAATTTGAAAAAACGGAAAAAAATCGATTTTTTTTTAAAAAATAAAATAGATTACGTTGAACAATTTCGATTATCTCAAAATTAAATAATGCGACTAATAGATTAGCTTTCTGACAAAAATTTAATATATTGTGACGGAATCGACATTAAATGAAATATTTTTTAGATTGTCTTAATATTAGAAATTAAAAGGGGATTTTATACAGTAGTGTTGTGAGAAAAATAGTTTATATTCAACCAATACGTAAAGAAACAGTAATAGTAACTACACAAACAAGATTCTTCTCTTTTGTTAACAGGAATAAAAAGTATTTTTATATTGATAACTCCTATAATTCAATAAAATTGATTTTTAGCAATTCATAAATTAACGCCAGTCTTTATTTCAATCAATTGAATTACTTGAAAGTAGTTTAATATCTGAAAGGTAGCAAAATATGTCTACTAATCATCAGAAACAGTCTTTTTTCAGCGAAATAATACATAATTATTCAATTCGACTGATATTAGCCGTCATACAAGAAGTGAATACTCTTCAAACTTTTCACAATCAGAATATCAGCTTCAGTTTTATAACCAATCAATGTGTTATATACATTTTATTATCAAACAACTATTTATTATAATATACATTAAGGATTTAAACAATTAACTTCATGTCTCTATTCAACCAAATGTAAATTAATAATTGATTATTTTTCATTTTTATCATTTTCAAATTACAAAAAAAGGAATAATGTCACTAACTAATGTTACTTGTAATGGTTTTTAGATACGCAATAAAAATATTATATGCGAAGTTCAATAATTTGAGGTGAAATAGTATATATCTTGAAAAGTAATATTCACTTGCATTTAATCAAGCCTTGTATATGTACAGTGACTCCCATAAGTATTCACACCCTAATCACTAATAAACTTTTTGATTCAAAATTTTAAAAAAATGTTAAAAACTATACATTATCATTAATTTTATTAATAACACATATTTACAGATAATATAATGAAAATTTGAACAGAAGTAAATAACAATTATTTGAAAAAAAATATATATTCTAGACTAGTTCACAAAATTATATCACAAAAGTATTCATTCCTTTAAATTGAAAATAATAATATTTGCTCTGTTAAATTTTAAATTAATTTAATATTTTTTTGAACCACCTTCACACTTAACTACTGCTTCCAAACGACTTTTCGTACCTATGTGACTAAATTGTTTTGTCACAATTGCTACTTTGCTGCTTTAAAACTAAATTGTTGGCTAATTTTTGTGTTGTATTACTGTGAATAATCTCCCACACTCTTCTAATTTTATTTTTTAATGTTTCTTTGCTTGAAATTTAGTGAAATATTAACTATCTCTCAATTTCTGCCAACAAATGTTTAATAGAGTTCATGTCCGGGCATTGTGGGGGTGTTCATAAAGTTTTCGGGGTGTCATATAAAATCTACTCTTTGACTAATCATGTTATGTGCTTAAAATCATTGTCTTTTTGGAAATAATAATTATTTTGAAATCTATAATTTAATAGCACTTTATTTAAAATTGTTTTTAAAAACGTCCATATACTCTCGTTCATTATACCAATTATAAATACGAAATGCCCAACTCTAGTACCTGCCATACATCTGCAAACCATCACCGAACCATCAGCATGCTTCACTGTCCATCTCAAGTTTTCCAAATAAATTCCTCTATTTGTCTCTCTCCTTTCATCTGATTATAACAAGTTATATTCGATTTCATCAGAAAAAAAGTACAGCTTCCAAAAATGCATCATCTTTACCTAGATACTGTTTTGTGAACGACAGCCGCTTCGTTGATTTTTCTTTATTGATATAAGGTTTATTGCGTACAACTCGACCATTAAAATTATTTTTTCTCAATACCCAATGACAGGTTTCCAACTAACTTGTTTTTTTAATTAAATTTACTATTGGAAGCACTAATTTTGGAGTAATCGTATGAGGATTTTGTTGTATTTGACGCACTAAAACATTTTCTTCTCGAGTTGATAATATTCTTTAGGGTCCAATTCGTGATTTATTGAAGAAAGTACCATCAATTTTTAACTTTTTCACGATATATTGTACAGTATCCGTGCTTCTACATAATAAAGAGACGATTTCTGTACAGTTCTTTTACCATGGTACCATTTTAACACCACTTTACGTTCACGAATTGTTGTCTCTTTGTTTTTACATTCCATTGTTCCAAAAACTGATTTAATGACGTACAATAAAATAACAGTTGAAGCATTGCAAGACATAGTAAAATGACTAAGTAAAGCGGGAATTTCCATAACAACAATCTGTTAATCAACGGTATTTCCAGGAATTTTCATAAAATGCACACAAAAGAATTCATATCGGGGGTATGAATCCTTTTGTATTGTTATTTTGTAAAATAGTGTAGAAAATATTTTTTTTTCTCAAATAATTGTTACTTATTTCTGTTTAAAATTTCATTATATTATCTGTAAATGTGTAAGTTATTAATAAAATTAATTATAATCTATAGTATTCATCCTTTTCTTAAATTTTCAATCAAAAATTGTAATAGTGATTAGGGTATGACTGCTTATAGGAGTCACTGTATGCTAACGTTGCGGTATAATTATTCGATAAATTAATTTTTATGCTTAATAATGTTGTTTGTTGTCACTGTAGCCACTATTTTTTTGTCTTCCACATTGTGAAATAGAAACGAAGAATATTTAATTTTGAAGGACATAGACAGGAAATAATTTATAACTTACGCTGAATTTATGTTAATAATTAATAAAAAATTATACATTTTTATAATACATTTCTAACACACGCTAAATTAATTTTTATCAAAGATTTCTTTTTCCATTTACAAATCACAAAAAAAATGTAGTTTGAGAGATTTTTGTCTACTTTACCTTCCTAATAATGATTTTATTAACATCAAAATGCATACATGCATCATTCAAAAATGATCAATAATGATCTATTGAACATTTATGAACATAAAATTTTTTTTTGTCGTTTTTGGAGTGAAAAATAATTCATCTGTGAAAGTAAATTTAAAAAATGTAGGCTACAATTTTAATAATAAAATTGTATTTTATAGACAATAAAAAAGGAAAACTTTAAGAAAATTCTAAAAATTTTGCATATAACTAATATATTTCAAAGATTTCCCCATGACTATGACAAAAGTTGTAACTAATATGAAAACTGAATTAATTAAACTTCAGTCCTGAATTAAGATTTCAGAAATTTAAAATTAAGAATCATTGATATTTTTGATTGTCCCTTGCACATTTTGATGATGATATAATTCTCACCAGGATCTCAAAATAAAGAAAAATATATTACGAATGGACTTGTTTACTCATGTCTAATAACAACAACACGATTTATTTTGGTTTGATCTTAGAGTATTCATTTTTTTTCTAAACGGATTTTATCAACTAATACAGTCCTAAAATAATACGTAACACAATATTGTTTTTAAAACAATAAAATTTTTTTTTTAAGATCTGACTAATTATTACATAGATATACGTGGGTCGTTTGATACGTTTGGTAAATTTCTATGATATGGGACCACCACACTTTTGGTAACGTCACGACTATCAAGTATCACTTTACAAACTAGCATAGGCAAAATTTCAGCCACGAGCGGCGAGTTATTCATGTACAACAAATATTTGGAGAGAACATTGTAGCAGTAGCCCCAAAAATTGAAAAACGAGCAGACCTTTTTGCGTCTTCTCATCAACATGGATGAAACATGGATCCACCGCTACACACCTGAGTCGAAGTAGCAGTCACAGTAATGGACACGGACTTTTGAAAATGCGCCGAAGAAGGCAAAGACCGTTTGTCAGTTGGGAAGGTGATGGTCACTGTTTTTGAGATTCCCAAGGATCATCCTGATCGATTACTTAACGAAGGAAAAAACGAGAAGAAAAGCCTCTTATGCAACATTACTGAACCGTTTGAAAGAAGAGTCGAAACGAAAACGGCCAATATTGGCGCACAAAAAAGTGTTCTTTCACCAGGACAACGTGCCGTCCTACAGATCTACTATCGGAATGGCAAAATTGTACGAATTAGGCTTCGAGTTGATTATTCATCCACCCTATTCTCCGGACTTCGACCCGTGCGAATTCCTTCCTCTTCCCAAACGTAAAAAGTTAGCTCATCGGGAAGAAATTCTCATCGAATGAGGATGTCAACACCGCCATCAGTGCTTATTTACTGACTCGCTGGACCAAGTTTGTACCCCTCAATAGAGATTAAGTTGAGAAATAAAATCGACTTTTCCAAAAACGGTACTTAACTGGTTTTTTCACCATACTTATCAAACGACCATCGTATCTTGTCAACAGGTACAAACGTAAGATTAATTATATCAGATATGTGGAACTGTAGATTGAAAATTTCAAAAGAGAGACAAGGTCATCACTTATAAACGATCAGTTCATCAAAATTCATTCCTACTATTTTATTTTTAACGTCATCTAAGGTTAACAAATATCACATTTTATAATAAAAAAAAACATTTATCAATTTCTTAAATCTATAAACGTAGACAAAATGATTTAAAAAGTAAAATTTTATCAATTAAAACTTATTTATTCATATTTTCTATAATTTTCAATAGATTTCAATGTATTTTAAACATGAATATCATAGTAAACATGATTCATTCTCATTTTATTTTTATCTTTCTCACACTTATTCACATCTATCTCTCTCTATCTATCTATCTATCTCTCTCTCTCTATATATATAAATAAATATATATATATATATATATATATATATATACATATATATATATACATATATATAAATATATATATATATATATATATATATATATATATAAATGCTTTTTACAGTTGAAATTTGGAGAAAAGAAAGAAAAATGGTAGCTCCATCATTCAATCAAAAAATATTGAATTCATTTATTGAGATTTTTGAAAAAAACGCCATCGTCTTAAATAATTCGTTGGAAGTAAGACACAGCGAGGGAGAATTTAACGTCTATCCATTTATAATTAATTCAACATTACACTCAATAATTGGTATGTACACCATTTATAAATTATTTATAAAATTTAAGCTAGTTATTAAATGCAATTTTCAATTGAAAAATTTGTTCAAAGCATATCTCTACATAAATGTGCATCTGACACACTGTATACAATGTTTGTTTTCTTTTAATTCAATGATATCAACATTCTTCTTTTACAAAAATAGAGATTGTCTTAAGGCGGTATGAATAATTCGTTTGAAGACAAATAAAAATAACATTTATTTAATCAATCACTAAGCATTTTTTTTTATTTAACACTAAATGACTTAACTTTAATTTTATTATAAATGAATTACTCACGAAGGAGCAAAAAACATTTATACTGAATTTTGTTATTATAAAATTTTTCGAATAAATGGTTTTTTGTGCAGGTAAGTCATTACACAAAAGTTTAAACATTCATCAAACCAGTCAATTTATGTTTTGAATACAATTTTTATAATTACGAAACATTATTACATATTTACTTGTTCAATAATTTTGTACCATAATAAAAAGAAAAAAATATCAATAAATAGTATCTAATTGCGCTGTATGAAATTATTAAATTCCTATTTATAGATACAAATTTTCCTCTAATTAATTTGATCATAAAGTACATAATTATTTTTCTTTAATGGTACAAAATAATCTTTCTTAGTAATTAACATAAATAACTATGGATTTCTGTATCTAAAAATGTTTTGCTAGATTATAAATATTTTTATTAAAAGTTACATAAAATAAATTAGTGAATGAACTATATATACAGGTGTGCAGAAATAAGCTAATATTTTTTTCTGTTACACTAAAAAATGGAAGAAAATTTATACAGGGAAGCGAAAAAAGATAGAACGGGTTTGAAAATTTCACATTTTTTTATTTTTTAATATTTTCATCTTTTTTTACTACCCAAATTATAGTATGATGATGGAGAATCGTTCTTGATTACACATGAAAAATGACATCCTATTTTCGACTTTGCAAAATCAATCTCTCCCTAAGGCATTTCCATTACTTCTCTTATGATTTCTGGACATAACACTCGAGTTTCTTCTCATATACTGTTCTTTATCTGAAGAATGGTTTTTGGGTTATTACCGTATGCATATTTCTTAAGTAGCCTTAAAGAAAGAATCGGGAAGGTTCAAATCAGGTAAACGTATAGGCCAATTAAAATCGCTGTTCCTTGAAATTATGCGTTCACCAAAAAAGTCCCTTAAAAGTTCTATAACGGATCTTCCTGTGTACATTGTGGCTCCAATTTGTTAGAATCACATCTGTGAAAGATTGTCAACAGCTGGTCTCAAAAATTTTTCTATCATCGTACGATGCTGAGAACCATTTATTATTACACCAATACTGTCATTTCTGAAGAAATAAGGGACTATAATCTTTACGGTCGTCGATTCACACCTGACAGTACACATGTATGGGTGTAATTGTCTCTAATGAAATTTTTTTGGTTCTCTCTTTAGCTCACATTATACAATTTTGTATGTTCACGAAGCTATTTTTTCTGTTTGATGGCGAAAACGAATTGTATAATCAAGAAAATGCTAATTATATGTTGGTCTTAGCTCTTGCACAAGCTGTAATTTAAATAAAATCATTTTTAATCCGATTAAAAACCTTTTCTGTGACTTCAGAGATATTTCAAATTGCGTTGAAAGTCTTCTGGTTGACATTTCAGGACTCAATACTCTCCTGTACGTGTTGAATATCTTCCTGTTAGAGCCGTAAGATGTTTTCCCAATCTTGGACGGTTACTAACTGTGCCTCATTGTCGAAGTCATGCAACCAAATGATCAATCATTGACTCCGATGATACTGTTCGAACATTAAAATAATGACGATATCCTCACTGCGTGAAAATAATTGAACGCTGATTTGTCAAATAAAAGTCAATTATTTTAGTACGTTCTTCCATCGTGTATCTTTTCACGATAAACTCCCCAAATTTTATTTAAAAAATTCTAAAATGAAGAAGAGAAAACACATTTAAACAGAAAAAATATTTACTAATAAATACACTTTCCTTCTTTTTATGTCTGTTAAAATTGAATATAAATATATATAAAAGAATATAAGGAAGGTATTTAAATATTTTCATAAATAATTCATATACTAATATCCTTTCTTTACATACAAATTATATTCATCTGCTTTTTTTTATAAAATTGTAAACAATAAAGTCTGTTATTGTGTTAAATTGTTGAATAATGTTTGTAGAAGCCTTTGAAAGAAGTCCTATAAGAACAAAGATAAAATTTCAGTCCAATTAATCATAAAATCTAGTCAAAATAAATCATAAACAAATCTTTCTTCTATGATTTAAATAAATTTATTATTCTATTATTTAATCTTTGTTATATATTATTGGTCATTTTTAATAAAGTATAATTAGAATATGAAATCTACTTTAATTACTATTTACACAAGTTTGGTAGCTTTCATACGAAGAACGTTTTAGTTTTAAATATTCTATGATATAACAATATATAATTTTTCATTAGAAGTTGATTTAGACGAATCAAAATAATAAATCAGTAGAATAAATCATTAAATTAGTTTGCTCTTGATTTACACCGCAGTTCTGTTCTCAAAATTATTCAGTTTATACCGAATCGCCGTAAAATGAATTTATTTTAATGGAACTCATTGTATTGGGTTCCACGCCGTTCTAAATTACACACATATAATAAAAAATTATTATATATGAAGCTAAGAAAGTAATGTACAATTGTAAACATAAATTATATATTCTGAAATAACAACAACTAATCTAAATTTAATAAAAATGTCAATTTATAAGACGCATTCATTCACTGGTTAAGTCTTTCCGGTTGCGGATCCCCCTTACCCTTTTCGAAAAAAGTGTTAACTGTTTAAATTTTCTTTTTCTTTATGTAAGTGTTTCAGAATAATGAGCAATGGACGACATTACACTTCTTTTTACTTTGGCACTTCCTTCCCATTTGTGGTAATCTTACAGATTTCATCATTAAAAGTTTCTCTAGTTGAAAGAATGTGTTGTAGATCGGACGTTTTTATAACTTTTAGATGAGATTTTGCGTCGTTTTCTTTCTTATTCTTCGACTCTCGACTTAATTCTTTGGATAATGATTCTATGTCTTCTTTGAAGAGCGGATTCTCGTGGTTATCTAAAACTCCTCTCACCTTTCGCCCAAGTTTTCTAACATTTTCAATAAAATTCTTTATCTATTCTAATCGTTCGATTGTTGCTTAGTTATTTGGGGTTTTAGGGCGTTTAGACAGCTAAGATCATTTGTCCTCAAACACAAATACAATTCAAAAACACATCCCGTTTATGAATTTGCTCTAATCTTTCGAATTCATGAACAAAAACTGGAAGAAGTTTGCGGTACACTCCATTTAAACAATTTGCTAACACTTCGTCCCTAGCTGTCTTTATGTTGTTAATGTCTTTCAAAATGTCGAATGACCACTATGATCACTTCGATACACCACAATATGTGAATAGAATTTAGAGCAATGTAATATGTTAATTATTGTATGATTAATTATTAGTGATTATTGACATTAGGTATTAATATCGATTAATAATTATTTTAAACAGATAAACAATTTGTAAATAACAGTACTAATAAATGCTGCACGCACATCTCGAGACCGAGAAAGCGAGCTTTGAAAAGCGCTCATTGGCCTGCTTCACTAAACGTCTCCTCTCCTCGAGAGGATATAAGTTGGGGACAGTTCAGTTTTTTTGAAATTTTTCCTAGAATTTAAAATCAAGTTATGACAGAAATATAGCGAGATGCAACTACATCAAGATAAAGTCTAAGCAAAAGGAAAATCCGCAAGACACGACAAACATACGAAGATTACCACGAAATTCTAACCAGTATCAGCAAATAACATAAACTATTAAAAAACTGACCTGAGGATAGTCGACTTCAGACTTATGCACTACGAACATCTCATCTCTGTCTGTTTCGAAGTGTTATGCTGCTCGATATTTAGTAATACTTGTTTTCATTTTGCTTGGTAGTACGCCTTGTATGACAAACGCTCCTCACAGCTCCTCGGATCCGTGCAGGTACCAAGTTTCTAACACTCGGTGGAGGTGATACAGAGATTAGCTGCTGTAGTCACTAAAATTTTCAAAGCCACTGAGTGATCTCTCTCTATCTCTGGTGGTTCAGTTTGTAACACCGACGCTTCTCACTGCTCTTCGGATCTGTGACGGCATCCGAACTTTTAGCATTTTGAATGAGACGGACAGTATCTCGCTGCTATAGTCACAGAGGATCTTCCCTATAGTCCTCACAGCCTTCAAGTTTAGTGCTCTCTCTCCTCTCGAATGATTCGACCTGTATGACGAAAGTTTCTTACAGCTCTTCGGATGTGACGGCGCCAGACACTCACTAATAATTGAAGACAGTACAGCGTCTTGCTGCTGTGGTCATGGGAAAAGTCTCCCTTAGCCCTCACAGTCACTGTCAGTCTAGCCTCCATCTACATTCACGCAAAGTCGAGAAACTTTTTATTGACTGGAGTCAGATAATTCTCGCCATGGGTGTATCTTACTGGTATTTCATACCATACGATTGGTAGCTCAACAATTACCATTAATCTTTAATTACTTTTTCTGATTTATCCAAAAGTTTCACCAACGGAGATAATAGGATTTAAAGGTTGCTATCACCCTCTTGTCAATCGGTTACAGCACGGTTGTTATCTTTAGTGACATATAAACAACCTTGAAAACAATGTTTTTCTTACTTTAGTAAGGTTTTGGTATCCCAAAGGGCAATGTCTAAGAAACATAGTGATTTTGTTGGTTAATCATTTCCTTCGCAAAAACGAAGCACGGCTGGACAAAAATATTTTGTGTACCAATCGAGGACTTAATATTTGTCTGTTCCATTTCCATTAGACTGCAAACATTGATTTGTTTAAACTCTTGATAACACGTGGCGTATGTGAATGGTATACCAACATTGCCTTAAACCAAAAAAAAACAGAGATATTTGCACCCAAGAGAAGCGTAAATCTATCGTTCTCACCTTCGAAACCTGGAAGAGTGTTCTTCGCGTAAAATGAAGATCCGTGGTGGCATTTTTTTTTCCAATAAACCCACGCCTCATCAACATGATATCAGGAGAATAATTGTCGTGTTCTGTAAAGACTTGAAACTCTTTATTAAAAGTAACGTTTGCCGCAGCATCTGCATATGCCACCTAACTACATTATTTGACATTTCGGAACTTTTTTTAATAAAAAAAGTGCAAAAAAGTTATGTCAAACGCATAAACCAGTTCTTGTTTCCTGAAAAATATTTCACTTCCTTTTGTGTCCGCAAAGTCATCAAAAATTGTTTTTAATTAATCAGTAGTAACAGTCTGGAACAGAGAAATATTTTTCTGATTTGAATCATCTACCCATAATAATAATATTTTTTTCATTTTTCAAAAATTCTACCTGTGCTATAACTTACTAGTACAGCATTTACTGCCATGATTGTTGCGGATACTGTTTTATTTTATCTAGATTTTTCATAATGGTACTCACAGTCGATGGAGATAAGTTTAAATTTCTACAGACATTAGTATACGAGGTCAGACAATTAAGTAATGCGACCGATTTTTTTTCTCGGCCTGTGGTAACACTGCGAAACTATAACTCCGCCACCGTAATAGCAGATCCCTACTCTCTCGATTGAGATCTTGATCACCCTTGTACGATCATTTCTTCGCCAGCTGTTTAGTGTTTTGTAACAACGCGCGAGTAGTGCTTGTCACGAAAATGGATCGCTCAAGATTGTCTCGAGCAGGTTGAAAGTGATCCTACTCTTCTTGATCGAGTTATTACTGGTGATAAAAGTTGGTTCTTTCAATATGACACCGAAACTAAACGACAAAGCCAACAGTGGCTGTCCCCTGGAGCACCAAGGCCAAACAAGGCGAGAATGAGCAAGTCCAAAGTGAAAACCATGTTGATTTGCTTCTTCGACAGCAAAGGGGTGGTTCACAAAGAGTTCGTACCACCTGGACAAACCGTAAATCAAGTATTCTACCGCAATGTTCTCGAAAAATTACGAAAAAGGGTGCTCAGAGTGCGTCCAGAGATCGCGAAGACTTAGGTTCTGCATCACCACAATGCTCCCTGTCACAGTGCGTTCAGTGTCTCTCAGTTTTTGGCGTCTAAAGGCATCGCAACGTTACCACAACCGCCCTATTCGCCAGACATGTCACCCTGCGACTTTTTCCTATTCCCCCATATGAAAAAATTCGTCAAAGGTCGACATTTTGACTCCGTTGAAGATATCCAAGAATCTGTGACGAGGGTACTCGGAGAGGTCCCACAAGAAGTGTTCCAGAATTGTTACGAAAACTGGAAAACTCGCTGGAATAAGTGTATAGATGCGGGAGGGGACTACTTTGAAGGGGATTGCAGCGATGTACCTTAATTTTTAAATATACTCGATTTTTGAATTTTGTCGCATTACTTAATTGTCTGACCTCGTATGTCTGCCCATCTTCTATTCATCAAATCACAAGCATCTCCTTTTTAAGCGTGTTGATCTATGTTCCTTTTTAAGCACCATGTTCAGCTAATTTTACTGGACTTCTCTTATTAGATATGTTTTTTTCGTTTTCAATTTAAATAAGAAAATGAAATACCTTTCACTAACGAAACTTGGTTTCATACACTTATGTTGTAGCAGTAAATACTAGCAGCGCGCCAGCGTTCAAAAACAACACAAGCGATACGCAAGCGCGCGGCGTTATTGTGAATGAGTGTATTTACACTCATCGTAAACCGAGAATTCCTATCCTTACAAAAACAGTTTAACCATTAGTTTGCTTACTTTAATTTACATATATCGAACAATGCAAATACTTTTCATAATTAATTATACATTTAACAAATAATTAAATACAATCATTAATCACTCAAGTTATTATTAAATTAAACGAAATATTTGTAAATAAAAAATGCAAGTGGTAGGAAAAATTATGCACATATAAATATAAAAAAAGTCATTAGAAATAAAAAAAATTCATATTTTTACTTGATATTAGTTTTAATTATATCCAGTTATAGTTTTTACCCTTTTTTTAATGAAAACTTATCAAACTAGAATAATTTGTCTTCTGTTGTGTACCAAAAATATATTATCATTCGTCAAAATTTGTTATAATTTTAAATAATGTTATATCGTATATATTATTAATTCATATACAAAAGGTCAATTATTTATATATATATATATACATTCCACCATTTACGTTGAACTTTTCATATGCGGTCTCAGTTCTATATAATCACATTCTACACGAACAGAAAATATATTAGGGATACCCATAAGTAATCAATTATTTCAAATTTAAACACACAAATGAGTATAATTTTTTGTACTATTTACTAATTACAATTATATATTCGCTATCGACCGTTACCTACGACCTTTTGCCATCTATTTTGTAAATTTTCAATTCATCTCTTATAAAAATGTGCTGGCTTTGATGGAAAATATGTTTCGAGATGAACTTGAACTTCATTGACATTTCGAAACTTTTTATTTGCGGAGAATTTTCCACACATTTAAATAAATGATAATTTGATGGAACAATAAAAGGATGCGGTAAAACTTCCTAGTCAAGATGCGTTATTCTTCTTGGGTTATTTTTGCTATATGGAGTTTGGTATTATAATGTTGTAGTATGACACGTTTTCTGTTGATCAGAGCCGGTGTTTTTTTCAACAATTCGTTATATAACCGCTCGAGTTGTTAGCAATAAACATCAGCGATAATTATTTCACCCGGTTTAATCAACTTAAAATGAATTATGTCAATGCTATCCCACCAAATAGTACTTTTTTAATGTTAAGCACTGTTTAGGTGCGGGTATAACTGGTTGATACAGAGGAAGCCATTGATTATATAGAAATATAGGACCAATTTTTCATCACTGGTGACGATTCTTCCAAGGAATGAATCACTTTGTCTTAGTCAATAATAATGTGCAAATAGTTCGTCTTTGATCTTAATTTGTATTCGATAATTGACGTGGAACTCAAATACCTTACCTAAATACTTTTCGATTTCATGAAAATGTGCTTGAACTGTCGACCAAGGGGTCCTAAATGTATCAGCTATTTCTTGCACGGTCAATCTTGGATCCGACTGAACGAGTGATTTTGAATCATTACCGAATTCAGCAGATCGCACGCTTCGAACATTATCAGACAAGTCAAAATCATCACTAAGAAAATTTTCTGAACCAACATTGTCACATTGATATTCAAAACGTCCCTGTAGAGATCACAATTTTTATGTCTTTGCACTGTCGACTAAGTAGCCTCAAGTATAGCAGGTATTTTTGAAGTCTTATTAAAAATGAAATAAAAAATATTACAATGAAATACGAAAAAAATATAAAACATTTGGAAAAATAACATATGTTTGCATTGAAATATACCTCCAGATACTAAGATATAAAATTTAATAATGAAATAGAACAATATTTAAAACTAAGAATTCAATTTGATAAAATTAAAGTACTCAGTCAATTAACAGTTATGTTAACTAATCATTTTAAAATAATATCGAGACGTCTTAAATATATCTAGGATCCCACTTCAATATGTACAAATTGTAACTTAGACAACGTAGAAGTTCTTCATCATGTAGTACTTGTCTATCCCTTATATAAGTCTTTTCGAACTGAATTAATTTTAAAATACTTGGATGAAAATTATAACAGCAAAATTTTTCATATGTACATCCTTTCTAACATTTGTAAACAAAAAAATAATATTATTTACCATTTTATCATTCCAATGTTAAAAGATAGCAGTATAAATATGAATGAATAAAATTTTATTCTAATTATTCGCATTTATATTATTATATCTCTTCTGTTATTATTTACCAACTAGTTAATTAAAAACGTTTAATTACTCGAATAAGATATATTATGTATTTTAATGAATATATCAGCGTTTAAAATGTATTATTAAATAAAATATTCGGATATTAAGTAATTCTTTAGTTTATATAACAGTTATGTAAGTGCTTATATGTAACAATTTGTCATAAGATAAGCAGCATTTATGTATTAAATCTATTTGTTTTCGTGTATATAAGATCATGTATTAAACAAGTACCAACCTCCTCCTGTAATGAATATTGTATACGAAATATAATTCATTACTACTTACTTCTATTTCTTGCAAGGTCAATTGTATATCTGACTCAACCAGTGATTTTAAAGCAACATTATCGAATTTAGCAGGTCGCCCACTTCGAATACCATCAGATAGGTCAAAATCATTACTGGAAAATTTTCTGAACCAACATTGGCACTTATTGAGCTTGAAAACATACCCGTAGATATCACATTTTTTTTGTAACAGTTGTTGCATTAAATCCCTTTCGAAATTGAAACAACATTCAATGATGAATGTGTTTTTTTAAAGGCCGGTAGTTTAAAATTTTGTTTTGGGATATTAGAAACCTCTTTTTAGTTCAAAATAATAAGTCCACAAATTGTTTTACAATATACTACAACACAAAACACATCTTCGCATGTCAGAGACTTAAACCGAACTAAATCTAATTTACTTATTAAAGAAGATGGACTACTTATGGTTACCTCATATTTTTCTATGATATTTATTGAAATTTTTATATATAAGTGAACGAAAAACTCTCACTTGATTATACTTATTACATCATTCTGACATTTTCAAATTGATTTTTTCAGAGTATATGCAGCTTCTATGCACAAGTGATAATACATGTATTTTTGCACTTCGTGCAAATAAAGAAAAATACAAAATATTTTTACAAAATCCTTGAAATTTTTTCTCTCGTGTTGTATTTTGTATTGATTTTTATTTTTTTTTCTGTCAATATTATCTTTATTTTGGGAGATAGATCTATTAACTCCTCTATTCTTTGTACAATTTTAATTTTTTACTACAATTTTAAACATCTCTGATGTGTATTAGTATTTTTTTTGAAAAAAAAATATGCATTCTCAAGTATTTAATCTTATTATTTTTCGTATTATTCTATCATTTTTTAGTAAGTCCTTTTCGGTATTTTATCAATGAAAGAATACTAAAAAGAACTTATTTGACAGAAAATTAGAATCAAAGATTTCAGGAATTTTTTAATTCCATCTAAGAAAATGAATATATTTACAACTGGTTTCAAATTTCTATATTTATTTATTGAAATACATTTTTCAAATAACTATTATTATAACGTTTCAATTTGTAAAATAATTTAAACTAATCATATTTACACACACATATATATATATATATATATATATGTATATACTTAATTTGTTAATAATATATAGCAATATAATATTTGTTCGAAATATAATATAGCAAAATGTATAAATAATATCGAAAAAAAGGATAAATGGAATTGGTTTAGGTTTTTTTAATAGAAACTTTAATAAAAATATAAGTAGAAAAATTAATATTTTTGTGTTTCGTGATTATTAATGTTATATCTATCTATTTATCTATCTATATATATATATATATATATATATATATATATATATATATATATATAAGTATATATTTAATGAGTTTTGTATTTAATAATATTTGAATATTTTTTTATATTCCAGAAACTGTCTTTGGATCATTTTATGACTCTCAGGATGACCTATCTTATTACTGCAAACAGTATGCAAGGTAATATTTTAATTAGTATAATATTATTATTAATACACTTTCAACTTTTTAGTAAATTATAACATAATATTTTAATATTCAATCGATGCCAAAAATCGTATTTTAATATATATATATATATATATATATATATATATATATATATATATGTACTCATTTTTTAATATATTTAATTTATAGGAAATTTTCAAGAAATTTTATATTTCTTTTCGACTGTAAAATATTGAAAATATTAATTTTTTATTATTTTATGTATATTTATATATATATATATATATATATATATATATATATATATATGTATATGTATATACACATACGTATATGCATATTTACCAATCATATGAATACATCTATTATCTTATAATGTTAAAATTTGGGAAAGTCAAGTTCTGAAATATTTTAGAGTTCAAAGATATATTGTCCTTAATATTGACACTGACCGTGAGCATACCATTTTATTTTGTTTCTATTTAAAATAATAAATATATAATCGGTGTATTCAAATAGACTACACGTGTTTCAAAGTCATGATAATCGTCAATGATAATATTTTTTTTCCTTTGTAATTAATTAAATATCCTGTTAAAAATATTTATTTTATCATTAAAACAAAATACTTTGTTAATTGACAATAATGTATATAATTATTTAATAGTAATAAAAATACAATTATTTACATAATATTTTATATACAGTTGTGGATTTATGTATATATGTGTTTATAATTGTAATAAGCTGTTTAATTTGTCTATAATTCTTAATAGGTAGCAATAAATGAAGGTGAGATGTAAATTAAACAAGTAGTGATGTAATTCAATGTGTATGAGTTACTAAGTCTATATATATATATATATATATATATATATATATATATGAACTCGCCTCGTAAAACTAGTCAGTGTTTTTTTTTCGAAAAATGGTTAGAAAAGGAACAACAAATTCATTTTTAAAATAGCAGCATTCATAGAAGCACATAGTTATGTAACCTTGAATTATTAAACATATTGTTGTTTTTTTAGATATATACATATATACATATATATATATATATATATATATATATATATATATATATATATATATATATATATATATCAAACTTAGTTTTTTGAATGAAGAGTGATTTTTTTCGCCTACCCGGTCAGGGAGAAGACGACAGCACAATTTTAAACTGAAACTGAGCATCTGATTCTGATCAAAACTGAATGACCTCTTAGTGAAATGATGAATAATAATTTATTGATTATTTTTAACTGAAAAAAACTGTTAGTTTGTGATGTTAAAAAGGAATTAATTTGTGAAAGGAAAAAATCTTTTTTTAATGAATTCAGATAGACAGCTAGATAGACAGACAAAGATATAGACACAGAGATTAACAGAGAGATAAACAGTTAGACAGATACACAGAGTAGACAGATGGTCATATAGACAGATCGATAGACAGATGGACAGGTAGATATATAGATAGATAAACAAGTAAGACTGGACGACAAGAAATATTACGTTTTTTTATGTGTTTTCGATTTCTAGTAGTGCAAATAATTGTATCAATACACGATTTTGTCGAAGTTACTGGCCTATCATACTTTTTTCTTTTCTCGAGTCTTCAAACATATGTTTTTTTGCATAACTTGTAATGTTGTAAATTAGACTTTTTGTAAGAATCTTACTTGTGTATTTGTTTTTTTTTTTAGAAACAGCCATATTTAAACGACTTTACAAAACATTTTCTTTAATCAGCCGCTAGAGCCGTTGTTATCTCATTTGTTTTGGTGCACACTACTTTAGTTTTCTTATCATATTTAACGCGGGCAGTAATGAGTTTGTAATTTCCAAACAAATTTAAAAAAAATAGCTACGTACTCTAAATTAAACTGCTTACAATCACTAGATTGATTTTGTTACGATTGTGGTTATAATATCGGTTCAAATGAAGTAAAATATCCAATTACGAAGGTATCAACGTTTTCCATTTCGTACGAAAAGTATTTTGATATGGAAATATGAAATTAAGACAAAACGTGTGTGCCGCATGTCATTTGTGAATCTTGTCCATCAACTTTAGAAACCTGGATGCGAGAAGAAAATACATTTTTCTTCTCGCTGTCATTTGGTATTCTAAAAATTTGTCGAGAAACACAAAACCACGTAAACGATTGTTTCATTTATACGGTAGATCTTTCACATTTTTTTTTAAAAAAAAACAGACAATTGCTCTAATGCCCATTACCTGGACATTCCTTCTTCTCGAACTAGAGTTTCGCACTCTGAAACATTATCAGTGCAAGTGAATTTCCCTTTATCGGCAGAAACAAGTAAAATTGAACTTCATAGTTGTGCAGGAATGGCTATCTCACAAGAATAAAATAATAAAAATCACACTTCCCGAATAAGCAAGAAATGAGTGATTTAATTCGAGATTTTGGACTTACGAAATCCAACACAGAAATTTTAACAACGAGGCTACAGCAATTGAATCTTTTAGACAAAAGAGACAGAATTAAAATTGCACATTCTTCATTTCCAATTAGATCTGTTCAACGATAACATGGGAGATGTTAATGAAGAACAAGGAGATATGTTCCACCAAGACATAGCTATCATGGAAAAACTGTATCAAAGATCATGAAACAGTTCTATGATGGACGACTACGTGTGGAGCTTGGTTCGAGAAGATGTGGGTGAAAAACGAAAAAAAAGCAGGAAAAAGATTAATATTCAGTTGAAGGCACTCTTTTAATGATTATTTAATTTAGTACCTATACAAAATATTAAAATATCAACTGAGTTGTACTTATTATTCCTGTAAGGTCGCGCAAATGCAAATTAGTTAAGAAAAAATATGAAATCAAGAAAACAAGAAACAGTTTAAATGGCTATAATTATCACTTAAATGAAAATATGTGTCGGTTTATGTCTTCTTAAAATCAATAAAGAACTCACTTAAACAAACAATTTTTAAATTTTGTCGCACAATATAATCAGATGGACAGATAGCTATACAGACGGATAGACAGAGAGATAGATAGGTAACAAATATTTTTTTACTCTAAAATTGCAAAAACTTGTAAAAATTAAGTAAAAATTAATTTATATTTATATTGACAACATAAAAAAATGTAACAAATAGTAATATATTACATATTTTACATATTCTGCTTTTATAAACACATGTTTTAATTTCTTATTAAAATTCTATTGGCGAGTTTTTTCAAACATCTAAGTGTTTTAAGTAATAATGAAATAATAAAAATTATATTTATTTCTTTTCTAATATTTGAAATTTACCTAAAACATATTAAAAAGTTAGTGATTTCTAGAAATATTAGATTTTTGATTCATTAAATTTTGTTTTATAATTATATTTATTTAAATTAATTTCTAATCATTACATGGTTATTAAAGTAGACAATTTTTTATTATAATAATCAAAAATAAAATTTTATGACAGATCTAAATATAATACATTTTTAACTGAATCTAGTTATAAATAAACAATATGTAATGTAATAATAAAATATCATTGTTTAATTGGAATAACACTCAATAAAATTTAAGAATCAAGTTCATATATATATATATATATATATATATATATATATATATATATATATATATATATATGCATGCATACTACACACACAAATATAAATACACATTTATCCTTGAGACACCGAAGCAATAAATTTTTTATACGCAACGCTTTGCTTCATGCTGATTTTTATATTTTTCTGTATAATTTATATAGATAAACACTCGTAGTAAACTGTTTATGAATTTAAATAAAATAACTATTAAATAGTAATTTAGTATACAACGTATTCTTATACAAGATAAAATTATATTACATTATTTAATATGTAATAAACATAATCAAACATGTAATTCTATCTGTCTATCTATCTATCTATTTAACTACCTACCTACCTATCAGTCTGTAAATCTGACTACTTAACTGTCTACTTGTCTATCCATCTTTCTATGTACCTGTCCATCTGTCTATTTATCTATATTTGTCCATTTGATTATCTGTCTATCTGTAAATCTATCTGTCTACCTATCTATTTATCTATCTATCTGTCTACCTATTTGTCTTTCTATCTATCTGTCTATCAATCTTTCTTCTGTCCACCTGCCTACCTATGTATCTAAGTGTCTATCTGTCTGTCTTTCTAACTATCTGTCTATCTGATTATCTACTTGTCTATTTATCTACCCATCTGTAAATCTATCTATCTACTACCTATCTATCTATCTATCTAACTGTCTACCTACTTGTCTTTCTATTTATCTATCGATCTTTCTATCTATCATTCTTCTATCCACCTGCTTACCTATTTATCTAAGTGTCTGTATGTCTCTGTCGAGCTATCTGTCTATCTGATTATCTACTTGTCTCTTTATCTGTCCCTCGGTCTATCGGTATATCTATCTGTCTACCTATTTGTCTATCTATCTATCTATTTGTCTATCTATCTATCTATCTTTTATTCTTATGTTCACCTACCTACCTAACAATCTAGCTGTCTAAATGTCTAACTATCTGTCTATCTGATTATGTATGTGTATCTATCTATGCATCTGTCTATTTATTTGTCCATTTGATATTTATTCTTGACATACCCATCCATCTGAATCAACAATTCTTCGATTAGTGAGTAAATTTGAAGACACTGGATCGGTTAAAGATAAAGAAACACCAACACGTGTTCGAAGTGCTCGTTCTGCAGAAAATATTGACATGGGTTATAAAAGTATATCGGAAGAGTCAAGAATGTCAATTCCACGACGTTCACAGTCATTGGACCTTTCGCAGACGACCACATGGCGTATTTTGCGTAAGGATTTATTACTGAAGGATTATAAGTTTCAATTAATACAAGAATTGAAATCAGCAGACCAATCACTACGTCGGAGATTTGTTAAACTGATATTGGTACAACAACATGGTTTCTTTGAAAAGTCATCTTTTGCGATGAACCTCATTTTGAACTCTCTGGTTATGTGAATATGCAAAACTCCCAACTCTGAAATGAGAAAAATCTGAGGGCGATATTTGAGAAGCCACTGCATACAGAAAGAGTGATTGATTGGTCAGCACTTTGATTCGGTGGAATCATTGATCCTTACTTTTTTGCGATCCAGGCTAGTAAATCGATTACTGTGAATAAAGAAAAATACCGAAACATGATGAATTTTTTGTGGGCAGACCTGGTTGATATTAATCCAGAAGTCACGTGGTTCTAGTAGTATGGTGCAACAAACCACACAGCTGATGAAATAATTGAGTTATTTAGGACGAAATTTCCTGGTCGCATTATTTCTAAAAATACAGAAATTAATTGTCCACTGAGATTATGCGATTAAACACCGTTGGATTATTTTCTTTGGGTCACGTTAAAGAACAGATGAAAGATGAAATCAGAAGAATAATTTGTGAGATAGAGCACCAGTTGAGTAGGATTTTTCATGAAAATTTTAACAAAATAGTGGTTACTTACAAGACAGTACCCAGTGTTCACTTACATGCTATTATTTTTCATTTATAAATAGCATACCACCGACTATTAATTACAATAAAGGAACTTGAATTCAGAGCAAATTCTGTGTTTTATTTCAAATTAAAAAATTGCATCATTATTTGAAAATCATGTAATTATAGTTATTTCATAAATCTTTTATCATAAAAACATTTTAAATATCAACAAATATTCAATCTTATTTTTTATTCCATATACTAATATATATTTAATTTGTATTTGTACGAAATTGATATAAATTAAAGATATTTATTTTAGGTATTGTGAATTAATACTCAACCGAGTGAGAAATGTATTTTTTTATTTAGATATTGTTTACAAAAACACCAAATTAGGAAAAGAACATCGAAATATTGCGAAATATTTGAAAAAATTTGCACTTCAGGTGAGTTTGAATAGTATATATTATATATACATATATATATATATATAAATATATAATATATATATATATATATATATATATATATATATATATATATATGCACATGTAACTGTATTGACTTAGTGGAAGTATACATCAGTAACACTAGTTCTGTAATAAAACATGATTACACTAGAATAAATATCTCAAGAATTCATTAATTCATAATAACATATAATGAAAAAACTACTAATTTGTACGCAATAATATGCAATAAAAATATTTACGTTTTTATGAATAATTTAGAAGAAATTACAGTACATTTTTGACATATGTAATTTGTTTTCGTATTCCTTGTATTTACGCTACCTGTATACCTTGATCCCCACTTTTAGTAATCATTGTTTTCAATATATTATCGTCCTTAATAATTTCACAGATAATTTATTTCCATTCATTATTAAATATCATTTCATTCTAAGTCCATATGCTTACATCTTGGTTTTGTTTGTTTTGTTATAACCTTTTTCACGCTTACTTAAACACTTAAAGAGCTTCAAGTTAGAACTCAGATAAAGATGTAAATGAGCAAATGTAGTGTTATGTAAATTATCTGCGTAAATTCACTGTCGTATATTTTATATTATTTATTAAAAATTATTATTCTATTACAAATTATTATAATCAATTTTTTCAATCAATTTCGTCTTAAAGATTTTATTTTGTAAAATAGTACACTGAATTTTGTAATTCAATGCCATTGTAATTATTTTAAAATTTTAAAAGAATTTGCATCTTTTGGACATTTTTATTGTTTTAGTTTCCTTAAACTAAACTTAAACAAGAGTTTAAAATTTGTATGTAATCATTTGATATAATTATATTATATTTATGTAAAATCATCAAGATATTGTTTATTTGCTATAAATTGTAAACTATTTAAATCTTATAAATATCCATTCAATTCATATACAAAAATACTAGTTGTTTTTCTGTACAACAAGCTTTTTACTCTCTCTTAATTTTTTTCAAAATACATTTTGTTCTCTTTTTAGACAAATTTAATAAAATAGTTATTTTTTATAATTTTCATTCGTTCAAAGGAATTTTCGCAATTCATATTTTTAAATAAAAAAATCCTTCGCTGATTATTAAATCTATCAATGTTCTTCTAGGATAGAATGAATGTACATCTGTGTTAATGGTTTTTGATATAAAAAGACGATTTTGACAGAGAAAAAAACTTATTTTAATTTCTACTATTAGCATTTAAACTAATATCGGTTATTCATTGGGTTGAGTAGCAGAATGATTACTATCAAAAACTACATGTCATTTTTCGAAAACAGTTCTTCCTAATAAAGTTTTCGAACGAAAAGTCGTTAAGAAAAAATCTCTCTATAATTAAGAAATGGTCGTGGGTTTTATTCGTTTTCTGATTGGTTGATATCGATCATATAATATCTGTTTTGATTGGTTGATATCAGTCATGTGATTAAATTTCTATTCCACAGTATACAATGAAAAAAGTATACGATTTCAATGTAAAACTGATAATGAATTTATTCAAAATATTATATTCATTGATGATTTAGAATAAAAAACGTTGTTACATAATTTAATATTGTATTTTTTTGTTATTTTTTATAAACTTTTCCAATAAAAATTTGACAGCTTACATTTGTCCTGACATTCTTAGAAGTGATGAAAAATGGCTTAGAGACAGTTTGAATTTATGAATCTCAAAATTGGCATGTGTTTCGTGAGGTCATTTTTCGTATATAAACAGGAAAATTTCCTATCCTTGAACTATATTTTGAGAAATAAAAAAGATAAAAATATTATATAACAAAAAAAATATGAATGTCTTAAACCCCTTCGTTCTTTTAACTCGACCCTGTATTAATATATTAAGCGCTAAAATTCCATTCCTCTCTTCGATCCACTCAAATCTAACTAGATATAACCAAAACTTACTTAGATGAAAATGTCAAAACTGTTTTCTAAGAACTGTATTTTTGAAAAAAAATTTTTTTCAAAGAATTGTATACGACGAATTCTCCGGCCATGACATTCTAAAGTAATTTGAAACTATATTAGAAAAATGTTGATTTTTTACAGATAATACAGAATAAATTAGATGAATATGAAACGTACAATATGAATAATAATAAAAACAGTGAACCAATAAACGAATTTGAAGATATGAATGAAAACATAACATTAAGAAAAAATTCGAAAGTACTGATTGATTCCTTAATTGAAGATACAACAGAAGGAAAGTTTATAAAACAAGATTTGTTAAGTGTGTGCAGTGAACTGATTTTAGCGGTATGTATTTTTTATAAAATATTATTATATAATTATAAATCACAATTTAAAAATAAACTCAAATAGAATTAAAAATAATTATTATTTTCAAATTTTAATTAACTATGTTTATAGTGAAGTAGCTATAAAAACAACATGTTTTTAATATATGTGATATGAGTCACTTCTTGTTATATTAAAATAAAATGAAAATACAATTATGATTGATTCAAGAACATTAAAACGTAGTTTATCATAGTATTAATTTTTTTTAGTACCTCTGTTCTTTTTAATATAATCATATTAATTTATAACATTCAATTTCATACGATATTAACTGATAACAATATAGATTTTCAATAGATATGACTTTTTTTTTGAAGCACTAAGATATCAAAAAATACAGATTTCTCAGTAACTTAGCGCTCTGAGGCTGATGGTGATGAAAATTTTTCAATAAAACTTTTTATATTGTTTGTGGAGTGAAAAAATAATTCATTTTTTTTTAAAAAAAAGAAAACATTTAATAAAATTTAATTTATCCACAGTTCCAGAACTTTTTTTAAATTAATAGAAGCTTTCATAAGCTGGATGGCTTGTTAAAAGGTTTCCTAGAAATGAAACACAAATAGTTCAATAAATGATCCGGATCTTACAAGGATCACACCAAATATTTTTTTCCTAGATAGAAAGAAATGTAGATAAAAAAACAAGAGTTTACTATTTTTGTATATAATCCTCTTTAACTTCAATTCATTTTTTACACCACTCAATTAGCAATACCTTACTCTTATAAAAATAATATTTCAGTTTCTTGTAAAAGTGATCAGTTGCAGCTGATTTCAGCTCATTGTTATCATTAAAACGATGCTCACGTAAATATTTTTCAAATTATCGAAAAGTTAATAATCGATAGAGGCCGTGTCTGGACTATAATGTGGGTGGTCAAGTTCTTCAAAGCCACATTCCTGAATAACAGCTTTAGAACTAGAAAATATCTGATGTATTGTCGTGCAACAAGCTTACTCCTTTTGTTATTTTTACACACCGTTTGTTTGCGAATATTATCCCGAAATTTATGCAAAAATGTTGCATGAAATGAGCAATTAACAGTGATATTGTGCTCTTGAATGTCTATTAATAAAATGCCCTTGGAATACCAAATAAATGTGGTCATGATCTTGATACACTTTTGCGTTTCTTATCGGTGATTTACATACCAATCATTATTCCATTGATGGTCTTTCAGACAGATCATAGTAAAGGACCATTTTTCATCCCTTATTACAATAGACTAGAATAGTAGATTTGGCTCTAGCTCACAAAACTTTAAAAACTCTTGGCTACTCGACGCTGAATTCCAACAGTTGAAAAAAAATTGAGTACCCATTTTGTACTAAAATTATTCATACATAAATGTTCATGGGGACTTCGACAAACAGTTGCTTGTGAAAGATTGGACATTGCTAATAATTCTTTCACTCTTAATCGTCGATCACTAAATATCAGATCTTCAACAAGTGTAACAGAATCTGATATGAGCATTTCCACAGAGCGACTGGGCGCGATTTACCTTCCAATCTCTCTTCTTTCATTCAAAATCTTTTAGCCCATTCTTTTACAATGGAATATGAATTGGAACCTTCTTCATATACACCATCTAATCGTTATTTTATTTGGTCCTGTGGAACGTCTTCTTTTGTCAGAAACTTTATTATTCAACGATACTCAAATTTGGTTATTTGTGACATTGTTAATCTCTTGCTCTGGAATGACGTGCTACACACGACGCTTGTCATTTCTTACCAAAGTGAGAATTATGTGCTAGACACGTCGCTTGTTATCTACTTCTAAACTAGGAATGACATGCTATGCACGTCGATTGATTTTATGGTTTGAAATTAATAAGTACAGTATTTTAAACTTTACAAATAATGAAATGGCGGATAAAAGTGATTGCTTCAAAAACTCCGGTATATTATCGATTATTTAAATGATAAATTTAAACATATTTACACACCTAAAGAATATTTATCATTGAATGCTATTATTTATGTATTATTAGTCTCTAATGAAATATAAGGATCGTCTACCCTACAACGATTTAATCCATCAAAAAGAGAACGTTTTGAAGTTAAATATTATAAGTTCTGTGAATCGAAATCTGTAAACTGATTCAAATTTAAAATTTATACAGAACAAAATGTAATAGAAGATGCAAATAATAGTGCATTAGAAAATGTTGTACTGAATTTATGCACATCAATACTGGCTATGGTCATATCCTTTTCTTATACAACTGGTATTTGTTACCAAAACTGTACCTAGAATTACATATCAAAAGAAAAATAAGTACAGATGGAACAGTTAGATGTAATAGAAAGCATATACCAAAAGTACTCGCAGCGATAAAAATTAAAAAAATCTGAAATCTTTTCAAAATCTTGCAATAAGAATTTTGCTATAAAATGGAAAAACAAAAAAGATATATATTTGCTTCTTATAAAACGTGTTAAAGCTTGAATGTCTGAAATAAAACAGAAACGATGAAAAATAATAAAAATCAGAACTGGATCGTTACAAAACCTAATGTCGTTTTGGATTTTAATGATTGGGTGGAGTAGATTTACAAGATAATTACTTATCTTCATTTTCTATGAAGAAAAAAATTTGTTAAATGTTACAAAAATTTTTTGTTCATTTAATGGAGATAACAGTTTTTAATGCTTTTGTTTAATTTCGTATGTGAACGACACAATAAGCACAGAGAAACTACCTAGCAATGTAAGAAATGTTTCGTTGCCTTGCACGTTCCATATTGTTTTGAAGTTTATCACACTACACAAAATTATGAATAAAAAGCTTTAATACACTGTTAACATTTTCAGTACTTATTACCATAGGGTGAGTGTATACATTTTTTACACGAAATTTATTTAAAATTTTTATAAAACGATTTTAAGTAACACCGCGCTTCGAATTGCTTTGGACGGGTTCGTTACGCACATCGTCCAATTAATGTCCAGCGCAAGAGGTTAAGAACATGTTTTATTTTTATCGATCTCACTGTACAACTGGTCCAGTTATAATTTTAAAATTTTTACTGAATGCTACTAAGAAATAAATCTAACACATTGTACAAATCACCGTGATCGCGTATGCGCAGACATGTTAGCCGAGAATATTTAGCGCAACTCTCGTATTTTTAATTATTATTTTCGAATACATCTCCTCTTACAAAATAAAATGCGAGGACAGAGTGATAATTAGCCGTGTTTGATAAGAGATTGCACCACTGATATCAAATTGTAAGATCTTTTAACAGCATTATCTTTCAAACTACTGCTGTCAAAGTTTCCATCAGAATACGTTAATTAGCTTAGTTTCGGCAGTAATTCGAAGTAAACAATTATTGCTCTTTTTTAATTATGGAAAAATTCAGTATCAATGTGTACAGGAGTGTTCAATGATATTCAAAAGTAATCGACATACATTTTTGCATCGATACATAAACATTGATAAAAACATAGATCCATTATCATACATCTGAAACGAAAGAACAGTCAAAACAATTGACTTCTCCTGGCGAACGTGCATCAAAGAAGGTAAAATTCATTGAGTGAGCGGAAAAGTTTACAGCTACTGTTTTCTGTGATGCTCATGGAATATTTTTAATTGACTATCTTGAAAAAAGGAAAATAGTAACAGGATCTTACTATGTATTATTATTGGATCAGCTGAATGAGGAAATTAAGTACAAACGTCCTCATTTGGCAAATAAAAAAAGTACTATTCCATCACAAAAATGCACTGGAACACAGATCAAAATTTGCGGAGGCAAAATTGGATGAATTTCACAAAAAATGGCTTCCACATTCACCATATTCTCCAGATTTGGTACCGTGTGATATTTTCCTGCTTCCAAACCTAAACAATTGGCTCGAAGGTAAAAATTTTGCATCAAACTTGAAAATCATCGCTGCTGTAAATGCCTATTTCAGGACTTTGAGAAATATACTATTGGGAAGGGATAAAAAATTGGAAAAGCGTTGGACAAGTGCATCGATCTGAAAAGAGGTTACTTTGGAAAAGAAAAAAGAATTTGTTCAAAAAAATCGTTTTCTTATCAAACATGGGTACTTATCACTCTACTTTAGTATATATATATATATATATATATATATATATATATATATATATATATATATATAACTTTTTTTGATAGTATTCGGAATTATTTCAGTAAAAAGACATATGTTCATTTGTCACTACATTTCCAAACATCATAACTTCATATGATGTTAATATCATATTCTTTACAATACTTTATATCTATACAATTATATTTTTTACAAAAAAAAACTGCACAAATTTATAATACGTGCGCATGCGCATAGATATTAGAACGAAAATATTCGGTGCTACTTTCGTATTTAAACTTATTGAACAAAACTTATATAAAAAGAAGGTTCTAATTTTACACTTAAATCACAGCAGATAGAAACATTTGCTGGAACTTCAACAAGAAGACGTGGTGTTCAAAAAATTATTAAACTATTATACGCCGAAAACTGAAAAAACACTGTTACCAATTGTCATCTAATACAATTTTTAAGTTTTTCAGACTACGGATTACATAGAATGATGAATGAAGAAACGTTATTTTTAGCGACAAAGAGAAGTTCAATTTGAATGGTACTAATTGTTCATCGCTAAAGCTATCTTTCTTCACTCAATGTTCTATGTCAATATTTGTCTGTAAAAACTTAAACATGAGAATTCATAGTGGCTGGCAAACAGCGTTTTTTTTTCGACGTCTAACCTTTGACAATCTTTAATAATTCTTTAAAAATTGCATGTACTTGCTGCAGTACTAGCGATTGAACTGGTCTGCCATGCTGTAAAAGAAAAACTGGAAGTTTCATTTAAAATAAGTCTTAACTCCAGCTCATTTATCGTCCTATTTATCCTAAATTTCAATTTTATTTCCTGAGATATGGTTATAAAAATAGTATTTAATTATAAAATACCTATAAAAGATCTTTAATAAATTTATTTCAACTTTTTTATTATTATTTAGCGAGTGTTGTATGTCTCTGTTCGGTTTTTTTTAAAAAAAGAAATATCTGTAAATTTGTGTTCAAAATAATATATTTGGTTATTTTCAACTTTTCATTTCTAGTATATTTTTTGATTCTATTCTAATATATTTTTTCTAGTATATTTTTGCTAGAGCTTTTATTAATGCCATTCAATAATATTTATTTATAATACTTAACGCATAAAAAGAATTATACATGTAATCACAAATAATCTGTTAATATCAATCAAAAATCATCAACTAGCATAACAAAGATGATCATAATTTGTAGACACGATTCTGCAAGTACCAAATTTCAGTTCGGGATTTTTGACTTTCATATTAAAAAACATGCATAATGAGCGATTGCGTCTGATGGTTATGGATGAATGAATATATAAAACCTCTTCTCTTATTAGAAAGATAATAAAAGTAATATTTCGATACGCACTACAATTTCAAATAACAACAGTAATAGTAATATTACTATTCAATATTATAATTTCTTTTAAAAGAATTCCAGCGTACCAATTAATTCTAATGTTGAAAAAAATATTTACGATAATTACTATTTACCTCTTTGCGTGTTCTTTGTACAAAGATAGATCGATAGAACACTTGAGGCAATTTTTTTCAGTCGTAGTTCAGTTGTAGTCTATGACCGGTTTTCAAATGCGTCATCGGTCAATGAATTATTGAAATTGATATTAAATCGGAATAGATAGTATTTTACATAAGTTCTATTTGTTTTTATTGATTTAACAGTTTGGATATATATATACATATATATATATATATATATATATATATATATATATATATATATATATATATATATATATATATATAGTAGGGTCGTTTGATGAATACGGTAAAAAGCAAGTTAAACACCGTTTAACTGAAAAAAATCGATTTTATTTCTAAACATAATCTCCAATGAGAGCTGTACACTTGGTGCAGCGAATTTCCAATTTTTTCAGCCAATCTCAAATGTAGTTTTTACCAAAGTCTGCAAAATACGCATCGTCGGCGGCGATGACATCCTCATTCGATGGTAATTTCTTTCCACCGAGTCAAATTTTCAAGTTTGGGAAGAGAAATGAAGCTTCACAGGGCCCAGTTTGGAGAATAGGTTTGATAAGGAATTAATTCAAAGCCTAATTTGTGCAATTTTGGCATTGTGATCGTCGATTTGTGGGACGCCACGTTGTTCTAGCGAAAGAGTACTTGGTTGTGTGCCAATCTCGACCGTTTTTGTTTCAGATCTTCTTTCAGACAGTCCAATAATGTTGCATAATAGGCTCTTGTTATCTTTTTCCTCTTCGTTAAGTAATTGATCAGGATGTTTCCTTGAGGAACCCAAAAAACAGCTGCCATCACTTTCCTAGTCGACAAAACGGCTTTCGCCTTCTTGGGCGCAATTTCACCAGTCGTTGTCCACTACTTTGACTGCTGCTTCGGCTCAGGTATGTAATGATGGATTCATATTTTATCCACGTTGATGAATCGACGCAAAAGAGCCTACGGATTTCGATAAAATATCGTCAAACAGTGGGTTAAAATATCATTTTGTGTACATTTTTGGTCGACAGTCAAAAGTCATGGCATTCATCGTGCACACTGTTTTTCATGTGCAATTTTTCGTGCAGGTATTGTGCACTCCTTCAATTGAGATACCTACAGTCTCAGCAATCTCACCCATTTTCACTCGGTGGTCTTCCATAACGATACTATGGATTTCTTCAACGATATCCGTCGTGGTGACCTCAACTGAGCGTCTGAGCGCGCTTTATCTTCAGTGGATGTTTGCCCGAGTTTAAATTCATTTATCCAGAAATAAACAGACTTCAACGCTGGTGTAGAGTCCCCATGAACTTCAACCGACTCCACTCTGATCTGGGCGGCCGTCCACTTTTTAAATAAAATGTTTTATCATTGCACGAAACGTGTTTTTTCCATTTTTCGGCAACTGCTACAATGGTCTCTTCAAACATATGTAGAACATAAATGACGCGTCGCTTCTGGCGGAAATTTCACCTATGCTAGTTTGAAAAGTGACACTTAATAGCCGTGACTTTTTCAAATGAATAGTGGGAATATCCCCTAGAAATTTACCAAAGTTTTCAAACGACCCTCGATATGTATATATATACATATATATATATATATATATATATATATATATATATGTATATATATATATATAAATTTACCGTGAAAATAGTAATACATTATATTTCCAGTTTTAAAATCAACTTACCGATGCTACATATTATTATTGGTAACAGAAAATAAGAACTCTAGCAAAAAATCATTAAAAATTCTATTAAAATGACTCGTATTAACGAATAATTTAATTTGTAGGCGACTGATACAACGGCTATAAGCACAGGATTTATTTTAATGATGTTGGGAATGCATCCAGATGTTCAGGTAAATCTACTTTTTGATTTATATTATACATTATTACATAATACTTGACATTTGATCTTCCATTAATGAATAAATGTCACTATCAATGTTTTCAATTATGAAGGATTTCTTCAAATTAAAATGTAACAATACATTCCTTGATATTACTATTCTATCTGCTCATAAACCTCTCTATTTCTTGCTCTATAATTTTTTTGTTGTTATTTGTTTATTTGCTCTTCTTTCAATTATTTTTATTATTTTCCTACCTAACTCTATTATTTCTTGTTATCTTTATAAATCTATATAATTTTAGTAGGTGCTGAATTTATTTTTTTATAACACGAATTTTATCTTTCCATAATTACTTATTTTTTTGATAGTTGTTAATTATTTTGAGTTTTGTTAGAACCTCAATTATATATATATATATATATAACAAAATTATACCAATTTGTTGCAATTTTCGACCTCCGCCTAAAAATGTATTAGAACATGACGTGTATATATTTGAATATTTTTTAGTAAATCACAATATCCTTTTCAACATTTCCTTTACCTAATCAAAAAGTCAAACACATGTTTGTACATTTATAAAAAAAATATTTTATATATACATTTCAGAGCAGTAACAACTTGTATTCAAAGATAAAGAACTACTTCTTAAAACAAATAAATTATATTAAATTAAATAACAAAGCATACTTAACGAATAACTAAGGAAAATAATTTATTTTTTCTATAAGAAGAAAAGGATATTCTCTCGTTCTATAATGAAAGAAAAAAAATATTAATGAGAATGTTTTGTATAATTTATTCCCTTGAATTTATTAAAAACTAATCGAAATTTTTTTGCTGAGACCTCTTGAATCCTTCTCTTACCTTATCACATACATTCCTAATAAATTAATATACCCACACACACACACACATGTATATATATATGTACATATATATATATATATATATATATATATATATATATATATGTATATATATATATATAAATTTATAACATATTTTATTTTTTTTATATGAAGGAACACGTTTACTCTGAAATTAACGAAATTTTTGGATCATCTGATCGAAACATAACTGTGGATGATTTGTCTCAGTTACAATATACAGAGCAAGTAATTAAAGAGACTTTACGTTTATTTCCAGCTGTTCCTATTGTTTTAAGAGAATCAACTGCAGATGTAAAACTAGGTATTTATATTTTACTTTAAAATCAAAATATACAATTGCTCGCAGAGTTATGTACTAATAAATATTATAATTTTTATTATTTGTGAATATTTCTTGAACATCAATTTATCATTTGAGTATAATATTCAATGTTGACAATAATTTGAAATCGTTTTCAATATCAACCATATAGATAAATAAAGGAATAATTAACATATTTTTTAATGGAATTAAATAAGATATAGTTTTAAGTTTGGCGTCAATTCTTCTAGTTACCGTTATCTTTTGACATAGTCATGTGGTACATCATTGTAAATAATAGAATTAACATTAACGCTTTTAGCTTATATCTAGTGTTTTCATTCTTTAGTATTGTTGGATACTACCTCTTAAATTAGTCATGGAATAAAAGTAAATTCGTGCGATTTCGTTTTATGAATTTAAATTGGGACGTGGAGCAACAGAAACTGTTCGAAATATCAAATTTGTTTTTGGGGAAGAGTGAATTGGTAAATCTCAACACTGATTCCAAATATTTCGTAATGGAAACGAAATACTTGATGACAATATAAGGTCGTGGACGTCCTTCAGCTATAGACAATAATGATTTAAGAAACATTATTGAAAGGGACCCACTTCAAGCAACTCGAGAGGTGGCAGAAGAACTCAATGTTATTCATTTAACAGTTGTTCGACATTTAAGCTTAATTGGAAAAACAAAATAGCTGGATAAATGGTTCACGTATGAACTAAACGATCATCAAACAATTTGGCTACACGAAGTAAGCTCTGCGCTTCTTTTGCGAAAAAAAAGGATCCCCTTTACGCATTGTCACATGTGATGAACAATGAATTCTCTACAACAATTGGAAACGTTCAGTATAGTGGGTAGATCGAGGAGAAGCGTCAAAATAGTTTCCTTAACCGAAGCTTCATGAAAAAAAATTATGGTCACTGTTTGTAGTCGACAAGTGGCCTCATTCACTACAACTTCTTAAATCCTGATGAAACAATAACAGCGAAAAAATATTGTCGGAAAATTGAAAAAATACATGGAAGTTGCATCGTTTACGGTCATTATTAGTTAATCGAAGAGGACTAATTCGTCTTCATGACAATGCCCGGCCACACGTTTCACAAATGACTAATAAAATTAAATGAACTGGATTATGAAACCTTACTGTACCCATCTTAATCTCTGGACATGTTTCTGACAGATTATAATTTATTTAAATATTTTAGTAATTTCCTACGAGAGGTTTTAAAATAACAAGCGTCATCCCAAAGCGCTTTCTATGAATTCGTATAATAATTCATATAATAATTAATAAATATAATTTTTACCTGATATATACGTCTTTATACTCGATACGTAAAAACCGCAATTATTTTTGTACCAACTAAGTGTATAATCAAATTTACTACAAAATTGTTTATAACATGGAAAAGAAGGAGAAAGAGGGTTTTTAAAATTTTATTTTAATGCTTAGTAATAAGAATGCCCTTTAAGAAAATAAATAAATAATTATCAGATTTGG
This sequence comes from Acanthacorydalis orientalis, assembly GCA_034766995.1. Lineage (NCBI taxonomy): Eukaryota > Metazoa > Arthropoda > Insecta > Megaloptera > Corydalidae > Acanthacorydalis > Acanthacorydalis orientalis. The sequence goes on from CM068313.1 coordinate 58,137,318, forward strand.
ACATTAGTTAGTTGGACTTTTCTGATATCTCAAGGTCATACTACTAATTTCTCTAGCGGGAAAAATACTGATAAAAATTAGTAATGACGCAGAATATTTATTACTCTAAATATCGCATAAAATATATTTTCAATTACCAAATTTGGCAATTTAATTTTCGGATTGATACAACGAAAAGAAGCACAATTTAAGTAACACGAAATATCTTAAATACTTATTCAAAGTAATCCCCATTTATTTTTGTACACTTATTGAAACGTTCTAAATGTGTTTGAAACTGCTTTCAAATCGGTGGTTACATTTTTCTCAACATCTTCTACGTTCTGATATCTTTTCCTTTTGAAAACAATTTTTACTTTAGGAAAGAGAAAAAAATGTACAAGTACTAATTCAAGTGAATATGATCATTGATTGATCATAAAAACGGGGTATTTTATGAGAAATGACTTCACAATCAGTGCAGTATAGGTAGATGCATTGTCAGGCAACAATAATCAACTACCTTTTTCAAGAAATTACGGTTATACTCATGAAATGTTTTGCAATAATCTCTACATAATTACAACACAGTATGCACTATTAACTGTTTGTCCTTCAGGCACAAATTCCTTATTTATCACACCCTGTTTATCAAAACAGGTAACCAGAATAGTTTTCATTCTAGATTTTTGAAAAAGAAATTTTTTAGGTCCTGGTGATAATTTTTCAATCTACTGCATATTCTGGCATTTCATCTAGGGATCTTCCTATGAATCATCACTGTGACAATGTAGTTAAGAAAATGTGCATTGCCACGAATGGTCTTAAGGAAGTCTGTGCACGATGCAAGTTTTCTCTGTATTTTTAATCTGTATGATTGTGTGGGACGAATTTTACATAGATCTTCCTTTTTCAAAAATCTTCATGTAAATTTAATCAAATCGTCTCATTATTAACGTCTAACTGATCTGTTACCATTAAAATGGACATTCGGTGATCTTTTGTCACAATTTCACGAGTTTTTACGATCCAATCTGCATTTTACAAGATCGATAGTCTCCTGGTTCTAACGCCATTTTAAATATCCTCACATCCATCTTTGAAACATTTAAATTATTCAAACACACTCGTATAACTTAAGGTGTTATTAGCGTGCACAGCTATCAACATTTCCTCAATTACTATTACAGTTTGCCCTAACTTACAGCAAAATTTAATGTTCAGTAGCTGCTCTATGACGACTGATACAAATATCATGTACTTCCGCACAGAAATTAACAGCTGTCCGACCTTCGCATGACCACTCTCTATTAATGAAACAATGAACAGTTATACGTTAACAGTTATATGTTGCTTTACTTTCAATTTAATTTCACATGAATCTAGAGTTGCAACATCAATCTGGAAATAAAATTGCCAAATTTCGTATATTCGATTTTGGACAAACTTTTGTAATTATTACTTTACACTTATTATTGTTCAAATCATTGTACATGTTTTTTTTTATTTTATATTCCAAGCCAATTCCCTCATAACTGATACTTATTGATATTCGAAATCCACTTTCAAATATGCTTTTATTTATCTTAAATCTATTTCTATAACATTTATTTTATTAATAAAATAGTTAAAAACATAAAGAAAAAAATGCAAATTTAAACTATTATATAGTAAAATATAATCAATTGATATTTTAAACATCAAAAATTATTACCGTTATAGACAATACTTTCACCCACTAGTAAAATTTATATAACTTTGTTTCTAATGATATACATACATACATATATATATATATATATTAGGAATACCCATGAGTCATCAATCTTTTTAAAACATTGACTGCCCAGATAATTTTGAAAATGTGCATCAAGAAGTCAACATATTTTTGTTGTAATTTATGGTTTTTTTAAACATAAAACTATATACTTAACACATATAGTTTTTGATAGCCATGAGCTGAGAATTGAAAATTCGTGGCTGTCATATTTGATCGCCATACTTCCCAGAAAAACATCACTGGCTATCAGAATTAGATCCATGGCAGTCAATCTATTAATAGGTAAATTAGATTCAGTTCGATTTCAGTCTCTGACATGTGAAGACGCGTTTTGTTGTCATATGTTGTAAAACATATTGTTTTGAACAAAACAAAGGTTTCTAATATTCTAAAAGAAAATGGAAGACTAGCAACCTTCATAAGAACACATACCTCATTGCACGTTGTTTTATTTTTCGGGATTTAATCGGAATTAAACGCAACAACCGCAACAAAAGAAATGTGTGATACCTATGGGGATATTTTGAAGAATAATTAGTGCCAACGTTGGTGCAGAAAATTTTCCAGTGGTGATTTTTACTTATATGATAGCGTTTGAAGTGTGCGCCCTGCTGATTTCGATAATGATGCTATAAAATCATTGGTTGAGTCAGATTCAAGATTGACCGCGCAATAAATAGCTGATACACTTGAGACCACTTGGTTGACACTACAAGGACACCTTTATACAATTGGAATAGTATTTAGGCAAAGTATTTGTGTTCCACATCAATTCTAGAATACAAACAAGTATCAGTGACGAACTAACCGTTCGTCACTCATCGTTATTGATTGGGCACACGAAGTAATCCATATCTTGAAAGAATAACCACCAGTGATGAAAAATGGCTCCTATACAATAATTTTAAATGCTTCAATCAATGAATTTCTCCAAATCAATCAGCTATACCCACACCTAACCCGGATTTAATATTAAAAATGGTCCTTTTGTGCGTTTGTTGGGATTGCATTGGCATAACTTATTTTCAATTACTAAAACCGGGTGAAATAATTATTGATAATGTTTATTGTCAATAATTATAACGGTTAGATAACAAATTGTAAAAAAAAACGAACGGCTCTAGTCAAAAGAAAACTCGTCATACTGTAACATGCTAATACCAGACCCCATGCAGTAAAAACGACCCGAGAAAAAATGAAGAATCTTGACTGAGATGTTTTACCGCATCCACCATATTCACCCGATATTTCGCCTTCATATTATCATTTGTTTGGATCTATGGAATATTCACTAAAAATAAAAAGCATCAGTCATGTTCAAGTTTACCTCAAACCATATTTTTCATCACAGTCAATACATTTTTATAGCAGAGGAATTGACAATTTACAGAATATATGGTAAAACGTCATGGAAAATAATGGTGTAAAATAATTATTTAATTAATTAGAAAATAATAAAAAAGTGTACGCATACGTGTGTCTAAATTTGAAATAATTGATTAATTATGAGTACCCTTAATGTATATATATATATATATATATATATATATATATATATATATATATATATGTATGTATATATATATATATATATATATATATATATATATATATATATATATATATATATATATATATATATATGTATGTATATATATATATATATATATATATATATATGAATATATTTTTTACAGGTGAAGAATATACAATTCCCTGCAATACTGGAATATTAATTCCGATTTTTACCATACATAGAAATCCAGAATTATGGACAAACCCGTTACAATTTGATCCAGAAAGATTTTCCCCTGAGAATAATTCAAAACGGCATCCTTACAGTTACATTCCATTCAGTGGTGGTTCTCGGAATTGCATAGGTAAAATAAAATTTATTAGAATTTTTCATTTTTATCTTAAATAACATGAAATATCAACAAAAATTTGTAACATAAAATTTTGTTTTTTTTAAGTTACTTTTTTATATTCTAAAGTAAAACTAATTTCCTAGTAAACTATTTGATAAATAATTTAGAGATTATTTTACAACATGTGTTTAAAATCTAATAAATGCTTATATTTTTTTCAATATATAAATAAATATTATTTATATCCAGGTTATAGATATGCAATGATGTCACTTAAAACTACAATAGCCACAATTATTCGTAAAAATAAAGTGAAGTGTTCGTATAAATCTCCTTCAGATATTAGATTGAAATTTGCAATCACTTTGAAGCCAGTGGAAGGACATTTAATAAGTGTCGAAAGAAGAACAGTAAGTAATATAAAATTTTGTTAGTTAACGAATATTTTTTATAAACACCAGTTATTATTATAAACTATTTTAATAATAGAAATATTTGTATCTCTTTTCCTTAACTTTTAATGTTTTCTTTACTAATATTCTAATCAGAAATATTTAAGTTTTGTGAATTTGTATTTATACAATTTTTAAACATATTTATATTTAAATATTTGAAAACTAAGAATTAATTTCGATTTCTTGGAATTTAATAATTCATCCATCAATTCTGAACCACATATAACCACTTAAAGTAAAAAAATGTATACGAATTTGAATGTCGTAAACCGTAATTATTTTTCTACCAACGTAATATCAGCTATAAAAAAATTATTCGGTGCCTTTAAATTGAATCAATCATAAATTTGTTTAAAATTAAAATATTTTCTCGTTGTTTCAAGACTGTAAAGTGCGAATTTTAACATTTAAATCCAGTATATATCTTGGTGAAGCAGTTGGCATAACCTCACAAAACGGAAAGTAGATTAGGCATTGCGTTGTTTTCGAATTCTAGATTTTAAAAAATGCTGCCGGATTCGCGGAAATAATTTATTCAGGTTTGGAAGAAGTTGTTGTAATTCATCAAACATGCAAAAAATGCTAAAACAATGGAAATAGTTCGAAAATGCATTAAGATTTCAAGATTTAAGACTCAAAATCACTATTTTTTCGACAAGTGATTCGTCAGTTATTCGTCAGATAGAGAAAACTTATATAAAATAATGGGAAATATTTTGGAAACTGAAATGTATTCCATTTTTTTGTAAACATTCATTCTCTATAAAAAAATGCACCGAATTTATTTGTACACCATTTATAAATTAACATTCTGAATTGTAATTAAATTAAATTCTTTCAAGATTTTTTTGCTATTTGAGGCATTGTAAGATAAAAATATATAGAGAACGATATACTCGAACTATCTTTTCTTTACTGTATTGCTTTTTAACATTCGTCTAATTTTAATTCTAATTATAGATGATATTTTATCTTTCCTCGTTTTTCTCAATCTCTTTCACTAGTGTACGAGGAATGGCTGAAAAGTTGTCTCTACAAATTCACAACTTTTTTTAAAGAAAATGCTCGATGAAATTTGCGCATGCGTATTTAGTACTCGCGTATAATTTTGCTCACTTGCATATATATTTTCGTCTTCTCTAGAAGCTATACAATAAAACCGATAATATTGGACTTCATCCTGAAAATACAAGACCATACACTTCACAAATCGTACAGGAATTTTTGAAAGACAACAAGTTCCCTGTTACAGTACAGATATGACATCATCTCTCTTTCACTTATTTCTAATAATAAAATGTAGTCTCAAAGAAACTCATTTTGACTCTTATGATTAAGTTAAGTCTTTCGTGAGAGATCGAATGGAAGAATAAACATCACATTTACTTTTTATGATTTTAAGAACTTTTCAACCGTTCTTCGTGCATTTACTCTGAATACATAATTAACTCAACTATATTATATGCTAGAATTAGTTAATTATAAACCTTAATTATCCTTCTTTCATGAAATATTGCAAGAAGGTATCATACAATTCTACTCTTTTTCAACATAGTTTCCATTTCATTCATTACAGAGTCTTCAAACGCTTAACTAGTTCATAGATTCCTTTAGAAAAAATTAGTCGTGCGAAGTCACTCACGCACTACTTAATGCACTTTTTCATTTGACCTGAAAGACTATCCGAGTAAGTAATCCGAAAAAATGGTAATCACTTGGAGTGAAATCTCACGAGTACTACGGATGAGAAAGGCGCTCAAAGAGTAGTTCCTTGATGGTCACTATTGTTATACGTACAGTACGAGGGTTGTCCCAGAAGTACCCGACCCAACAAAGAAAACACAAAAATTTTGGAAAAAAATATATTTATTTTTAAACATAATCTCCTTTCAGCTCTATACACTTTTACCAGCGATGTTCAATAAGTTCGATACCCTTTTTATAATAAGAACTGTCTTGTTCCTCAAAATACCCATTAACTGCCGACATCACTTCTTCATCGTTGGGAAATCTTTGGCCACTGAGCCATTTTTTCAAGTTTGGGAACAGAAAATAATCCGAGGGGGATAAATCTGGCGAATAGGGTGCACGAGGTGGCAATTCAAACTTTAATTCATTAATTTTGGCCATTGCAATAACGGATTTGTGAGCTGGTGCATTGTCTTGATGAAACAACACTTTCTTCTTAGCCAAATGCGGCCGTTTTTGCTTGATTTCTTCGCTCAAACGTTGCAATAAGTTCGCATAGTACTCGCCATTGATAGTTTTTCCTTTTTCAAGATAGTCAATGAAAATTATCCCACGCGCATCCCAAAAAACCGACGCCATGACCTTGCCTGCAGATGAAACGGTCTTCGCCTTCTTTGGAGCCGGTTCTCCCTTTTCAGTCCATTGTTTTGATTGTTCTTTTGTCTCGGGTGTGAAGTGATGGACCCATGTTTCATCCATGGTTATGAAACGGCGCAAAAATTCTGCTTTGTTGCTGTGAAACTTCGCTAAACACTCAATTGAAACATCTTCACGACACTGTTTTCGCTCGAGTGTGAGCAAACGCGGCACCCATCTTGCACACAGCTTTCTCATGTCCAAATTTTCAGATAATATGCGATGTACCGCACTTTTTGAAATGCCTACTATGTCTGCTAGCTCGCGCACTTTCAGTCGACGATCATCCAGTACCGCTTTGTGGATTTTCTTCACCATTTCTGGAGTCGTCACCTCATTTGGTCGACCACTGCGATGCTCGTCTTGGCAGCTCGTACAGCCTCGTTTAAACTCTGCTACCCAATATTTCACTGTTGTAAACGAAGGAGCAGACTCCTCCAGAGTAGAATCCAGTTCAGCTTTTATATTGGTTGGGCTGAGGCCTTTCAAATAAAAGTATTGTATCACGTAACGATGACCGATTTTCTCCATTTTCACAAATTCACTGAAAATGTTCACTATTGATGGCTGCCAAACAAATACTAAACAACGTGGCGTCCTCAAACTTGAAACATATGCTTTATAGATTGTGTACTTTCTAATACAGTGATATTTTTCAAACAACTACCGCCATCTCTAGGTCAGGCCGGGTACTTCTCGGACCACCCTCGTATAGGGATAAACGTTGTCTTATTGCAACAAAACGCTAGTACTTAGAAGTCTTCGTTTTTTGGACTTGATTGTTGATCCTAAAAAGATACTAACAAAATCCCTAATAAACCTCAATATTATATTGTACCATATGAGGGTGATCTTATATGAATCGTGTAAGAAACATATAAATTCACTTTATACAAACCATATGTGGTTTGTATAAGGTGAGAGTGAGGGTACTATCATCCATATGATCGTTAATCCTATAAAATATGATTTTCATTACCGTATAAGAAACATATAAAGTCACTTTATATGCCTTGTAAGATTAATATAAGATGCTCATATAGGATACTGCCCCTTAAATTGATTGTATAAGGAATATCTAAAACCTTGTAAGGAAGATATAAGGTTGAGGACACTAGAGCTCTGAATATGTAACACTAGTGATTCTATTTTTCCTGGACATATACTCTAAAATTGGGCCTCAATCGTTACAAAAGTGAGTCAGAATTACTTCATCTACAGATGGAGTTATATAACCATCGAGAAACTACTCACTGTGTGTCTTCCTAATTCTCTATACTACTCAAATCCCGCTTTAAGTGATTATCACTCCTTTGGACTATTAGAAGAAGAAAAGTGAGGAAAAGAATTCACATCTGATTAATAAATGTAACGTAATGCATGAGTGGGTGTGCACGCAACTAAAAAATTTTTATGGAAGAATTCAGTCACTAGTTAAGTGTACTAGAGGATTTGCATGGAATAAAATGGAGACTATGTTAAAAAATAGTACAACTGTATAACCATTTCTTACAATACATGATAAAAAAAAGAATAACTAAGGTTTTCATTACATCTTCCTACCTATATATTTATTTATAATTTATGCCTTGTGAAATATCATTATTTAATTTTATTTCAGGTTTTATAATTCTGATCGTTTTCCTCTTAAACTTCTTCAAACTAATTGGAGTCTTAATGAGCAAGTTTAATAACTTTCATTCTAATAAGAAAATAGAAAAAAGTCTTAAGTTAGTAAACTCTACTATGGTGTAAAAGGAGGAAAATATTTATAGCCATAATCTTGCGAAAGAAAACTTGTAATATATAAAGATAAAAGCAAATTAATTCACAATTGTCAACGAATTTTAAAACTGGCCAACAGAATTACATGGAACTATGACATTATCTGTCTCATCCAATTTGTAAAACATTTATGTCTGAATCGATTTGTGAATTGATTTGAAATATAGCTTGTTTATTATGAAATGACTAACCATAAATAATTTTAATGATTAAATGTATCTCATCACATATCAGCTTAAATTGTATACTTTTTATTGAATAGTTATTTGTATAATTTTATAAGTAAGAATTTCAATACTAGACATGAACTAGAACTTTCCATATGTTTGTTTTGAACTATGAGTGAATTTATTATACTAAGTAGTAAATATACTAGAAATACAAACACATAAAATAATTCAACTCAAATTGTGATAATTTATGCAAACGAAATGTTTCATATGTAACGTTATGGTATCTTTCTTAATTTGTTTATTTTGTGCTCAGATAGATAATTATTCAGCTAACATATAACAACTAAAAAACAAGAGTCCCAAAATAAAATGCACTTTTGAAAAAATCATTCTGAAATATTGGTTTGCTGGAAGTAACTTTAAATACTGAAAACATAAAGATTATTTACTGGAATTTATGTTTTAAAAATTAAATTGTCAAAATGAGGACGGTTGCGACGACAGCATTGTTATAATCTCGTTATGAATTTACACATACAACAACTCGTTATGAATTTACAATACACAATACATGCTTGAATATTTCCCAAGGAATCGCATCCATCAAGTCGAATATCATAATTCAACTGCTTCGTAGTCACAGGATTATTTGAATATATTCTAAACTTAAGGAATCCCTATAAAAAAATCAAGAGAAGATAAATCGGCACTTCGTGGTGGCCACAGAATATCACTCCTACGAAAAATCACATTTCCATGGACCATCTTTCGAACCACTTGTAAACTGTCATTTGTTGTGCGACAAGTGGCCCCATCTTGTTGGAGTCACGCATTCGTGTTGTAGCCCAATCAAAAACTCTTTCATCATTTGAATGTATCGCTTCGAATTAAAATTTATTGCTCGACCTCGCACATCCTCAACAAAATAAATTCCTAAGGCTAATATATGACTGTCCAAATAGTAACTCTTACGCAATAGTCATCTTTGATGTTTCAGTTTTGGGTTTTCTTTGCTCCAGTACCGGTCAATATTGTTTATTGACTAACCCGTTAACATAGAAATGCGCTTCATCTGAGAAGAGAATGTTGTCAAACTCGGAGAACAGTTTCAACATTTTATTCACAAAATTCAATCATATCACAAAGTCTGATTCGTTGAAATCTTGAACAAGTTAAATTTTACAGAGTTGGAGCTTAATTCCAACGATAAAATTTGGTGCATAGTTGAATAGGGCATTTTAAATGCAGATAAACGCTTGCGAATTGACATTCTCGGATTAGCGCGTAGAGATTCATTCACTTGTTCGGATCTAGAAGTCAGTGGGCGACCTTCAAGTTGAGCTTTCAATCTAGAATCGATCTCTTTGACTCTTTTAATCTATTGTTTTATCAAATTAACACTCGGACACTATTCAATACTGTGCAAATGGTGCCCATGAAGAAGTGATAGCAGAACAGTAACGTATAGATGCTTGTTTCTAAAAAAGTGCACATACAAAACGTGCGATGCTGCCCCGTATAGTGACTCATAAAGACTGAAATCCCCATGAATCGAACTAGCGAACGACAAGACCCGCGCCCTTCCCTCTCCACGCGTTCTCGAGTTACAAGGCAAAAAAATCTGCATTTTATTCTGGGACACCTGTAGTTGAAAACTGGTTAATTGAAGAGTACACGAGCTATTTCTTGAAAAATGTAACTTACTGGTGTAAACCCATCAGAAAAGTTATTAAAATGGTATTATTAAGATAAAAAAATGTAAACATCTGCACACTTTGTATTCCCAAACTAAAAATGTTTTACATACTTTTTTTACATTTTGAAGTTTTAAGATTTAAAGAGGAATAGTTTCAAAATCACCGATATTTAAAACTCAATATCAATTTATAGCAAACAGTCACAAAAGTCCTCCTCATCTTTATTATTAATGCAAAAAGGTCAATACTTGTAATAAAACAGTCTTTTTTTAAAAAATCGACTTTAACCGAAGTTTTATCTCCCTATTAATAAAAAACAGTACTGTTGTCGTCAAATGACTTTTATCCGTATTCTGATTGGCTGATGAAGATCGCGTGGTCTCTGTTGTGATTGGTTGATATCAGTAGATGATCAGTGTTCTGTTTCACGATGTACAGTGAAAACGAGTAAATGATATTAGTGTAAAACTGATAAGAAATTTAATCAAAATATTATATTCAGTGAAGATATAGTGTAAAAAAATTGTTACACATTTTAACATTGTATTTTGTTCATGTTAATTTTTATAAACTTTTCCAATAAAAATTTAAAAACTTACATTTAATACGAATTATTTATACGCATAATTTGTTAAATGCTGTTATTTGTTAGGGGAGAGCAAGCAAGGACCAACACTCCAACCCGGGGGGAAGAGTCTCTTGGTTGTTTTAAAAATAAATTTAGTATTGAATCAAACTATTTGCAAATTACACGGTTTTTCATTAAACATAACATTTCTCATATAACTTCATATTTGTTTTCTTTTCATATAAGGACACTTTTTCTCTTTCTGGAAATAGACACTAAGCTCATGAAAATATAAAACACACTGAAATATATACCTTCAAAACACTGAACAATTATTTTAGATACAACATTTTTTATAAATAAATTTTTAACAAATTCTTCTCTTTAAATACGACGAAAGTGAACGATTTCTTTTGTGAATGTACTAATAAAATATAAAATAAAGAATTTATTAAAGACATTAAGATGTATTTACAAAATAAATAACATGCATTCATATTTTTTAAAATAACGCAAACGATTAAATTTATAACCCTGTGAAAAATTGTGCAAGATTATTGTAAACGACATAAGGTTTTTCCTTATTCACATACGAATATTTCAGTGTTTATAACTGATTTCGGGACGATCACGCTGTGTTATTGTTTAGTTTTGGGAAGAAGACTCATTAATAGGGACACAGTTCTAATTTAATACTATTTTAATGATTTAAGTTCATAATTACATAGTTCGTAAGCATTCATTGATAATTAAATTAAATATATCTTTTACAACAAAAAAATGACAAAATCTAAAATATTAGTAGATAATATAATTAAAATAGTTTATATTTGTGGTGTATTATACATTAGATTTTGAAATTTACTTACTTTTATTTTAGTATATCTTAGACATTGTCATTGATTCTGTTTTGTATCTTAATTTGAAGACTACAGCTAAGAATATATTTAATTATCATCTGTAAGACGTTAAATGTTACTTAATGGTTTTGTTTGATATCTCGATATATTTATTTTTATTAGTAACAAACAAAAATGCTCAATATTCCAGATTATACATATATATATATATATATATATATATATATATATATATGTTTATATTTAAAGATACATAGATTAATAGATAATTTTGAATTATATCTCTTGTATATTAGAAGACAGTGTAAGATATATAAGATTTTTTTGTATTAAACGTGAATAGAAATTATATTTGATTTTTCTATATAATAACCTTCCCATTATCCATGAAATTAAAAGCATAATGAAAACAAATATTTGAAACCCTCTCCACAAAAGTCATTTTAATAAAGATATTCCTGAAAAGTGTTCTTTTATTTGAAACAATTTGCAAGTGATCCAAAAGAAGATGATTAAATAGAAAAAATAAGTTATTTTTTAAAAAAAAAAAATAATTCCAGCAAATAAAATCAGTTTCAGATATAAAATAGTCAATGAATTTCTAATAGCATAAATATTTTGGTGTAAAAATTAATTCGGAGCCTTTACGTTCAAGCAATCATAACTCTGATTTGAAATGAAATATTTTTTTGTGAATATTTTAGAATTTTGAAGTGCCAACCTTTAATTTAAACACACAACATTTAAAAAACGCTATATAACTTTGCCAAATTGTTAATTTAATATCACAAAACAGTAGTAAACACGATGGTGTATGAAAATCAGAATATTAAGTATTGCATAATTTTTGGAATCTAGTTGAAAAAAATACAGTACATTACCAAATTATTAGAACTATTGTCAGAAATTATACTTTTGATATTCTTTTCTTTTTTATTTCGAGCATTCTTGATGAATTGATTATTTTTGAAACTCTTTGCTTTTCCTCTGTTATATAAACAACCCTTCAATAAATATTTATATTTGGAAACAATATAAGTGTCAATAATTAACTGTAACATTCGAACACGTGGTTTTAACGGACTTCAAATGTGTATTGTACATATTATCTTAGTGTTAACATTTTTTTTATTCATACAAAATAGTTTTTTGTGGGAAATATTATTAAAAGGTAAGATTCTTATTTAATTTACGTTGATTTTAATCCAATTATGTCAATATATTTGTTAAATTATGTAAATGAATATTTTTTAAGATAGGTGAATAAAGTGGCTTTACACCATAAAAAGTTGGTAAAATCACCAGCCATTTGAATGATAAAAACATGATAAAGTATAAGATTGATTATATGTAAGATGTATCACATAGTTCTGCAAAGAATATTAAGGATAAAATTGGGATAGATTGCACACACCTAATAGACATTGTGTCACCCCATAAGTAATGCGATATTTTCATATAGGTAAAAATAGATGATGCAATACTTTGCAATTATTGCAATTACATATTATATGCATATGCTGCTCAATTGTATGTAATATTTTCTCAGTCCTGGAAGATTAACAGTGATCATGCAAATTTTCAAGAAAAAATATTAATTACTTTGGAAGTGTTAAAAGAGAATATAAGGGATACTTTGCTTCGGGAGTTTTTCAGGGTAGTAACGTTACGACTGCAGTGAAAAAATTGTGCGAAATTTATGGTTCAGATGTGATTAGTCTTAGTCAAGGACAGAGATGATTTCAACGATTTCAATTCGGGAACTATAGCCTTGAAGATGATGAAAGGTCAAGACGATCTCTGGAGTTTGAAGATGAGATACTTTGAACACTAGTGGCACAACATTCTAGTTGAACGGTAGAATAATTAACCAAAAAGCTCAAATAAACGCATTTAACTATCCATCGGTACTTTAAAATGATTGGTAAGGTTTCTAAGGTGGATCAATAGGTTTCGTACGAGTTATTGGACGTTAATTTAAAACAGTGTGTGGACATTTGCAATTCTCGTCTATGCCGATTCGAAAATGATCCGTTTCCGAATAAAATTCTTACTGGTAATAAAAAATGGATTATTTATAACAATATTAAACGTCAAAGATAATGGGATGACCGCAATGAAAAACTATCTTCAACTGCGAAAGGAGGGCTCCATCCAAAAGTGATTGCGTTATCCATTTGATGAGATATGGAAGGAATTATCCATTACGAGCTGTTATCGAACCATCAAAAAGGAGTTATACTGTGAATAACTGGCACTGCTAAAACAATCCATTGGTGAAAAACGGCTAGAATAAGCACAAAAGAAAAGGCCAAGTTTTTTACCACGACAACACCCGACCTTACACGGCACACGAAACCCTCCAAAAACTGTGACCATTTGAACTGGAAGTCATTTCTCATCCATTATATTTCGTTGATCTACTATTATCGGATTAACATCTGTTCCGATATCTCTAAAATCTCATTAATGGAAATCAGCTAAATACATAGAATGATGTCAGAAACGAGCTGAACTATTTTTTTAATCAACGTTTAAATAGTTTTATTATTAGGGCATTAACAATTTAAGATTAAGATGAGAACAATTTGTAAATAATAACGAAAAATATATTTTGGTTCAAAATTAAAACGTTACATTTTTTTCACTGTTTCAAAAGTTACTTTAAAAAACCACATTACTTACGAAATAACCGAATGTATACATATATATATATATATATATATATATATATATATATAGATTTTATTTTACAATAATAGTCTTACTTTTTATTAATAGTACTTTAAGTATAAGAAATAGATGATAAAATGACTTAGAAAAGCAATGTATACGAAATAGCGCTCAGTAGCAAGGCGAATCAAAATAGACCATTCTCATCCTCAAGTATTAAGAAGACAATTGAGTTTAACTAAGCTTATAATCGTACACAAGGATGTAATAGAAAGAGAGGGGAACAAAAAAAATATTTTACTTAGATGAGGAGTTACTAATTAATATTCGTGTGATTAAAAATCAATATTTTCATAATTTGATACTTAATACTACTCTTAACTGATCATCGAGTGTATATATATATATATATATATATATATATATATATATATATATATATATATATATATATATATATATATATATATATATAGGATGATTTACTGTTGCATCCACTTTCACTTCCATATGAGAGTATTCAAGAAAACGAAAAAATTTAAAAAAAAAACATGTTATTCCCAATTTAGTATTTATATCTTGTATATTTAGTATATCCTCATTAGTTCAGATGTATTTTAGTATTGAATTAAACTAAAATCCTAAATAAAAATAATGTGACTCTATTAATACCTGTGAACTTTTTTATGGAAGCTACTTAGTATTACTTTTATATGGAAGCTTAAATTGAATCACATATATATATATATATACACACACATATATTTATATATATATATATATATATATAAATGTATACAATAATTTAAAATAGTATATTTTTCTCACAAATATACCTCCGTAAAAAATAAATATTTTGTTTCAATACGAAGCAGGAATTTAATGTAATATTTTCACTACTATTCCTTTAGAAACAGATTAATTTCATACACAGAGATACATTGACCTCTAAAAGTCAGTAATAAATTATAAAAATAGGTCGATCGCTTGTTCACGAAAGTGAAAATAAAATATTGGAATACAAATAACTACGTCTTAAGAATTTATCGATATCTCAAATATCTGTCTATACACTCCATGATTTGTTTTATTAATGCCCTTAAGCAATATATAGACATTTATGTTAACTTGATTCTATGTTATAACCGAGAATAATATATTATTTTTAGAAATATGTTTGTATCAATTTTTTGTATAGATCAAATTATGTAATTAATGGATTAGTGTACATATACCTTTATATATATATATATATATTTATATAAAAAAAGGTACATAAAGTTGACAACGTATTAATTATTATTCTTTTACAATCAGACTAACCTTTCAGAAATGTTAAGACATTGACATCTAAAACCGATAGGATATCATAGAAACCGGTTCAATAACCACTCACTTATTAAGTAACTGTTAATATATACTAATTTATGTACGTATAGGTATTTATTAATTAGCGCCCTTAGGCAATAAATATTTTTACACCACTCAGCTTCCTCACCTCAAAACATACCAAATTGTAGAACTATGTATATTCTACGTGTATATCTGTATATATATATATATATATATATATATATATATATAGAATATATATATATATATATATATATATATATATATATATAGAAAGATAGAGAGAAAGAGAGTTAGAGAGATTGAAGAGCAGCGAGTCTGTATAAAATTTTGTTTTAAACTTCAAATTTTTAATAACTGAAATTTTTAGAAACATCTTTTTAAGAAGATGATCTAATTAAGGTTACATATTTTGAGGGGTTGACGCACTTTAAAAGTGTTAGAACTTCAATCAATAATGATAAAAGGTCGAGTAAATCTTCAATTTATAAAACTGATGAAAAGTTTATCGAAATTCGTGAAGTTACTCGTCAATTAGTAATTGGCTATTAAAGAGAGAATAAACAAAAATTTCTCATGGGTTTTGCCAAAACATTTTTATCAATTCTTTGGGTAAGAATCGTGTTGACGTACAGAAGACAATAAAAAAACGTTAAGAGAACAGAGTGAAAAATTAAAAAATCCATTTAAAAAAAGGAAGAATGTAAATCAGATTTTTTGGTTGTTAGGTTGCTGATTTGTTAGATTTTCGTTTTACTTCTAAGATTAACGAGCTCGTCAAAAATCACCGTTTTTAAATGGTTGAAGAAATAAAAAAACCATGTGCTAATTTAAGAGCTATTCCCAAAAGTATCTACAAGAATTGCTTCCAGAAAAGTAAATGGAACTGACAGCTATGTACAACTACTTCAGAGAACTATTTCAAAGAGGATAATTTTAATTTAGAATATTTTTCTATAAATAAAGTTTCATACACCTATCCAAGTATATTTTGATCAAAACTCGAATAAATTTAGTTCCACTTCTTGAAATATTAAACCACTTCTTGATTTTTTCAATGTTAACAGACACTTTAAGCTATATTTTATAATATTTTCTGCTCACTCATACACTTATAAATCCTCTCATATTTTGAAAAATCTCTTTTAATCCTACATATGCGATCCATTCCCGGAATGAATGTTTTTTCATGAGATAGAATTAATCTTGTTTAAAAGACAGAAATCGGTGAATGCAAACATAATCTCAGCATTCAATATGTATCATATTCAAAAATAAATAGTTCATTTAATTAAATACATATTTAAAAGGTTAGATTTTATGTATTGATTTGAATACGTTTTCCGAAGGTCACTAACAGAGTTCTAATGAATTTAGTTGTCGAAGCCCCTTAAAAGAACCAACGTACGAAAGTCACTAACATTCTAACGTAAATACACTTCCGCTCATAAGTATTGAGACACTTCTCTTTCCATAAACCATGTTCTATATCTCGGGTATAAATAATATATGTGCTTAATTTATATATATACGAGGTCAGACAATTAAGTAATGCGACCGATTTTTTTTCTCGGCCTGTTGTAACACTGCGAACCTGTAACTCCGCCACCGTAATAGCAGATCCCTACTCTCTCGATTGAGACCTTGACCACCCTCGTACGATCATTTCTTCGCCAGCTGTTTAGTGTTTTGTAACAACGCGCGAGTAGTGCATGTCACGAAAATGGAACAGAGAGCAACGGTGCGCGATAAAATTTTGTGCAAAACTCGGCGAAACCGCGACAGAAACTTATGAAAAAGTGCTTAAAGTGTATGGTAGTGATGCCCTGAGTCGTAGTCAGGTGCTTCGGTGGCATGCCGATTTTAAAAAAGGCCGTGAGAGCGTCAAAGACGAAAACCATGTTGATTTGCTTCTTCGACAATAAAGGGGTGGTTCACAAAGAGTTCGTACCACCTGGACAAACCGTAAATCAAGTATTCTACCGCAATGTGCTCGAAAAATTACGAAAAAAGGTGCTCAGAGTGCGTCCAGAGATCGCGAAGACTTGGGTTCTGCATCACGACAATGCTCCCTGTCACAGTGCGTTCAGTGTCTCTCAGTTTTTGGCGTCTAAAGGCATCGCAACGTTACCACAGCCTCCCTATTCACCGGACATGTCACCCTGCGACTTTTTCCTATTCCCCCATATGAAAAAAATTGTCAAAGGTCGACATTTTGACTCCGTTGAAGATATCCAAGAATCTGTGACGAGGGTACTCGGAGAGGTCCCACAAGAAGTGTTCCAGAATTGTTACGAAAACTGGAAAACTCGCTGGAATAAGTATATAGATGTGGGAGGGGACTACTTTGAAGGGGATCGCAGCGATGTACCTTAATTTTTAATTATACTCGATTTTTGAATTTTGTCGCATTATTTAATTGTCTGACCTCGTATATGTATATATGTATATATATATATATATATATTGTAATGTTAAAATACAGATTATAGAAAAAAGGCATAAAAATTAATTTTATATTTAAATATTATACTCATCAATGGTACCACCTTTATTTTGATAATTGCTTGGCATATTGGAGGCATACTATTTATTGGTTTTTCCAATGTTTCCAACTTTATTATTCTCCATTCTTCCTGTACTATTTTCTAAAGATCCTACTGTGATGTTGAACACGTCTTTCGAACATTTCGGTCAAGCTCATCCCACAAGAACTTTATAAGTTAGACATCAGATGACCAAGGATACCAAGCAATCATTTTAAGATTATTTTATCTCAATTTACTTCAGAATGCTTATACACAATCTGGTTGTGTGTTTGGAATAGTTGTACTATTGAAAAACGAATCATTTTTAAACAATTATTGCTCTAGAAAGCAAAGAATGCTTCTTCTATATATTCTTGTAGTGCTTCTTGTTTAGTTTGTCTTCGATTTTAACATCCCCTAAAGTAATGCCCGCAAAACAGCCTCATACCATCACAGATCTCCAACATGTTTAACAGATAGAACTACTTATTGATTTAACACCGGTTTTCCAGCAGATCTGTGGATAAAGACACATCTGCTTGAACCAAAACTTCACATTTTGATTCATTGCTCCATAGATCTTTTTTCCAATCAGTGTTGGTCTAGTTTTCGTGTTGTTTTGTCCATTAAAAACTTTTCTTGATATTTCTTAGTTGGAGTAAGAGTTTTCTTACAGCTATCCTTCCATAAAAGCCAGTTATTTAACTTTCGTTTAACAATTAAAACACTGAGGCTTTTACCGACTGTCGTTAACCTGTGGCGTTATTTCTGGTGCTGTTAAGGGTCGATTTTGTTTATTCATTTTCACTAATCTGTGATCTTCTTACGTTATTGTTGTTCTTGGTCACCTAGTTCGTTTTTTGTTTATAATACTCTTACAACCGTTATATTTTTTAATTATAATGTCTACTGTCCCACAAAATAATTTTATTTTTTTTTTGCTATTTGACGGTTACATTGTCTCGACTAATGTTGAAAGATTATCATGCAACGAGTTTCTATTGAATGTTTCTTGACTTTAGCCATTTCAATAAAAAATCAAAATGAATCTACAATCTTCAATTATCTTAAACGCTGCATTTATTTTTATGTTATTACTTGATCCTGACAATCTTAAATGATTGAAAATTACATAGCAAAACCAAGAAATAATTCTCTTTACACAAAATCTACAATAACACATTAATTACATGGAAAACCCTAAACAACATCTGTTCTTTATTTCACTGCTGAAATTTCACGAAATCGCCTTTTTATGGAAAGTATCATCTTATTTAATTTCATGTTTTAAGTAATTGGTTTACTATTTAAACAATAGAAAATACTCTACGAACAATAACTAAGCACATAAGTAAGATATATAACTAACTTGAACCAAACTATCGCTGAATACTTATGAATGGTAGTGTATATATGTCAAATGAAAAGTTGTAATTTAAATGAATATATGTTCAGATAAAGTTATTATGCAATCTTTAACATTTGAAATAAATTGAAATTAAAGAGTTACGTTTGATTCTGACCGGTTGACCTTTAAAGATGTTATGAGAAAACAATATATGTACGCACTATTTATAAAAAGATAACAGAAATTTTCAATTAAAACCGTACTATATATATATATATATATATATATATAAATAAATATATATATATATATATATATATAAATATATATATATATATATATACATATATATATATACATATATATATATATATATATATATATATATATATATATATATATGTATACATATGTATATATATATACAGTCAAGCAAAAAAGTCTATGTACATTTACAACAACAAAAACATTGAATTATTTTGGTATTTATATAAATACTTTTAAAAATGTTTTAATGGGAAGTGTCCGTGTATGTTTTAATAAATAAATAATAAAACTTAAGAAAAATGTTCTTTATTATTTATACTTATATCTACCTATATATAAAGATATTCCGTAAAACTTCAAAAAATTATTTTTTTTTAAAAAAAATTATAGATATTTAGGATTAATTTATTATTAACGATGAATCCCCCAACTTACACGAAATTTTCACGAAGAATAAGGATATGAAAAGTACGACTTTATAAAACAACTGCGCTGTAATCTGCGAGAATGATTATTCAGATATACTAACACATATATATATATATATATATATATATATATATATATATATATATATATATATGTATATGTATATGTATGTACATACGTGGGTTTTTTGAAAAGTTTGGTAAATTTCTATGAGATGGTACCACCATTTATTTAATAACATAACCGCTATCAAGTATCATTTTTCAAACCATAATAAATGAAATTTCATCCATAAGCGTTGTTCACATCCTATGAATGTTTGAAGCGAGCATTGTAGCAGTTACCGCAAAAATGGAAAAAAACGAGCTGGCTTTTGTGCTTCGATTCGCCACCGTGGATGAAATATGAATCCACCACTTCACACCTGACTCGAAGCACCAGTCAAATTAGTGAAAAATAACTGGTGAACGTTCTCTGAACAAGGTGAAGACCGTTTTGTTGGCTGGGAAGGTGATTGCCGCTGTTTTTTGGGATTCCCAATAAATCATCCTCATCGTCTACTTAACGAAAGGAAAAACGATAGCAGCCTCTACTTAACGAGCCAATTGTACACATTATTGGAGCGTTTGAAAGAAGAGATGAAAAAAAACGGTCAAGATTGGCGAACAAAAAAGTAGTTTTTCCAAGGGAACACATTGTCGACCGTCGAAATACATAATTGCCTGAATAAGGTTCCAATTGATGTTTCATCCATCCTATATTCCAGATTTGGCTGTGCGACTTCTTTCTATTCTCAAACTTGAACATTTGTCTCGGTAGAAACAAATTCTCGTCGAATGAAGATGTCATTGCCGCCGTTAATGCGTATTTTGCACACTTTGAGAAAAACTAGTTTTCCAACGGGATGAAAAACTGGAAACTCGCTGGACCAAGTTTATAGCTCTCAATGGAGATTATGTTTA
Source organism: Acanthacorydalis orientalis (assembly GCA_034766995.1). Lineage (NCBI taxonomy): Eukaryota > Metazoa > Arthropoda > Insecta > Megaloptera > Corydalidae > Acanthacorydalis > Acanthacorydalis orientalis. The sequence continues at coordinate 58,158,428 of CM068313.1, forward strand.
GAAATAAAATCGTTTTTTTCAAAAAAAACAGTCTCTAACTTTCTTTTTACCATACTTATCAAACGACCCTCATATATATATATATATATATATATATATATATATATAAGCTGATTAAATTTTGATTTCCACATGGAAGTATTGAAAGGGGTCGCAGGGGTTAAGAAAAGTCATTTTATTTTTTATTCAGTATTTTAATTCAATTCAATGCTAAAATACAATTGAACTAAAATAAAAAGTGGGAGATAATGTTTTTTTTTAAATACTTTTATGTGGAAGTCTAAGTTGAATCATATATTTATATATATATATATATATATATATATATATATATATATACAAATAACCAAACACAACAATCAACCAAACCAATAGAGAAATTATTTCTTGAGAACTGAAGACTTAATTTTTTTGATCAAAAAAAATAAGAGTTTATATTGGTTTAATATTTTTTTGTAAGTATTTTCCAGGTATTTTATAATTCATTATTCAATTTTTTCTTTGTCTTTTTAGTTTTTTTAATTTGCAGATAAGAAATTAATTATTAGTGAAAAAAAATCCCCTGACCGTTTGTTTATCATTTTATTAAAAATAAGAAACGAAAACTTTAAACCTGGTTTTTATCGTTTGTTCCATTTTCTCTTTGTACATTAACATTACTTAATAATGACTCGTTCCTGAATTTAGAAAAGAAATATTGTTTCGTCTATCGTTTCAATCCTACAAAAAAATCAAACTTTTCAACAAAACAAAAATGAAATTAATCTTATTTTAATTAATGAATTAAATTGTTTATCAACATGTGATAGTTATTTTCTTTTAAATCCATCCTATCAGATCCACATCTGATTTTTCCCCTATAATTGAATAGTAAATTAAACTTATTACTCTTCTGTGGCTAATTTCGATGTTTCTCCCTGCTCAGTAAGCAGCAACCATTCTGCAGCACGTGACTACATAGTAATCAGAGAATAGCCGCTAATTACGTCACGGAACTCTCTACGATTGAAACATATATTAAACAGAGAGATAAAATAAAGTTCGAGTTTAATCAATATAACGAACTCTCTTTCTCGGACGACTTTCTTATCATATCAAATACGTTGTACAGTATATTTGAAATCATATGGAAAAACGAGACAGATAGAGTTGATTCTATATTTGCTCTCTCTCACCGAACGTCCGATTCTATAATGAATTGTGGTCTCGATGTGAGACTGACCAAACACCTCGTAGATTAGTGAAGGCTAGTGAAATTGCAAGGATCAACGGTTAATTCCGAGGATAATTTCAGACGAGGTCGGCGTTATAGATGCACCGGCTGATGGAACTCGTTGCTACGGTTTGGCTCGTATGGCCGTCTGGTTTTGTCGAATTGCAGGTAGAAATGATGCCACTTCGCTATTGCTTCATGTACTGGTGTAATAAACATAAAGTTTGTTTGCACGACGTTAATGGGAAATGGCAGTTTGGGTCGTTAGTGGGAAATTTAAGATGTCTTAAAATTTTATATATTATTAGATTTATTAATCGCTCGGTTTTTGCGTTCTAGTACGAAAATTTGGCAATTTCATCTGAACATCGATGTAAAATTACGTTTCAATTCTTGAAGATTTTAATTGTTCGTGAGATAAAGTTAAATATTTTTAATGATATACATGTAATGCTCCCATAAACTTTGTGTTTCATTCCAAATTTAATTGTGGATATGTTGAATTTTAAATGTGTAGTTCAATTTTAAAATCAGTCATAATAACATTCGAAAATCGATTTTTGAAATAATTTTTATATAAAGTTGCATTTATAATTATTGTATATTATTCTTTGGTGTTTCAGTTATTTAAAAAAAATCGAACATTTTAATTGTAACATTTCATTATAATATGGATTTTATAAAAAAAGATATGAAGCTAAAAATATTTTTACAGAAAAGAATTTTAAAATAAGTACGTGAGTCGTTTGATAAGTATGATAAATAATTAAGTTTAACACCGTTTTTTGGAAAAAAATTATATTATTTTTCAACATAGTCTCCATTGAAGATTAAATATACACTTGTTCCAGCGAGTCGGCAAAATACGCATTGACGGTGACGATAACACCCTCATTCGATGAAAATTTCTTCACACCGAGCCACATTTTGAAGTTTGGAAAGAGTAAGATGTCGCACGGAGCCAAGTTCGGAGAATAGGGTGGATGAGGAATCAATTCGAAGCCCAATTCATGCAATTTTGCCATTAAAATGGTCAATATGTGAAACGATGCGTTGTCCTAGTGAAATACAATTTTTCGTGCGCCAATCTTGGCCGTTTTTGTTTCAGTTCTTCTTTCGAACTATCCAATAATGTTGCACAATAGGCTTGTGTTATCGTCTTTCCATTCGTTAAGCAGTCGGTTAAGATGATTCCCTAAGAATCCCAAAAAACAGTGGCTATCACATTTCCAGCCAACAAAACGTTCTTCGCCTTGTTCGGCGCACTTTTGCCAGTCGTTCTCCACCTTTTGACTGCTGCATTAACTCAGGTGTGTAGTGGTGGCTCCATGTTTCATCCACGGCTACAATTCGACGCAAAAAGGCCAGCTCGGTTTTTTTCCATTTTTGCGACAACTGCTACAATCCTCATTTCAAACATCTGTAGAACATGAACAACGCGTCGCTTCTGTCTGAAATTTCGCCTATGCTAATTTGAAAAGTGATACTTAGCTGTGATGTTACCAAATAAATGGTGGCACCATATCATAGAAATTTAAATTATCAAACGACACAATGACATGTATTAATGACAACGAAACGAAAATATTTAAATTAACTTTGAACACATTTAATAATAGTTTATACTTTTACATATGTTTGTATATGTATATATTTATATATATATATATATATATATATATATATATATATATATATACATTTACATATAGTTATATAAATAGATAGATATATTAATTGTAAGAAAACAATTATGTACCTTCAAATCGAATCAATCACTTCATTGTTTTAAATAAATATATTTTTTTGTCAATTTAGCATTCTCAAGTGCCAATTTTAATGTCTAAAAACACTATATATCTTGACTAAACAGTTGGCATAACCTCACAAAACAGTAGTGAAAACGATGGCATTCGAAAAGCATTCCAGTTGAAAAAGAGGCTGCCGAAGCTGCAGAAATGATTTGTTTAGTTTTGGGAGAAAGTTTTGTGACGTATAGTACATGAAAAATTGGTAAAACAGTAGAACAGGATCGAAAATGCATTACGAATTCTTTGAGCCAAAGTCGCCATCTTTATTTCGATAAGGAATTTGTCATTAATTCAACAGGTGAAACAAAGTTATACAAAATAATGTATGATATTTTAATGGTTAGTTGGTTATTGGTGTTTTAGGGTCCTTCGAAAGGTTATTATAAGAATAATTTAAGGATTAAAATGTATTCCATTTTTCCATAAATACTCATTTTCTATAAAAAAGGTAATAAATTAATATCTATACTTTATATATATATATATAGAGAGAGAGAGAGAGAGAGAGAGGGAGTGAGAGAGAGTATAAAAAAATTGTTTTACAACTTTGATTTATTGTCATTATGTTTCAATGAGTTTGTGTTATATGAAATTTAATATTTTAAGAGAGGACGTTGTGCTTATAAATCTACTTAAAAATGTCGATCGTACTAATGTGCTAAGAAAGGTTACGATATTCCGGTTAGTGAAGGAATTTGAAAACGATAGTACAAATAGGCAGGGAAGAAACTGGATGTTAGCCAAAACGAGGCTGAAACATGGAGCAAATCATTCAGTCATTGTGCACAGAATTTATGACTTTTTTCTCAAGTCGTATGGAGTATTTTAAAGAAAATTTTATTTTTTTTCGTACTAGATTCAGTTGACACAAGCATTTCAACTCAGAAACTTTCAAAGCAGATAGAAATATAGTAATTCTTTGTTAAACTTAACACAGACATCCTAAATTTTTGTAATGGAATTATCACGAACGAAGAAGGTCAATTTGAACTGAGTAGGTTCATCAACAAGCAAAGCATCTTTTGGGTACTAAACATTTACAAATTGATCCATCAACGGTCCTTATATGTACACAGAGATACAGTGAGGTGCAGTATTTAGTTCGGAGGTATTACTGAACCTTACTTTTTTGAGAACACTGCAAAAAATGCTGTTTCAACGACTGGTGAACGCTGTTAAAGAATGAATAATAGCTTTTTGATACGAATTGGATGAATTGGATTTCGAGAAAGTGTTCTTTCAACTATATGGCGCAACCTCAGAAAAAACGCGTGATATGATGATCATTTGAATGCCATCTTTCCCAATTAATTAATCTCAACATTCAGTGAAATCGATCAGCATCCGAGATCACCATGTTTAACGAGACCAGATTATTTTCTGGGACAATACCTCAGGAAAAATGTTTATTCAAATAAGTCAGAAACGATTCAAATTCTAAAAAAAGCCTGTAGAAAAAATCCTTGACGATATCAGTGAGATAACCCATGAATATATCATAATTTCATGAAAATTCTCATCGAAAGAGCTTTTGTTCCACATTCAACGATTGTAATTTGGCTCATATTATTTTCCATACATAATTCTCATGCCTAAATAAAGTAATCACGTAAAAAATTTATTGTTTTTCATTTTATCTAGGAACTTTAAAAAAATTGCTTGTAAATCTACCATTCAAAAGCACGTTAAGAAAAACATATTTCCTATAATGTGTGAAATTTTACAAATTAATGATAAATTCAAACATACGAAAATATTCTTTTTTGAAAATGATGATATTTTTTTCACAGTTCGAGTAGAAAAAACATTGTCTGTGTTCTGATAATAATCGAAATTCTATCAAAATACGTAAAGGAATTAAAATAAACAGTGAACAATTGTTGAATATTGTAACTCTTTCATTCCGGTGCTGAGAACTCTGTTGACCGTATATTTTTATTTGTAAATATCCTTCTTTCTGTTACTCACAGTATGTTTATATTCCTCGTTATCCTCAATTATTCGTTACTATTACTAATGAATTCTAAAAAATAATGAGAGAAACCGCATATAATTTTTTATTCTCTCTTTTATTTAAAACCAACCTCAATCCTAGTATGCATGCGTTGTTCAATGTCAGTTACAGATTCTCAAACGTTTGTCGCGAAGAAGTAGACTGATATTTTTGTAAAATATCTTTATTTTCTTGTAATACACATATTCTATTGATACTAGTCGGTGGTGTAAAGATTGACTTTGATTTTTAACTAATTAAAAATTATTCACCTTCTTCATAACTAATAATTTTCATAAAAAATATTATCGGTAAACCGTGTTTACTGCATCAGTATGGAGAGTTTTAAAATGGTACCGGACTGGAAGAGTCAATAAAAGCATTGTTTTTGTTACTGATTCCCTTGCAAAACCGAATTTTTAGAGTGTCAAACTGTAATTTAAAATAGTGAAGTGTTATAAATAGCTTTTATATTGTTATAAAGTTTATATTAGATAATGTTTTGATATGCGCAGGTTGTCGAGTAAAGTAGACTAGGGTTACTCGCTAGTCACCAAAGTATATTTATAATATTTAAACAATAAAATACAGATATATTATTATACTTGTGTCAACTACGACAGAGTGCAGCTTGTGTGTAAAAGAGAGAGAGTATATATATTAGCATGTGTGGAATGACCGGTTATCTGTACTTCTTATCTACTGCTCTATATATAAACATAAATTCAAAATGTTAAATTGTCTATTTCTCGCAGATAGTTATTTCAATTTTCTACATATTGATACAATCTTAAGTCAATTTCTTTATCTAGCCGATTTTTAAGACAATTTTTGAAGCAGTGAAAAAAGTAATGTTTTAATTTTGATCCAAAATATATTTTTCGTTATTATTTACAACTTCTTCCCATCTTAATCTTAAATCTTCAATACCCTGACGATAAAAAATTTTTGGGCTTTGCATTAAAGAAAGAGTCGTGTTTCCTTCGGGCATCATTTAATTAAACCGTTTTCCATTGATGTAATTTTGGAGACTTCGGAACTGATAACAACCCGATGGTACCAATCCAGAGTAATGTGGTGGATGAGTCATTAGTTTCCATTCAAATTGTCACAGTTCTTGGTGGGTTTCGCGTTCCATGACAGGTTAGGCATTGTCGCGGTGAAGATTACCCTTTTTCTGTTGGCTAATGCTGAGCGTTTTTCAACAATGAATTGTTTTAGTCGTACTAGTTGTTCACAATTTACCTCCTTTGTGATAGTTCGGTTCTCTGGTAATAGCTCGCAATGGATATTTTCTTCCATATTTCACCAAACCGATAACGTACAGTTTTTTTGATGAAGCCCTCATTTCTCAGTAAAGATGGTGATTCGATGCCATCAACCCATTGTATTTGATGTTTAATATTGTTATAAAAATCGATTTTTCTTCGCCGGTAACAATTCTATTCATAAACGAATCATTTAACAATCGGCATAGATGAGAATTGCAATTTTTCCTTTACCAATCATTTTCAAGTACTGATGAAGAGTTGAATGCATTGATTTGAGTTTCTTGGTTAATTTTTCTACCGTTGAACTAGGATTTTGCTCCACTAATGTTCACAAGATCTCATCACAAACTTTTGAGAACGCCCTAACCTTTCTTCATCTTTAAGGTTATATTTCCCGGTCCAAAACCTTTAAAGGCATCTTTATCTATGGTTATGACTAATAATATCTAAACCATACATTTTCAACAATTTTTTTAGTGGAGAGGTAATCCTGGTGAATTTTACAAAATAAAATATACCTCCAATGCTCTTTTTACATTTCCATGATAATTAATATTTTTTCTTGTAAATTTGCATGATCACTGTTAATCTTCTACGATAAGACTGCGAAAACACTACGTACAATTGAGCAGTATATGCATCTTATACGTTAATGTAATAATTGAAAAGTATTGCATCATCAATTTTTACCTATATAAAAATATCGCTTTATTTATGGGATGACCCAATATCTAATATAATTAAACAATCTAATAAAACCGTGTTTCATTGATAGTAACTATTTGAAACTATTTCAGCTCATTCAACACAATGTACGATTTAGCACTAAGATCAAATAACTTTTGTGAAAATTATTAGTTGAAAATTTTGAGTATCGCCACTGTCGAATGACTAGTGCGCACGTTATGTGGTGTCCGTCGGAGAGCATGTAATTGCAATTTATTTTGTCGACCGTAGCAATATTTGCAGTGCGGGGCTGCGAATTAAGTCTTGTAGAAATTGACTATTAAAATCATAAAACGGAGCTATTATTACTTACATAATAACACGGAAAGGATACGATGACATAGCAGCGTGTAACTACTACTGCTGCCTTTATATCTACAAAAGGAGACGACGGACAAGTCAACGATATTAATATACACGTCCGTTCGTCATAGTTCGCCGCCTATACTATACAAGGACATTTTATGCCTCTTGAATATTCAACATCAAACCCCCACACTTCATACGCACATACACGCATACACATACACACACATATATATATATATTCTATATGTGTATGAATACAAGTTTTACAAGGAGGCTCTAAATTAAAATTTTAATAAAAAAAATATTATTATTATTATTATTTCCGGTAATTATTTTCAACTGCGTATCATTGTAAATTAACTGAATTTGTTAATAAAGGAGAATGAACATCGTAAACTGGAATTGCTTTTGTAAGATTATTAAATAGCTCTCCTTCTCGTTAGAAATTCGTTTTAATTTCATATCTAGTTTATAAAACATTTATGCACTGTACGATTTAAAAAAAATGTGTGCGTGGAAAGCTACGCCGTAGAAGTGAAACTTCTGTGTGATGGGTATAAGAATATAAGAGGGTATAAGAGTAATGTATTATTACTGATTTTTATTAAGAACTATTTTCTGTTTAATGAAAATAATAATTTCTTTAAATTCCTTATGAACATTTTTATGATGGCTGAAATTACTATACAGAATATTGAGTTAACTTGCATTTATCGACGGCTGATTGCTAGTTTCTGGTACTACGAGTCTTTCATAATTGTTTAAATTTACAGGTTGAGCACCATTGTAAACAGCTGTCTCGGCGACAAGTCCTAACGAAGAATCACTCTCAAGCAACGCTTTCTTTTGTTGTTAATATTCCAGCACGTGTTGCGTTTCACTTTTGAGTACTTTTGGGAGACTTTTCTGCTCTTTTCTCCGTCGTGAGTCCTTTCGATAACATGTGCCTTACTATTTTCAATTACTGTAATAAATTGCAACGGGTGTACATCGTGCGTTCATTTTTGAATTATTTATTAGAAACAACGAATATGTGATCGCCATGCATAGAGCTTTTCGAATCCATTTCGCGTTTAGCTGAAATACTGCTGTTCTGAAATGAAAAACCATATTTCTACGAGTTGCAAATTTCAAGACAACAGGCGGGGCGTTAAAACGAAACCACCTGGAAGATCATGGAGCGTTTGGACGCCAGAAAATGTGAACACTGTGCAATCTTTCAAATGTTCAGTCCGTAAACATGCCTCTGCCTTGGGAATGTCTGATCCAACTGTCAGGAGAAATTTACGCGCTGATCTTAACTTCCATCCGTACAAAATCATGTTTATTCAGAAATTTAAGGAACGCAATTAGAAGAACCGAATAGCATGTTGTGAGGGTATCCTTCAAAATGTTCCTAGAGATGCTGCACTACTCATAAGTGACGAAACTTACTTTCATTTGTCTGGCTACGTTAATAAGTAGAATGTTCGTCACTGGGCGGAAAACAATCCTCATTAGCTTCATGAAAGACCTCTACACAACAAACGTATCACTGTTTGGTGCGTTGTTGCAGACTTTGGTGTATATGGCTCCTAATTTTTTGAAGAGGAAGGTCAAACCGTTACAATAACTTTCCAACGATGTGTGAAGATGCTACGGAACTTCTTGTAACCGAAACTCACCGAACATGGAAGCCCATATATGTGGTTTCAACAGAACAGGGTCACTGGTCACACGGCGAGCAGATCATTGGATATTTTGAGAAAACTGTTTCCGGGACAGTTGATCTCGTGGGTGGCAAACACATTCACCTAATCTCGCCTTTGTGACTTTTTTCTTTGGCTCCATCGGAAATCTGAAGTCTACAAAAAATCGATCAACAACCATTACTGAACTAAAAGTTGCTATATATTAAGAAATTGCATCGATAATGCCGTAAATAACCCACCAAGTGATGTGAAATTTCAGAAATCGACTAAAAATGTGTATCATGAATGAAGGCCGTCATCTAGATGATTTAATATTCAAAACCAATGAAAAATAAATTGTATTCCATGCACTTTTAGATTATAAAATAAAATTTCGAATAGCATTTACCATCCCTTTTTTGTTAACCTTTGAAATATGTAGGTTTTTTACCACACCCTATATCAGTTGGCGTATTATATATTTTTACTCTTTTTTTGTTGATATAAAAGAAATTTTGTCATTTTTCAATTTTATTTGGAAAAATATGTACAGCTGTGCAAATATACATATGAATATATATATATACAGAGAAGTCCCAAAAAAATGAATACACATTTAAATGCATAAAATATCTGCGTTGAAACTTTATAACTAAAATCATACAGATATCAAGAGATTGCTGCGAGTCATATTTGACTTGTGCAATCACAGAAGGTTCTCGAAGTGGTCATCATTAGCGTCCAAACAATTTTAATTTCGGCGCACTAGCATACAAGTAACGTTGGCCAAAGTGCCTCTTACTGCCCACTTGCTTGTGATTGCTGGGCACGGTGTTTCAATTTTCCTCAAACTTCAACCACGCAAATACTGTATTCTTCATTCAAGAGCATATTGATTCTCGGCATGTAAAAATCTTAGAATATAAACTTTCTTAAGAATGTGTTGTATGGTTGATCTGATAACTACTGCCTCACGTGTACATTGTTTGACAGACTTTTGTTGCTAGAGTGCAAATTTTTCTAACACTACAGTCGAGGAGGAAGCAAGACTTGTTGCTTGGCGAAACCTCCCGGATCATTGCTTTTTCACAACAGGCATGGTACCATCAGTTTCAAAATTATCACGAATATGTTCAATTGTCAAGAGTGTTGGAAGATTTGCTGCAAACTCACACCGCAATTGTCGTTATACTTTGCACACATTCTCGAATTTAAAACACCACTTCAAAACGGTCTTGCATTCTTCGGACGGCAGCCGTATATCTGCCATTTTATTTTTCTGTCCTACCGTCACATGTTTGCTCTAGCATTTGTATGATTATCGACATCCTTTGAGTAACATTATACTACACATTACCGACGTAATTCGATTTAGTAATAAAGAGCGTCTATAGATAACTTTTCTTAAAGTGTGCATGCATTTTATGGGCAGCTTCGTATATTATCGTATCCCTCGGGCATTGGTTTCCAGAACAATTCCCATTGGTTCCTGATGATCGATCTTGATGATTGATTTTCTGCCGCTGTCACCAGAGTACATTTACACATTGTCCAAAAGTATCTTGTATCATTTAATTATTTAATTTGTTGTCAGAACAAATACAATCGACTAATTTTATGCGTATGATAAAGTTTGTTGACAGAACAAATGCAGTCGATAACTGTCCAAGCATCCTTTTTATATCGAGCTGTTGGCTATTAATTGCTCTCTAGATTGTTCTAGAACAATCTATTTGTTCTATGATATTGTTTGCGTAGACAGCTATAACTCAATTCATTTGTAGGACGTATACCATAATATTTATATATATATATATATATATATATATATATATATATATTTATATATATATACATACATAATTTGCAAAATCGAATTCTGTGCCTTTAAATTGAATCAATCATAATTCTGTTTTAAATTAAAATATTTTCTGGTCGTTTCAGAATTTTTAAATACCAACCTTAATATTTAAATTCACTTTATATCTTGGCCAAGCAGTTGGCAAAACCTCATAAAACAGTAGTGAAGACGATAGCGTCTGAAAAACAACATAATAAGCATTGTCAACTTTTCGCATTCCAGTTGAAAAAAGTGTTGTTGATGCCGCGAAAATAATTTGTTCAGCTTTGGAGGAAGGTGTTTTGACTCATAAAACATTTATAAAATGCTAAAATAATGAAAGATCTCCGAAAATGTATTACGGCTTCATCGGCTCAAAACCGCCATATTTTTTTAATTAAGAGATGCGTCACGTATGATTTATATATATTTTAGTTGTTTTTATATCTTTTCATTATTATAGTAAATAATAAATGAAATGGTTTAAATTTATTAACAATTTAAAATATGTATTTTCTTTATTACTTATTAAAATACATTAACCATAAAAAATAATATAACAAATAATCAATTTAACATATTGAAAGATAAATAAATTTCTGTATTCAGCATATAACTCATTATTATATTTTTCACAAAAAACTTCTTTTAATGTTCGTTGAGTAGAGAAAATAGCTTCAGATAATTTATTATTTACAATTATTATTGAGTTACAGTTACTTTATAAAAATTTGTATGATTAAAACATCATTAAATCAACATTCAAATTTAAATTAATTAAATTTTTCCATTTAAATGTAATCAAAAACTATTAATTATTTCTACAATTCTTTAATTTATTTTAACGTTATGTTTAACTAAGAAATGATATAATTAAAACAATATATGGAATAAAATTAAGGAAACGTGGCCCAATATGCATTTACTTTTAACTGCAATTCCCTTCGAGACAATTATCAGCGCAGTGTATTAACTGCACCGGGGTTGAAAACGTAAAAATACCTCATTTACATTTAAACACCTGCTCGAAAAGTAAATAGTGAAAATGAAATTCATAACTGGTATAATAATTATTGTCGCGCGTGTTTTGAGTATCACTGTGTCACAGAATACATATGTAAGAACTTACCTACAATAGTATATATGAATGTATGTATGTGTGTGTCTGTGTGTGCGTACAAAGAATTATACGTTGGGTAAACGGACTGTCGGGTTTGGTTAGAACTTTTGGCAAAAGCTGCATGAGGCGGACGCTAAACGTGGAGGCGTGTAGTGGATACTACACTTGTATCGTGACGCTAACGGGGCAATTTGTATGCTGATGCACGAGAGGAGCTCCGGGGTCAATTCAATTAAAAAACGCACTTCAGCATTGTGAATACGCAAGCTCGTATGTCAGTCAGTTCGTTGCTTTTGCGTATGGTGTTGTGTTGTCTGGCACAATTCGAGCACAATGTAGTTTACAACGACGGTTTGAATAGCAGGTATGACACACACTGGCAAATAACGTTCATAAATTCCAGAAAAAAAACATATATTTATATTCAACATTTGTAATTCTATTACAAATAATGAAATTAGAAAATTTATAATACTCAATATTTTTCATTTCAATGGAATTTATTTTTAATTTTCCAGTTTTATTTTTTAAAAAAAATATTGAAATAAAAATACTAATTTTCTGCTTAATTAATCATTTATTTTTTCACACACTCGGGTAAATTTTTATAACCATTTTTTAAAAATTAGACTGTTAGAAAAAAATAACATTAATATAATTTCATTTAAATATTTTAACATTAGTGTAATTTAAAATCGATGTTACAGTTTTCATTTCTTCTTATTTTAGATCGGTAGAGAAATAATTACGGTTTATTATCTTCAAATTCATATACATTTTTCTCAGATAATAAATTCATTTTATTAATCGAAATAAGCACCAATAGAATCGGCACATTTTTTCCAATTGACCCTTCAAATCACTCTCACACATTCTGATAGTCTTTATGGAATGAAGAAGGATGCCAGTGACCTTCTTTATCTTCAAGGCTCTTGTCCACAACACAAAATTTTTGGAACAACAATTGCATCGTGCGTTCTCTAACAGTACCAACATCAAAAGCATAGTTGTTTACCAACAGTTTCCTCTGCTTTACTACCCGATTTGAACTCATAAAAAATTGCTCTTGTTACCTTACCATCCGTTTTGAACAAATACAAAATATGTTGTTGTTTACTTCTTTTTCATATTTAATTCAATAGGCCAATTTGAAGCAAAATTAATATTAAAACAACAGTCGATGATAACAAAATACAGACCAAAATGCACTTTAAAATGATATTAACATGAATACGATGAAATGACACTTTCAATGAAAAAAATTAAGAATGGAATTCAGAAAACAAAGAAACTATAAAAAAAAACAAGAACCGCTATTATTGTTTTACCAACCAAATACAAAAATAGATAAGAAAACTTAGGTGTTTTCTTGTTAAAATTAATTATCCAGTACTGAGCAGTTGTGTTGGTTATATACAAGGATTTTCAATAAGGACGCAATATTTAATTAGAAATAAAAGACAGAATTTGTACTGAAATTTTAAGTTCTTTTATTGTAAATAATAGTTTTGTGTATGCCATTTGTAAATTAAAAATTATATTGCTCATGTGACCGCTGCGTGCTTTATTACAAGTAACCATTCTTTTGTTACATTTTTCAATAACATAACAACACAACTGGGACTCTATCTCACCAATTACTGTTCGGATTTCATTTTAAGGTCAAATATTGTTTTGGAATTATTGGCGTACAGCTGTCTTTGATGTGACCCAAAAAGAAATAGTCTAGTGGTGCTAATCGCAGGATTTCGGTGGCCAATAATATCTCCATTTCTGGAAATATAGCAACTAGAAAATATCGTCTTTAACAAATCAATTGTTTCATTACTTAAGCGGCTTGTTGCACCGTCTTACCTAAACCACATGATTTATAGATCAATACCATCCTTTTTTTGCACAAAAATTAGTTATTATATTACGGAATCTTTCTCCATTCACAGTAATCGATTTACCAGACTGATTTTCAAAAGTAAGGATCAATGACTATCGGACCAAAGTGACACTCTTTCTGTATGCAGTTGATTTTAACTAATCACCCTCGGATTTTCTTTATCCCAGATTCAGCCATTTTTCTTGTTAACATACACAAACATTTTGAATTCAACCTCATCGCTGTTGATGACTTTACTTAGAAAACCCGTGCCGTTGTTACAGTACCCAATTAACTAATCGCCTTCCCAGTGAATGGTCTACAGGCTTCAATTCTTGTGTTAATTGAACCTAATAAGAAATAAAGCTGTCTGCAAAATACGCCATGTGGCCATCTGTGAAAGGCCAAATTGCTATGAACATCGTGAAATTAACATTCCTGTCTCTTCCAATACATTTTCAAGAAACAAGTCAATGTTTTCTTCAGAACGAGCACTACGAACACATATTGGTTGTACTTTATCTTGAATCGATCCATTCTCTTTAAATTTACTCACTAATCGAAGAATTGTTGATTCAGATGGACGGGTATGTCGAGATTAATTACCGTGTAATTTACGGAATGTATTTTCTATATAACGATAATTTTCACAAAACAATTGTATTATTTCAATGCATTGTTTCGTTGTATACGAATCCATAATTATAAATAACAATTTTAAAACTAAACAAATGTCTAGAATTACAGCTGTTAGTTTGACTTCTACAAAATATAACCTCTTGCAAAAATGCATCACTATGAATCAAATCAAAATCAAAAATTATTTTATTGTGTTAAAATTACATTTATAACTCCATATTGCTGGGCATTGAATGGAAGTTAAGTTTTGGTCCGGAGTCTTAGCCGTTGATTTTGAACCGGTTTTGAAAGGAGAGTCGTATTTCAGGAAGTGGGTATGCGGGGTGGTCTGAAAGATGGAGTCTGGGAAAATTTTCAAAAAACTGGAAGGAATGGATGAATCACTATGGGAAAATCTTGTATTTATATATATATATATATATATATATACCATTGTACCTGCTCATGCAGGTACAATGGTTGCTGTAGACGAGGGATAGTTAACCGTTGCTTAACATTTGCTGATAATAAAACATCTTGTGTGTAAACCCCCGGTGGATGGTACTCGCTCAAGTACAGCACAGCAAGCAGACGTGCTTTTGTTATGCGTTTGCTAAGATTTAGAAATAGTAGTTCATTGCTAAAATTAAGAAATAAATTAAGAATTGTTAGTATAAATGTATTTTTAATCATTCTGACATACAAAAAAATCATTCCTACATATATACATATATATATATATATATATATATATATATATATATATATACCTTTGTTTTTAAATAAAAATCTGTGGAAAAAAACCTTGTTTTATATTCGGAACAATGTACACACATATATATATATATATATATATATATATATATATATATATATATATATATATATATATATATATATATATACCGTACACATCGGCGTACAGGACGCACTTTTTACCCCAAATAATTGGTTATTATTTTGTGGGTGCTTCCTATACAGCAGGAATAAGAATTATAAGTTCAAAAATTAGGATGTGAGAGAGCGTCTTTCTTAAGTACCAAATAAAAAGAGAAGTAAACATTGTATTACTTTATATTGCATTATATCACTTTGAAATTTTCCATTTAGAAATCTAAAATTATTTTATTATCATGTGTCGTATCACCAGTATACGAAAAAATTGAAAAAAAAATCGTTTTAAATTCAAGTGGGTTTCATATGTAGGGAACATACGGTATATATATATTTATATATATATACGTAGGTTTGTGTGTGTAAAAGTTTCGAAAACATTTTTAATGAATAAATTTACTATACATAGCACTTATAGACAATATTTTTCGTGTAGTTGCTGTTTTCATAGTTTATTTTTTTTCTATACATATTAAGTTCTTGCAATTTTATCAACATTTTATAATTATTTTTATATAAATCATTGACTTTTATTGAATAACCTTGTGTTCTATTTTGAAAAAGAATCCAAGAGAATTTGGTTTAATTTGTTATATAAAATTTATTCTGTATAAGATCGTGTTATTTATTGTCCTGATTATCTAATTCTTTTGAATAAAATGACTTTATTCATCGACTTGTTTCCAAATTTGTACTACCTACAGGTAGTTGTACATAAATGTTAGGTCGATAGGAAAATAATTTCGGTTTTTATTATGAATTTGAAGGTTATAAACCGTATTTATTTTTCTAACAAACTAGTAGTATCTTAATTTCTCAATAATTCTAGATAAATGAAGGAATTATCCTTTAAATATAAAAAAATAAGTGGTTTCAAAAAAAGTATAGTAATTCTTAAACAGCATCACAGATAACAACAAAAATATTTGTAACATTAACTAATGTAATTGTTCATTTCTTAATAAAACTTGATTAAAAATATTTCTAGAATTTCTCAAAAACTGTAGCTATAATTCATAGAAAATATGTTTTTCTTTTCTTTTATTACAATTAGAACAATTAATCATCTTGCTAATTTTTATTTTATTTGGTGTAAAGTTTAATTCTGTGCTTTTAAATTGAGGCAAGCATAATCCTATTGCCAATTAAGAAAATTTCTCGTCGTTTTAGAATTATGAAGTGCCAGCCTTAACATTTAAACACACTATATATCTTGGCCAAGCAGTTGGTATAACCTCACGAAACAGTTATGAATATGATGACGTCCGAAAAGCAGCTTATTACACATTACATACTTTTCGCATTCCAATTGAAAAAAAATACTAGTGAATTCGCTGGAATGATTTGGTTAGCTTTCAAGGGAGATTTTACGATGCATAGAAATGCAAAAAATGTTCAAATATGGGAACAAGTTCGGAAATACATTACAACTACATCGATACAAGGCCATCAAATTTTTTTAAGAAAGTTTGGTCAGTTACTTGAAAGAGAGAGCAAAGTTAAAAAAGAATTGGGTATATTTTAGAATTTTAAAAGTATTTCATTTTTCTGTAAACATACATTTTCTGTAAGAAACATCAAATTAATTTAAGCACCTAATATATTGTATAACCATTTACAGATGTATGAGACTTGCAAAAATTTAAAGTCAATAAACGTTGTAGTTATTCTTTTTGTAAGTATATATCAAATCATTTTCACATTCCAGTGAACTGTCATATTGAGTAATTATATTAATAAATTTAACCAAAATCATTCGCGGAAAATTAGAATTTTTCAACTCAAATTTAAGCACCAATTAGCAAATATGTCACTTAAAACACATTTCCAGGAT
This sequence comes from Acanthacorydalis orientalis, assembly GCA_034766995.1. Classification (NCBI taxonomy): domain Eukaryota; kingdom Metazoa; phylum Arthropoda; class Insecta; order Megaloptera; family Corydalidae; genus Acanthacorydalis; species Acanthacorydalis orientalis. The sequence continues at coordinate 58,175,597 of CM068313.1, forward strand.
GTACATATTCTCTCATCCTATTTACAATATATAAATATATATATATATATATATATATATATATATATATATATATATATATATTCGTGAATTTCAAATTTTAGCCACTTTTAAACTGCAATTTAATTCATTTTTCATTGCAGATATTAGGTTGTTAGAAAAATAATTGCGATTTTTGTTTTATGAATTCTCACCTTATTGAAAAAATTAATATTTTATTAATTGATTTTTTTTGTTTACTTCGTCATTGTACAAGTGGTAAAATAATATAATTTTTAAAAGCAGTATAAAAAATTTGTCTCAATTTATTTTCCTTCAATTTCATTCACATCTCTATAAGACTTCAAATTAAGATTGCAAATCAAGTTTCGATTTTTTTATTCGTTTTTACATTCATATAAGTGTTAGGTTAATAGGAAAACAATAGCGTTTTTTTCCAAATTCTAATTATGATTTTTTCAATGAAAGTGTAATTTCATTGTGTTCGTTTGATTATTATTTTAAATTCCATTTTTAAGTCTGTATTTTGTTAGCATCTATTTTAGTTTTGTTATCAAATTTACTTCAAATTGAACTATTAAAGATTTAAAAAAAATTAAAGATCGAAAAAAGAAGTAAATTAGAGCATTTTTTTGTATGAGTTGAAAACAGTTGCCAAAGCAGCAGAAATAGCTCATAAACTAAAAAATATTTATTCTATGGGTACTGTTAAGGAACGTATGATACAATAGTGGTTCTAAAAATTTCGTGCTAGGGACGAAAGCTTTGAAGATGAAGAAGTTCGAGGATATCCTTCTTCTCTTCATAACGACCAATTGATAGCATTAATTAAATTAGAACCACGCATAACATTTCGAATGCTTACACAAAAGTTAGGCATTTGTCATCCAACAGTTCTGAACTACTTAAGACAGCTAGTAAAATCAAAAAAATGAAAAATGTATATGAATTTGAAGATCATAAACTGCAATTATTTTTCTACCAACTTGGTATAATTCTGTAAAAAAATAACAGTTTGATATGAATACTTTTTTGTAATTCAAATGAAAATTGTAACACTATACATTTTTTATAATTGTTTGCTATGATCTCACCGAAAAAAAGACACTTCAGTGAATATTTTTAATATCATTTCAACTTAATTAAAACATTTCTAAAATTCACTGATTTTGAATGGAAAATTGTAGAGAATACTCTGATTTTCTTTTAAATAACCTAGGTTGATAATTTTCTACTAGCACTTTCAGAAACTTATGTACATTTTTATGTCTTCAGAAAGTATAATTAAATAACGATTCTGATGCAGGTACGAACATCATTTTCTACGCTTAGAAAATGGTAGCATTACTATCTAAATATGAACTAGTTTATCAAAATAAGCAATAAATCATTAATAGATATTCTAATGAAGAATCTTTTATGGTTTGTGAATGATTTGATTCATTTTAAAATACTTAAATATTATTTTCAATATGTATATAAATGACATTTTTTTCTTTTTTTATGATTATAATAAGCAAATTCTAAAAATGACAGGGTAAGAAGGGATCTTGCGCTTTTGTGTTAAAGTAGGTTTATTTATTACTATATATACCGAGTTTCAAGGCATTCTGAGGACTATTGTGCATGTTATCACTTAAAAAACACGTCAAATCGGAAAAAAGTCCTTAAAATAGACAACTTTTGGGTTCGCGCCTTTATAACTTCTTCACAAAACAAGGAAAAATAATTCTAATGATCATGGAAGAAATTAAATCTGTTTATGGTGACTGTTGTTATGGGAAAACCATGATTTATAAGTGATATGATGTCTTTAAGCAAGGCACGTTCAGTGAAATCCATCGAGGCAACATCGACGGTAACTATTAACCCATTAAACGCTGGTATTCAAAATCGAAAGAGTTTTCGAAAACGTTAGCATGGTTTGGTTCTAGATTCCTTCTAATTAATTTGGTGTCAAAAAGAAAAAAATTAAAAAAAATTGTTTTTCACATTGAGATGCTTTGTATACGCGACAGCGATTAATGTTAGTATAATCAAAAAAAAAATTAAAAGTAAATAGAGACTAATGTATTTTAAATTTTAAATTCATTTATTTTATTAAAATCCCAATCAAATACCGTAATTGTTGGTAAAACACTTCAAATGAAGAAAAATATTGCACTTTTTACACACACACACACACATATATATATATATATATATATATGGTCTGGCTCATTCAAAGTCTACTGTCCATTCCTTTCTTTCTCATTTTCACGAACATCGAAAAATTTAATAATATAGTGCTATTGATATTGAATCAATGTTTATTGTTATATAAAAAAAATTTATAAAAAATATTTTTAGTAGAGAAAAAAAATTCAAAATTAATATTGGTGTGTACGCATTAACGGCCCTTAATGGGTTAAGAAAGAAGAGAAATTAAATTCGGTTCATACATATTTAAAGATGAATCAAATCACAAAAATGGTTCCAGTATGACATTCGAACATTTCATAAGATCATCTTTGCATGTCAAAGTCAACGCAAGATGGGTACCAAGAATGATTAAACCGCTTCAAATGCGAGACCGTGCTAAAGCGTCAAGTTAGTTTTTGAACCTTTCTATAGACAATACCAATGAAATAGTGTGTACCGAATAGTTACTGGAGATGAAACTTTGGTTCATCAGTATGAGCCTTAATGAAATCAGAAATCCAAATGATGGCATAAAAAGGGTAAGCTACCACCTAACCACTTTAAAAAGTCACTCTCAGCCGGAAAGCTCTTAGCGCAGTTTTTTGGGATAGAGAAGATATCTTGTTAATCGATTACAAAGTTAAAGTTGTGAATATAACTGGATAATATTAATCCAATATAATGGAACAACTAAAAGTATTAATGAAGAAAAAAAGGAGACGAAAATTGGGAAAAGCTGTATTGTTCTTGTAAGACAACGCACCTGTTCACAAGCACAATGTTGCAATGGTTGCCATCCATGAATGCAATTTCGAAATTCTGAACCATTCTAACCAGTTTCTGGTCCAGATCTAACTCATATCTATTTCTATTTGTTCTCGAATATGAAAAAAAATTATATGGGAAGAAATTTGTGGATCATGAACAAGTGAAGGCAGTAATTCGACACATTTCGAGTCGAAAATCAAAAATTATTTCTATAAGGGTTTAGTAAACCTATTCAAAGATCTAAAAAGTGTATGAGAGTCAAGGAAAAATGTATTAAAAAAGAAAAATAATAACTGATTTTGTTTCATGCTCCCTTCCCTTTCATTATACGAATATGTCAACATTCCATGGGTTTTAATTGATGAATAAATATTTTTTATTATAAATATAATTTCATACTTCAACAAGATCTTATTTAACTATAAAATATATTATTTTTAGAAATCGTGATAAAAATTATAGGCACAAATATTTCAAAAATATCATAGAAAAAATTCTTCTACATCAAACTTAATGAAGAAAATCCTAGTCACTATTTTACCATCCGAAACCACTGTGTCCGCTACTTTAAATAATCACAGTTGTTGAACATAGAGAAGTGTGAGGTTGCTTGCTTGCTTGTTGGCTGACCGGCTGGCTAGCTGGCTGGATGGCTGGTTGACTAACTGGATGACTGGGTGCGGCCTAGAGCTTGCCGTGCGAATTAGTGACGTTTTGATGTTGTGCGCTTTTGCTTTTCGTGCGATGCTTGTGTGCATACATTGTACATATGTATGTACGTATATGTGTGTGTTTCTGTTTGTCTGGTGTCCGACCATTCGTCTGTTCGTACACATACGTTTCTCGTTATGCGTGAGTGGACATCGCTCGTTGTATAGTTACGTAACAATTTCATTTCGTTACGTTCCTGAGTTTCGATTTTGTACTGCCTAGTTGACGAGTTGAAAATTTACGACGGTCACACAGGGCTCGATTACAATCTCTAACCATATTCATTCTCCCATTGTCGTTTATATGCATTTATAAACACATATAATTTCAATGTATACTCAAGTATGTAACATGCATATATGCTCGGTTAAATTGTGTGTGTGTGTGCTTAGATGACATTTTTAGGGTTGAATATCGTGTAGATATTTGATAAGATAATTTTGTATTTATTGTTATTACCAAAACTATTGAATTTAATGTAAATCGACGCTATTAACTCTATCAACGAATGAATTCGTAATCGGTTCCAAATATTCATTGAATCTTAAATAGTTTTAATGTATGTTACAGAACATAAATTGATTTATTGAAATTCGGTTTTTATTTTATTAGATATCTATTTGGAATTTCAAGAAATGAAACATTAATCAATACACTAATAAAACATTTGCTTCTAAAATTAGTTTCCTTGTTTTATTTCTAATAAATTTAAGTATTCACTGATTATAAAATAATATATGTTTTTATCAAAAAAGATACAACACATAACTTTTAAATTTTTTTTCGTACCTTCGTGCTCTGAAAATAATATCAATCGTGTTTAAAAAGCACGTAAGCAATAATCAAAAATGGACAATAATGGATTCATTAAAAATGTTTGACCAGGAATGTGGATTGTAGGAAAAAAATTCATTTCTAAAAATTAACTTCTTTGTATTGTGATTCAGTCCTCTCTTTTAACACTAGAACTACCGACAGTTAAGACAAAGCTATTTCTACCAAAACGAGTCAAAATGACTGGTCTTTAAAAAATTCGTAATAATAGAATATTTTTATATTTATTGACTTATTAGTTTCTTACAAAAGGAATTCCATGTTATGTAGTACATTTTTGGTATTACATATTAACCCATTTGAGACCATGTTCCCTAAATGAGGATTGGCACATTTTATCACTTACACATCAATAAGAATAATAAGTATAATAAAGAATATATGCTTTGGTAAAAAAAAATTAAAATAAATTTTCATTTCAAAGTTAAGTTATTCTTATAGTATAAAGTAAATTATTAGGTATAAAAAGTTATAATTTGTCACATTTCTTACAAACGTAGTTTTTCTTTTGAGTGCATTTTCCGCATACATATTTTTTACAGATATTACAAATGGTGGTAGTCTTATTATTATTACAGTACCCTATTTGACACCATTTGCGTGAACAAAGTGAGCTCTTTGAAGTTGTTTGTACATTTGGTACCCGGGATTCTATTCCTGGTTTTACATTATCAACGTCATTTTCAGTGGGAAGTTTATCTAGTTGAAACATAAATTCACCTTTCATAATATTTTTTTGGCATATACTGTAGGATTGGGTACGTCTATGAAAATATTATGAAGTGGTAATCAACCAGGATTAAACTCTTCTTGTATATTGTCTCAACTGGTTCCGTCTGCAGCAATTTCATTTTGATGATCTTGTAGTGTATTTTCATTTTCATCTTCGGAACTTGAAAGCACTCGAGCATATCTACTTTTACGTAAATTCAAAATATTTTTAAATTAAATATCACTTTCTGAGGACTCCTCGGCATTTTCTTTGTCTAAAAGCTCATTACCACTATTCTCACTATCAAAAATTATTGGTAGTAAATTATTAGGTATAAAAAGTTATAATTTGTCATCTTTCTTACAAACGAAGTTTCTCTTTTGAGTGCATTTTCCGCATACATATATTCCGATATTACAAATAGTGGTAGTTTTATTATTATTAAAGTACCCTATTGGACACCATTGGCGTGAACAAAGTGAGCTCTTTGAGTTTGTATATTAGCTTCTCATGATTTCATCCCTGGTTTTACATTTTCAACGGCATTTTCAGTGGCAAGTTCATCTGCTAATTGAAACATAAATTAACATTTCATAATATTTTTTGGCATATCCAGTTGGACCGGGTACGCCTTTGAGTATATTATGAGGTAGTAATCTTCTAGGCTAGACCCTTCTTGTATTTCTTCTCAGCTGATTCCGTCTGCAGCAATTTTATTTTGATGATCTTGTAGTATAATTTCATTTCATCTTCGGAACTTGAAAGCACTCGAACACATCTTCTTTTACGTAAATTCAAGATGTTTTCAAATTCACTATTATTTTCCCAGGACTTCTGAGCATTTTCTTCGTCTAAAAGCTTATTACCACTATTCTCACTACCAAAAAGTTCATCGTGAATGCCGCATAGTTCATTTTCAATTTCATCTGGTTCATCTTCACTGTCATAGAGTACATCATCCTCGATATAAGAGCATTCCATTGGTATAGCGTTCAGTTTTTCCAATAATTCAGAGATTTTCAATCGTTTTTTCATTTTCAGAACTTATAAAATGAAACTAGTGATTACATAAAATTAATATTTGTGTTGATTTTTCTCACCTCACATTAATTGAAATAATATGTGGTTTATTATAATTTATATAATATTTTTTTTATTATTTACTATATTATATAATATGAGTGCAACATTCAACAAAAACTTCAATACACATTCTACGTTTCCAGATCTAAATGAATGACTAAATATATTTTCGCATAAATGCATTAGTTTTGCATTACCACCATGATCGTTCCGGAATTTTCCTGATAATTTTCACCATCATACTGAATGATACGCAGTAAAAATTCTAAGAACGTGTGAGAAGTTGTACAAAACCTAGAAGCTGGTTAATTCTTGTTCACTAAACACATTTCAGGATACTTTTACACTTTCCCAGGTAGCAGTCATTTTGACTGGAATTGTTATAAGTAGCCATGATGCAAAATTATTTTGATTTTGAATAAAAAAAATGAAAATAAAATTCATTGTACTACAGTCATGATATCGTTGCGAAAAAAAATATAACATGAAGTAGGAATTATAAAATAAAATTGTAAAACCAGTCATTTTGACTGGTGTGGTAGTTCTAGTATTAATGTGAAGAATATTTTTTATGTATACCTTGTACTGAATGTTAATATGATCAGTTAGAGCTGTTATTAAAAAATGTGTATTCAAATGAATGAAAAAACTAGACGATACAAATAATTATAGGCTATAGGAAATACAGGACTTATTCGAATATTTTTATCTTCTGTCAATTATTTAAAAAATGATACTTTTAATAAAAGTACTTTAAAATATATTTTATCTCGTACAATTTAATCGTTCTCAGACTTAGAAATTTTGAAAAAAAATGCATTTTTATCCAAAATGTAATTATTTTTATTTATGAGATTTTTGGTATTACATGGTTTTTTAAAAAAACATTTTCTATAAAAATTCTGACTACGATGATTCCTTTTGTCTCTTCGGTGAAAAAGGTTTGAGGAAACTATTCAGCGTTAATTGTGTCTATCGCTTTGTCAACACTCTCTTAAAGTTATTAATGATATTGTCATTAAAAATATTGGTGGCTCTACAGACGACGTCTTAGTTTGGATGCCACTTGCTAACGATCTCTCGTTATTTCGTTCCAGTGTTGTAAGTTTTTTTACGTCAATTGTTTTAATGGCTTCTTTTTTGTTGTTATCTTCTTCGACCTCTGAAGACATTTGGTTTTGTTCCTCATCCTTTTCCTTCTCTCTTCTTAAGATAAGAATAAGATATTGTCTCTTATAACGAATAGACTTTCTAACGTACTTTTTTAAAAACTTTAAATCCAACAATGAAATATATATATTGACATCTATCGATTTTTAATGTTGCACATATTTTTTTTAAAGAAGTTTGTATAAATTACAACAGGAGAAACAATTATAGTATTTCGGTGAACCTTGTTTCCGATACACTGCCCCATAATGTCAGAAACAAGAAATATATTTTATGAAAGTAGTAATGAAAATGTCAGTGCCCAATTATAAACATATGTTACAGTACTCGGAAATCACTGTTTGTATGTCGAAATTAAGTTCGTATCTAGAGGCCAAAATAGAGTACGGAAAAAGTTCATATGTCGAAAAGTCCATATGTAGAACGATTCATAAGTCGAGGTGCCACTATATAGTTGTTTGAAAGAGAACTTTTTAATTTATTCATTATCTAATAGAATTTTATTTAGTATCGTAGTATTAAATAATATGATATATTATTATAAAGGTATATATATATATATGTAAATGTTCTGAAAAAATTCAAAAAATGGTCAAAATATTGTACAGAAAAATTAAAAAAAAGTGTAGAAATTTTGTAGTAAATTATTGCTAACGATGACGAATGATATTTTTATCATAACAGTTGCATTTTTTTGTGGTTATTTAAGCTATTATTATTGTGGCTATTTAAGCTGTAGCTTGTCATAAGATGTTTAAAGATGTTTTAAGATGTATAACCTACAACGTAGCTATAGTGCCGGGAGTCTTAAAGATCAGAAAACGAATATATGTCCACGGATATAACCAGCATCGTCAAATGGTAACAAAAATGTTATGCTTCACAGGTAGTCGTGATCCAAGAAAAATTGCAAAAAATCCAGATTTCTTCAGTAACAACTGCAATTTTTTTGTAGACAGTTTTCAGTTTTTGTCTGATATTGACTAATCTTTTCTGTATTGTTGTCGTGTATGGTCGAGCCTTGGGATTCGATCCCTTTTGTCTAAAATTTAACATGTATTTTTAGCAATCTTGCTGTTAATGTGTTCTATCTTCACTTTTATCGGTAAAAAAATTTTCAAAAAACCTACACAACTTTTCTATAACAACTGCAATGAAATGTACAAATTTATGAAACATTTACGTCGCAATACACATTGCGAAAGGAACAAAATGACTAGTATTCAACAGTGAGAATGATTAATAGACATACTATTATAATATATATATGTATATATAGTGTGTGTATATATATATATATACACATATATATATATATATATATATAAAAATATTATTTTCAGCGAATATATGCCATACGAACAAAGCGAGTTGGAGGTGGGACCAAAGCGAGCGGGGGTAGAGCTCCAAGTGGTTCTGCGAATGTAGCGACTAAGGGGAAAAACTCCCTAGTATTTAAAAAAAACATTTGGTGAATATTCATATTTCTTTTTTTCATTTTTAAATGTAAGAATTTATTATTAAAAAAATTGTTATCAAATAAGTGTATTAAATTATATTGGATGAAAATTAATTCTGTATCTTTAAATTAACCCTTACTGGTATAATGAGTTCAATACAGGCACCAGCTTTAGGTTTTCAGCCATAAAAACTCAAACGTTATCAGCACTGACCGGTGTACTTCAGTAGCTTACTAATTGTTGAAAATTTAATTGATAGTAAACGAGTACTCTAATATTAGAGCTAATTTTGGGGTCGTAAATGATTCTATTATACTAGTAACGTTATTGTTTTAGAAAAATCATGGCATGGAAATATATGACAGAAAAAGAAATTGCAGAAATTTTGACACAAGTTAGTGAAACTGCCGCGCTGGCGCTTAGATATCAAGCTAGTTGACAAGGGGTAAAAATTTTTCTCTCATAAGCCGATGCGGAAAATTTGGAGAATTTTCTCTCGCAAATGACTAGATATTGCGAACTAGTACGTTACTATATTAATACCTTTGCGGTACTCTACCACTACACGAAGTTTGGTCCTGAACTCAATTTCCGAGGGCGTATCCTCCCCTTGTAAGACTTCGTGTCAAGTCGGGCATTACAGATTTTTCAACGCATGCAAACGGGTTTACCCGAGCTATAGAAGTTTCACTTCAAAATGTTCTCGTCCTTAAAGAGTTAGAAATAAACATTTTTACTATATCGGTCTTCTATATAGTTTTGTTTGTAATTATTTTTCCATATTCTACAAATAAATCAATAATCTTTTTTATAAACAGCAATTAATATTTAACGATGAAATGCTTAAACTTTTATAAATTATTAAATACTTCAAATTGTGTTTTAATTAACGTTTATGTAGACAATATGTTTAATGTATGTATGTATGAGTATATGTGTGTGTATGTATATATATATATGTATGATATGTATATATATATATATATATATATATATATATATATATATATATATATATATATATATTTGTTATATATCGCTGATGTAAGTGACGTACGTTGGCAATGATGAAACGGCGTGTCACGTGCACGCGACATGAACAGAGGCCGGTCGACGCGTCTAAAATCGCACGTCAGCGGAGAGAGCTTTCGTAACGCTCGTTTCCATTGCCAACGAAACGGCATTGCTGGCCTGTACCTACAGAATCACATTTTAAAAATGATGACACGGCGACATTGCCGAGAAGAGCGGCAGTAATTGATTATTCCTTTGATAATTAATTGTCCTGTCGTTTCGCCGTTACACCGAATCGAAACATGCTGACGTGACTGACTGTTCGATGGATAAATGGCTGGATGGATTGATAGATGGGTGGATGGATGGATGGATAGATGCATGCGTGCTGGAAGGTATGGAAAAATCGACTGGTTGAAATATTTAAGAGAATATGTATGCATATATACTTATTTGTATATTAAAGCACGAGTGATTTTATGCGTACAATTATATCAATTACATATCAAACAGTTTCATTATTCGGTGTCTATATTTCGTTTCAATTTTTGTACATTGCTGATCTCACATTTTATTATTTAAATATAGTTTTATACAAAACTCCTAGACTTTACAAAAAGTGGTCAATGTTTTTATTATTTTTTAGAGGTGTTAATATATTTTTTTAATGTAAGGAAAGAAAAAATATTCAACGTTTATATAAACAATCGAATATCAATTTTCATGTTCTAATTGTCTATTTATAACTAAAAATTATAACATTCAATTAACAGTCTTCGATCTTTTTGAATAATTGGAATATTTTTGGACATCTTGTATATGTATTTTTATATAGAAAATACTGACTAATATTTATCAATTAGTGTGATTAATCTTTAAAATTATAGATTTTTTCTTTGATCAAGAAATGGATCTTTGAAATACAAAACTTGAAAATAAATGTTTTTGAACTTGAAATGACATAATTTAAATGTCTCTATAATATAAAAATCACGCAGCGATGATAACATTCTCATGTTTTCTATATAAATATTCTAACCTTAAGAAATAAATTAAATAATACCATATATTATAAAATCTTCTATATTGTAAAAATGAAACAGCCATGCCGTTCCCGTGACTTTTATTCGTTCTCTAATTGGTTGATATCGGTTTAATAATCTATGTTCTGATTGGTTAATGTCAGTCACAAGATAAGTGTTCTGTTTCACTGTGTACAACGGAACAAGATATAAGATTTCTGTGTAAAACTGGTAAGAAATTTATTCAAAATGTAGTTACTGAAGCTTTAGAGTAAAAAAATTTAAAGAAATACATTTTAACAATGTATTTTGTTATTTTAATTTTTATTAACTTTTCCAATAAATATTTTAAGACTTACATTTTAGGTGGATTATTTATGTGTAAATTTGTTCTTGTGATTTATTAGGAAAGGAAAGAAAGTGATCGAGCGGTAGCGCCCTCAAAATCGGGTAGGGGGGGCTTAGTTGGTTCAAGCCTATCAAGTGGTGAGAGCTTCTTAATTTGAATAATAAACTAAAATGGCGACAAATCGAATTGTAAACACATCTTTTTAACAACCTATATATTACTAGGATGGTAGAAAAATAATTGTGTTATGACCTTTAAAATGATATACATTTTTCTCTTTTTTGATTTTTCTAGCTGTATTTATTGGTTCAGAACATTTTGATGATAAACGCTTAATGTTTATGCAATCTCTCTTTATTGTATGTAGTTCTGATTCAACTAACACATTCAGTTGTTCGATAAGAACTGAAGATCGATGTCCCCGACATTCTTCATCTTTAAGATTTTCGTACGCAGCACGAAATTTTTGGAATCACCATTGTACCGTACGTTCCTTAACAGTACCCACATCAAAAGTATTATTTAGTTTTGGAGCAGTTTCTATTGCTTTATGACCCGTTTTGAACACATACAAAAAAATTCTCTTATTTTCTTCTTTTCCATCTTTAATTCAATAGCCCAATTTGAAGCAAAATTTATAATTAACCCAAAGTGGATGTTACCAAAATACAGGCCGAAAAATACACTTAAATTGATATTAAAATAAACACGATGAAAGTACACTTTCATTGAAAAATTAAGGTTAGAATACAGAAAATAAAAAACCGCAATTATTTTCCTACCGATTTAATAATATGGCTATATTTTATTATTTCTCTTCCGATTTTTCTATTACTTATATTCTTGATTCTTTGTGAACCTGCTAGCTTATTCATGTCTGTAACAACTAGCTTCAGTACGCATAGCATCATCATTATCAAGTAATAAAGTTTTTGTTTAACTATTTACCCAAAATCAACTCCAATTAATTTTTGACAAACAACACAAATTTTTAATGATAGAATACGTTCGGAAATCTTTTGTAATAGACATCATAAAACATAACGGTTTGCAGGAAGTCAACAATCAGAATAAATATTTATATACTGTGTAATAACTAATGTAAATTTCTAAAAAAATATTTTTTATAAACCATTCTTAATAATTTTGGAGATTTGTACTTCTGATCAACAGCTAAATTATTTTTTATTCAAAATCTGGTAAATTATTTACAATATTTGAACATTTTTATTATGAATTAAATAATCTTCAATTTAAAATATTGTAAATCAGTATTTTAACTCTGTATATAATTAATTGGTTTAAATTACAGACGGTGGATTTCTTCGACATGGAAATAATGAAGCAGGTGTGACGATATAGAAAATGGGTGGCCGTCAATGATGACAAATTGAAAAAATAATATATGCATGTATAAGTTTTTTGTCTCTAATAAATAACTTTTATTATTGATATGTTTCTTCCGACTGCTGAACGAATATAAAATATCAATAAATTGAATTGCAGAATTGAAAAATTTATTACTGAGAACCGTTTAAGTAAGAAAAAGATTAAACAGATGCAGTTTACAAATATTAAAAAAGCTAAATAACAAACCAAAAAAAAATATTATACAGAAACTATAAAATAGGTAGCATTTAATTGTAAACATTACAAAACTATTTTATTATTAAAGGAATGATTTAATATTATTCGATACAATCTTACAAAAATTTGAAAATTAAATGTGGAATTATTTTTTTTAAATTTTAAATACAAAATAAATTTAAAATCATAACACTAACAAAATAAAGAACACAATAAATGTGTTTACAATAGCAATAAATATACTATATATATATATATATATATATATATATATATATATATATATATATATATATATATTAACGAAATGTATGATCCATTAATTTATTCATAATCGTTTTATACAATAAATTATTTTAATCGTAATTCAAAGTAAATATATATATATATATATATAATCAACATATTAAGCTCAAATCAAAGCTCGTACGAAAAATATTAACATTTAATTCAATATAATTTCACAATGGCATAGTATAAAACGAGTGAAGGGACCAATCCCGGTTGGTTTGACGGTATTTGTTATGTATTTTAGTGCTATAGAATTATAATTCGGAGTGTGAGATGAGTTTCATACGAGTGCAACGGAGCATCTAGTATGGGGGCCACTACGTAATTGTTCTGGCATTTGTTTAATTGCATTCAGATTAAATTACAGAGGTATTTTATATTAACGCGACTGACACACACGGGGTCAGACCTGTAAAATTATTACATTATTCGTGTTAAACGTGTGAAATTGATTTCAATGTCGTGTTATTACTCAAATGCATATAGAAATATATATATATATATATATATATATATATATATATATATATATATATATATATATATATATATATGTATGTATAATTAGAAATATATTGTTCATTTGAAATGCGCATCCCGTTTAATTATTTATTATTTGAACTAATTACGGCAAACGGAATTTAATTTGCATTTTCAAAAATGAATTTAAACAGAGGATATGAAGCGAATTATAAATTAGATGTATCATATGATGTATTTCTTATTTTCCAAAATCCTACTAACTGTCAGATTGATTCTGTCTGATTTCTTTTATGAAATGAGTGATTCATTAATAATAGGGATACTTACAAGTCGTCAATCTTTTTAAATAAGTAAATCAGATTCACTTAATTTCTTTGAAATATCAAGACGAGCTTTGTTATCATATATTGTAAAATAGAGTGTGGACTTATTGTTTTGAACAAAAAAAAATTTCTAATATTCAAAATAAAATGGCGGTCTATCAACCTTCAGGCGAATACATACGTCATTGCATGTTATTCCATTTTCGATCGGATTTAACGCAACAACCGCAACAAAAAAATGTGACATCTACGGAGACGTTTTAAAGGTCTACGTATAAGTTTTATCGTTGGTTCAGAAAAAAATTCCAGTGGTGATTTTGACTTATCTGATAGTGTAAGAAATTATTGCTTACTTAGGGCTACTGAGTCAAAAATATGAAGACACCTTCATGAATTCGGAAAAATATTTAGGCAAGGCATTTGGGCTCCTCATCAATTATCGAGTACAAACAAGACCAGCGACGAAAAATTTGCACATTGTTATTGACTAGGCAACGAAATCATTCATTTGTTTGCAGAATCGGCACCGGTGATGAGAAATGTATCCTGTACAGCAACCTGATACGCTTCAATGAACGGCTTTTTCCGAATCAACCAACTAAACTGGGCCTGATATTGAAAAAGCTGCGGTGGTTTATTAGGTGGAAATGCATCAGCATTATTCATTTTGAGTTACTAAAGTGGTGTGAAACAATTACCGTTCTGATTAACAGAAAACGTATCTTACTGCAACACAATAATATCGGACTCTGCAATAAAAACAACCTAAGAAAAAATAGATCATACTGAGAAGTTTAACAACATCCATTATATTCACCGGATATTGCGTCATCGGATTATCATTTATTTAGATCTCTAAAACATTTCGTCAAAAATAAAAAGTTTAAAAATATCAGTGATGAGACGTCTTCGCTTTTCAATCATGCTTTCGTCTTTTACAATATTTTTCTGGGTTCCACTGTATCCCCAAATGAATTAAAAATTTCTTCCACTATATTTCTAATTTGTTCAAGTGATCTTCAGATTTAGCTGTATTATTGTCTGATAAATATAAATACTTCAAAATAGACAGAAAACGATCACATTTCATAGTTCTTTTCATATGCAAATTAGTATAAATGTTTTTTTTACCAATATAACCTAGTTTCAGGCACTTGCGTTGCACCCATAATAAGCATTATAACAATAAACATATTCACTTCATCTATCGTAACAGGTTTCCAGGTTTTGCTGGTTTCTAATAGTGTATGTAGACCTAATTTTTTAATAGTCAGTCAATATATATATATATATAAGAGTCGTTTGATAAGTATGGTAAAAAATAACTTAAACATTATTTCTTGAAAAAAATACTTTTATTTTTCAATCTGGTCTTCATTGAAGGCTACACAATTGGACCAATAAGCTTCCAATTTGTCATAATGTTGGAAAAGTTGCTTTTCTCAAAATGTGTAAAATACGCATTAGCGGCGGCAGTGACATCCTCATTTGGCGTGAATTTCTTACCACCGAGACAAATTTTCAATTTTAAAACGAGGAAGAAGTCAAAATGGGCCAATTCCGGAGAAAAGGGTAATTAAAGGGATCATTTCGAAGCCTAATTAGTGCATGTTGTCATTGGGACGGCGATTTGTGGAGCGTTATCTTGGCGAGAGAGCATTTTTCTATGTGAAAATTTAGCCGTTTTTGTTTCAGCTATTCTTTCAAACAGTCATAATGTTGTATAATAGGCTCCTTTTATCGTTTTTTCCTTCGTTACGTAGTCGATCAGGATGATTCCTTGAGAATCCAAAAAAAACAGCAGCTATCACCTTCCCAGCCAACAAAACGATCTTGATCTCCTTCAGCGCATTTCCACCAGTCATTGTTTAATACTTTGACTGCTACTTCGACTCAGACGTATAATGGTAGATCCATATTTCATCCAGGGTGATGAATCGACGCAAACAAGTCTGCTAGTTGTGATTAAAAATCGCCAATTATTGGGATGAAATGTTCTTTTGTGTGCGTTTTTGGTTAAGAGTCAACAATCGCAGCACCCATCGTGCAGATAGCTTTTTCATGTACAATTTTTCATGCAGAATATTGTACACTCATTCACTCGAGATACTTACAGGCTCATCAATCTCGCGCATTTTCATTCGGCGGTTTTCCATAACGATACCATGGATTTTTTCAACGATATCCGTCATGCTGAACTCAACTGGGCGTCCAAAGTGCGCTTCATCTTCAATACATATTCGACCACATTTAAACTCATTCTCCAGAAATAAATAGTTATAAAGAGTTCCTATGAACTTCATCCAATTCCTTTTTGCTCTAGCCGGCGCTGCACTTTTTCAAATAAAAATGTTTTTTCGTTACACGGAACTCGTTTTCTTCTATTTTGGAGCAACTATTACAATGCTCACTTCAAACATCTGTAGAATGTAAACAAAGCGTCGCTTCTGACTGAACTTTCGCCTATGCTAGTTAAAAAAGTGACACTTGATAGCCGTGATGTTACCGAATGAATGGTCGTGCCATATCTTAAAAATGTACCAAACTTATTAACAACTCCCACGTATATATATATATATATATATATATATATATATATATATATATATATTTATATATATTTATATATATATTTATATTCGTAAGAAATATCAAATGAAAATGCTTATATATAAAAGAATAAAAAACGTTTTTTTTATGAATAAAACTTTTTATAAGCTTCATATTAATCACTGTGAATGTTATGAATTAATAACGATTTTTTGGAAAAGTATTTGAAATAATTAAATAAAATTGATGGTAATAACAGAATGGAATTTAGTTTAAAAAATTCGTTTCAATTAATTCGTCAAAATTAAATATCAGAGTCGTTCGATTTACGAGTATATATGTATATATATATATATATATATACAAGAGTGTAACTTCAATTAAATGTAGAGTTTCACATGCGATGTTAACTTTTCATAATTTTTTAATGCAAATATAAATTAAAACGAGTGAACTGAAAAACTCGCACTGAAAAAAAGAAACGTACGTACAAAACGAAATCAGTACAAAAAAGAATATGCATAGCGAATAAAAAAAGGATACGTACGAACTATGTACGTACAGAGTTAATGAGAACTGACCGTATACACGTTGGGACAAAATGACACCATATAATTAATTGCTACATATCAATTAGTAGAGTCAGTCGTGCCTGTATTGCTAGCCAGTGAGCCGATCGTTCAACCGATATTGGCTTCTCTACACAATAATTGATCTCGCAGTATTGGCATATTGTCAGTGTCTCTATTTTGACTCTGGTAACAAATTAACAATTAAAATAGATTGCATACTTTTAAAACACATCGAATGCAATTTTATTCTTTCAACTGTAAATGAACAATATTTACGGTTTATTGAAATAGAATATTTCCTATATAAAAAAATCAAACTTGATATTTATTTATTATAGCTATAGAAAAAACAAAATTCCTTTTACATCACTTTCCATGTTTTAAAGTGTATTTTAGATATTTGATTCGTGTATTCTTATTTTAATATTATATTTTCTACGAATAATCTTGAAATTTAACAAACGTTTTCGTTAAAATTACCTAATAAAGTTAATAATAGTTGACCTGCAATTATATTAGCAGCTAATCGAACAGCTAAAGTTCCTGAGCGAATGATATTTCTAATTGTTTCAATGCATACTATAAATGGTATAAGAATTAGAGGTGTTCCTTGTGGAACTAAATGAGCTAATATATGTTGAGTGTGTTTAAATCAACCATAAATTATAAAGGATAATCATAAAGATAAAGCGAGCCCTAAAGTTAAAGTAAGGTATCTTGTTCTTGTGGAAATATAAGGGAATAGAACAAAAAAATTGTTAAATAAAATTATAGAAAATAAACTAATGAAAATAAATGTTGATCCTGAGTGTTCAGTTGTTCTTAGAAGTGTCTTAAATTCTTTATGAACAGTCTTTAAAATTGAGAATCATAGAAAAGAGAATTGTGTTGGTAAAATTCAATAAATTATTGGAATAATTATTAAACCTGAAAATGTTCTTAATCAGTTGAATGAAAAATTAAAATTTGATGAGGGATCAAAAACTGAGAAAAAGTTTGTTATCATTTTCAATAGAGAGAGTTTAATTTAAAATTTTTATTTGATTCTTCAGGGAATAAATAAAATAATTTATATTGTTAAATAAAATTATAATAAGAGAAAATAAAAAAATAAAATTTATCAATTAATAGAAGATATTTGAGGTATCAAAGAATATTAGAATAATACTAATAATTTTAGTATGACATACTAATGTTAAATTTAACTAATTCTTTCATGAGAACTAATTGTTAAATTACTATTAAATGGTTTAAGAGACCAATACATACTTTCAGTCATCTAATGTGGTTATAATTTTGAATTCAGTTAATAAAAGAGTTAAAAGATACACTTTCAATTACAATTGGTATAAAACTGTGATTTTCTCCGTAATTTTCTGACCATTGTCTATAAAACAACTCTGGTCGATTTATAAAAAATCTAGTTTAGTTAAGTCGGCCAGGGGTTGCGTTGATTTTTACTTTAAGGGAAGGTACTGCTCATGAAGGAATAACATTAGTTGCTGTTACTAAAACTCGAATTTAAGTTAATATTGGTAAAATAATTCGGTTATCAACATCTAATAGACGAAAATTTTCATTATTTATTTCATTTAAATTTTCATTATTTATTTCATTATTTATTTCATTTTATTTTCATCATTTATTTCATTATTTATTTCATTCAATTATATATGAACCAAATTCTATATTTATAAAATCTGAATATTCATAAGATCTATATCATTGATGGACAATTGCTTTAAAAGAAATTGCAGGATTACTAATTTCATCAAGTAAGTATAAAAGTTGAAGGGATGGTACATTATACAAATTAGATTTATTTTTTTAAATATTTTTTTTACTTAAAATAATTTAATTTTCTCTTGTATATATTAAAATCAAATCTTGATACTTCACCTTAATAAAATTATTTGGCAGGATTATTGTTAAATCGTATCGATAAAGAGATTTTTTTATGAAAATATTTAGTCCAATGGATCTTGCTAAAATTCGAGCCTATCCTTACATCAGAATGAAGCGTCTCATCCTGGGTATGGGATGGTGGGGGGATGAGACTTTTGCGAACTGTCACACATTACGGTGTCACAGTTAGCGCGAAAAAGGAGTTAAATCCCATTTTTTAATATCTCGTTCTATGTTGTAGATACAAACAAGACATTAAAAACTTATTTTGTAGGGAATTTCATTTTTTTTATAAATTTGGTTCTCATACTTTTTTTAGTGCGGTGAATATTTTTTTATTAATTGCAAAAAAACTGTAAAAAAATTTTTTTATATTTTTCATCTTTTTTGTACGTTTGAAGTTAGAGATACCCAGTAATAAAGTTGTACGGTTTAGACAAATTTACAACTTTCGTATAAAACTTTTTCTTGTGGGATAAATATTTATTATTTTACATCGATACAAAAGGCCGATTTACAGCAATATAAGACAATAAGTATTCATCGCATAAAAAAAGGGTTATATTAAAGTTATAGATTTTTTAATGCTGTAGAACTTTCTTACACGGTATCTTTAACGTCAAACAAACGAAAAAGGAGAAAGTGCAAAAAAATTCTGTTTTTTTTTGCAATAAATAAAAAAATATTCATCGCACGAAAAAAATTATGAGTACTAAAGTTGTACAAAATTAAATTTCCCATAAAATATTTTTTAAAATTCTTTTTTATCTATAACAGGAATTTAACCCATTTTCGCACTCTCGGTGACAACGTAATGTCGGACAGTTCACAAAAGTGTATTTATAAAATAGCCTCCCCCCACCTTCCCATAACCAGAATCAAATACTCTATTCTAATCCAATATTCCATAACCAGATCCTCTACACTAATTATTCTATCAAAAATTTTCTTCAGAGCGCCAAGTTACAGAAAAATTTAACTTGTTAGATTTTTTCTATGTATTGGTGTTCTGGGATGACACTACTATTATCTAAGTGCGTATAAAGCAAAAATCAAAAATAATCAATAATTATTTATCGAATATTTTTTATCAGTAATTTTTTTGTATTGGTTGTGATGTGATGTGGGATAAAAAGAATTCATAATAATAACAGCCTCTCCTTGACTTCCTCAATGGTTCAAAGTAGATACTATTGTTCGTTAACAATTGAATTCACATATCCATCCAAAAAATCTTCCAAATGAAAAATGACCGAAAATCTGCGTCTTAAGAAACTCATAACTATAATATTACCTAAATAGAATTTATGAAAAATTTGTCTGCGGATAAACACATAATTTCTTCTAGAAAAGTCTTTCTTGTTATTTACTAATGATGACCTTATAAATAGAGTTATGAAATATATAAATAGATAAACTGATAACACCCTTATAAAATCAAGGTATTGTTAAACTTTTATGTTTTCCTTTGCTTTTTTGTTTACAAATAAATTAATCTGTTTTCATTTTTTTTCAAATGATTAAAATTTTATATTTATATTAAAAAAATGTAAAATAGTTAACATTAATAAAATACTCTAGTAGAATTAGAATTAAATCGTATAAGAAAGCAACTTGTTTGTTTAACAATGTAAATAATAACTATGAAAAAAATACACTAAAATAAATAAGGTGTTGAATAATCATTTAGCTCACGAATACTATTACTTAATTACAATATGGAATAATTTTGTTAACTGTAATTAACAACAATTACAAAATTAATATATAAATATATAGAATCAAATTTCGTACAAAGATATAGGTATCTGTTAGACATTAATTCAGTATTTTATTTTTTTAAAAAAAGAAGCGAATAAATTTCATCGTATAAAACATAATTTCATGCAAAATCTTGCATGAACATAATTCAAACTTTCTTCAATAACACATTGAATCTTATAAATCACACAAACGAACAAATTGCTGTACGCTTGAAGGTGCACCCCAAATTTTTACACCAGAAATAAACGATTTGATCTCATTATTTTTTGCATAATACATGAATATCACGATGACAAACAATCGGGTCTACGGCCTCCCGGTAAAATAAAGAGGGGACACTATGTTTTTATCTCGTCAGTCTAATTGCTGTAATTTATAAGCCGTCCTACTTCGTACGGCTTGCAAATGTATATGTGTAAAAGGGTCCTGGAAAACAACTTGCCGAGGTTATACGATTTTGTGTATGTGTGTGTGTGTGTATACATGATGATGATATCCATTTTACAATAGTGTGCAGTATTAGTGTTAGTGCGTGAATCCAGATGAACCTGCCAATTTGGTCGCTGCAAATTAATACACGTCACAATTCAAAGTGTACACGGACAGATAAGAAGTCTTTTACATTTTGGTTACCCTTGTTGTCACGCGAAAATTATGTAACATATAACCCTTTTATGCGGTCGGATAATTTACTCTATATGTACAGTAGATAGCTACACTCTCTCTTACCTATCTAAAATTCACACAAATTATATATATATATATATATATATATATATATATATATATATATATATACACGAGGGTAGGGTAAAAAGTACTGGGCCTGAATAAAAAACAATATTTGTTGGATTGACTTTCATTTATTTTTTAACATAATTTCCATTTAGCTCGATACACTTTTCCCAAAAATGTTCTAGAGCTGCTATGCCAGACGGAAAGACCGATTTGTCAAGGTCCTCAAAATAGCCATTTACAGCGTCGCTGACTTCATTGTCGTTCACAAATCTTTTTCCATCTTACCATTTTTTGAGAGTACGTAAAAAATAGAAGTGCTTGGAGCTAAATCTGGTAAGTATGGTGGATTGACAAACAATTCGAATTTTAATTCATTGATTTTAGCCATCGTAACAACTAATGTGCATGTTTGTGTATGTCATGATGAAACGGCACTTTCTTTTTCACCTAATGTGGTTGTTTTTTCTTGATTTCATAGTTAAATGGTGTAAGTAATTCGCATAATACACACTATTATTTGTTTTTCATTTTTCAAGGTGGTCAATGATGACTATTCTACGCACATCCAAGAAAATAGTCGCCATAACCATACCAGCTGATGAAATTTTCTTTGCCTTTTTTGGAGTTGGTTCTCCTTTTTCAGTCCATTGTTTCCACTGTTGTTTGATCTCAGGAGTGTAGTGGTGGACCCAAGTCTCATCAACGGTTATGTATCGACAAAAAATTCGGTTAGATTACGCTTATAGAGTGTCAAACAATTGTTCCGAATGTCTGTTTCACATTGGTTTTGGTCAGGTGTGAGCAAACGCGGCACTCATGTAACGCATAACTTTATTATACACAAATGTTCATGTAAGACAAAGGCCGTTTGTTCATGTTGAACAAACGGCCCTCAAATTCTACATTGTGGTCCGCGGTCCAAAGCTTGAAGTTTATTTTATGAAAATAATAAATTGGAATTGAAAAAAATATATTATACATTTTTAAAATATTATAAACTAAACAAGTATATTGTAATAAACACCGTTTTATGGTCAATTCCGATTTAGTTTATTCCAAGTTGTAAAATTATCAAGAATTATATTACGGTTGTGATTATAGCAAATCTGCTTCAAATATACAAGAATTGTTATTTGAATTTGAGAACCGATTTGAAGGATTCAAAACATGTGAAAATATTTTTTTACTATTTAGTGCTCCATTTTTCTTTAAACCAAAATAGTAAAAAGTAACATCCAAATGGAATTGGCTGAAATTCAGTGCAACACGGTGATAAAAGAAAAGTATAATGAAGTTGGTATTCCAGATTTTTATTTGTACTTGCCAGAACATTTTATTGAAATACATATGTTTGCAGCAAGAATCTTGATAATGTTTGATAGTACATTTCTATGTGAACAATTATTTTCCTTTCTAAAGACTAATAAGACTTCACACAGGTCAATATTTATAAATGAACATTTAAAATCTGTAGTAAAAATATCATTATCATTAAAAATACACTTGATATTGATGAAAGAGTTTCTGCCAAAAGATGCTAAGTTTTTAGTTCAAAATATTTTTTTTTAATTTCTCTGACTTGAAATTTTATTACAACACTTGATTAAAATACCTAAAAAAATGCATTTTTTTGAATTTTTATGAATATATCTTTGAAGTCGGCATACAAAGCATTTAAAAAAATAAAATAAAAATTGTTCCAAATAGCATTCATATAGATCTAGAGTTTCTGAAAAGAAGAAAAAACTTCCAATCATTAAAGGCCTAAAATATGCAAATAATGTTTCGGGGTGCCAACTTCACGCAGGATACAAAGAATTAAAAATGGGCATTTCTACAACTGTTGTGAGCTCATCTAGAATAATTATCGAGTTCCTGAAAAGGAGAAAAAAAGTTCTAGCATAGCAGTTGCTCTGATGTCAGAAAAGCATTGTCACCCATTATTATTTAAAAAAATTGAAATTGCGTTTTTGGCCCCAAATTTGTAAAAATGTTGTCTTTCTCAAGGAACTCTAGAACTATTCTAGATGAACTTAGAACAGTCATCGAAATGCTCATTTTTAATTTTTGTACACTGCGTGAAGTTCATGGCCTGAAATTTTATTTGCATATTTTAAACCTTTAATGATTGGAACTGTTTTTCTCCTTTTCAGGAACTCTAGAACTATATGAATGCTACTTGGCAAAATTTGATTTTATTTTTTTAACACTTTGCATAATTTTTTTAACACTATCCAAAATTCACAGATACCTGAAACATTGTTTTCATTTTTTAAGCCTTTAATGATTGGAACTTTTTTCTTCTTTTCAGAAACTCTAGAACTATTTTATATGAGCTAAGAACAGTCATCTAAATGCGCATTTTTAATTGTTTATATGTTGCGTAAAGTTGCTACCTCGAAATTTGACTTGCATATTTTAGACGTTTAATGATTGGAAATTTTTTCCTTTTTTTGAGAACTCTAGAACTATATGAATAGTACTTGGAAAAAGTTTTATATTATTTTTTTGAACATATTGTATTCCAACTTTACAGACATTTTATAAATTCATTTAAGAAAACAAAAATGTCAAATTGAAATCATTAATTTTCAAATGTAAATAAAATATTTCTTTTCGCCCACTAAACTTTTTTTGACGATTTTTTTGTCTGAAGCTCACAAATTCTCTAAAATTGAATTTGGTGGCCCGTGTACATATATAAGTTTGATACCACTAGTAAAATACAGTGCGTACACGTTCCGTTGACATGTTGAAAGTATTTGCTATTTCACACACTTTCACTTTAAGGTCTGCCAAAACTCTTTTGTGGATTTTTTAAATCATTTCTGGCATAATCGCTTCAATGGGACGTCCACTACGTGATTCATCACTGGTGCTTATTCGACCGATTTTAAGTTTAGCAACCAAGCATTTTAACTGTTATATTCCATGGAGAGGAATTCCCCAACATTCAAACCAGCTACTGTTTTATATCGATTGGATATAAGCCTTTCAAAAAAAGTATTTATTCACGGCACGAATTTCAACTTTTTTCATTTTTAAAAACGATGTTTGAGCCGTTCACTTCAACGGTCTGTCAAATCAATGATAAACAACTTATTGACTTGGAGCTTCGAACATAAGCATGTGAAGGATGAAATTATACAACACCATCAAAATGTTGAGCATAGTGGCAGCATATATATGTGAGGTCTGGAACTTTTCACCCTACCCTCGTATATAATATATATATATATATATATATATATATATATATATATATATATATATATATATATATATGTATGTATGTATATCCTTATGCATCCATATTGTTCCATGTATACAATATTAAAAAATATTTAATAATTGTGCACATAACTAAAATGCCGGTTTCATTTAAACGATAATATTTTTGATATTTTAATTTTTATATCTTACGTGCACAGAATAAGACTTGGAAACTGTATACGTTTATTATTTGTGTATGATTTTCTTGGGAATACGTAATTATTAAAATTGATTCTCGGAAATGAGAAGGGAACAAATTTAATCTCTAACGATATAACTGTATATAACTGTAATCAAATTATTTTATAGCAGTGGAAATTGAAGTTTGTTCAACTTTTTTTTAAACGAATAAACTTACTTTTGTAATAAATAACGACATAGAGCTTCAGATATTTTGTAACTTTTTGTTATTTCATATAAAATTTCAATTATTTGTACATGATTTCTTTAAAAAGTATTAATTTTATTATTGATTTTTTGATAAATTTCAATAAAATTTCATTTGAACAGTAATTAACCATTTTTTAAATGTGTTGAAATATGATTTATGAATAGTAGTTTTAATTAAATAAATCAGTTAACATGATTTTCAATTTATTAATAATAAAAGTGTCTTTAATAAATATTAATAAGAACTCACAGAAGTAGTAAAATTAGAAACTTTAGAATAATTTTGTTATTCTATCAGGTTAAGGAAAATAATTGCGGTTCTTATTTTCTACATTCTAAACTTATATATTTCACTGATAGTGTCATTTCATCGTGTCATGTCAACATCATTTTAAAGTGCATTTTAAGGTCTATGTTTTAGTACCATTGACTTTGATTTTATTATTTATTGTATTAAATTGGATTATTGAATTAAATATGGAAAAGAAACACATAAGAGAATTTTTTGTATGAATTTTAAGGTTGTAAAGCAACAGAAAATGCTCGCACATTAAATGATGGATTTGGTGTGGGTACTATTAAGGAATGTACGGTGCAACGATGGTTCCAAAAATTTCGTGTTGGAGACGAGAGCCTTGGAGATGAAGAAAGTCACGAGCGTTCTTCTTCAGTTCATAATGACCAACTGAACGTGATAGGTGAATCAGAACCACGTATAACAATTCGAGAGTTAGCACAAAAGTCAGGAATTAGTCACCCAACAGTTCTGGATCGTTTAAAACAGGAAAATTAAAATGCTTAATAATTGAGTACCGCGCGAACTGATCGAAAACTAAAAAAATGCCGTTACGAAGTTTGTTCTACGCTTCTTTTACGCAACAGAAGCAATTTATTTCTCAATATTATTGTAACATGCGACGAAAAGTGGATCCTTTACGACAACAGAAAGCGGTTTGCATAGAGGTTAGATAAAAATAAAGTCCCAAAAAATACACCAAATGAAAATTATGGTGACTGTTTGGTGATGTACTCTCGGTATAATCCACTACAGTTTTCTAAATTCTGATGAAATCATTTCAGCTGAGTGTTATTGTCAAGAAATGGACAAAATGAACCAAGAATTATAACGTCTTGTCCTCGCACTGGTCAATAGAAAAGGACAAATCCTGCTGCTCGACAATGCATGATCAGAGGTCGCACGACTGACCCTTCAAAATTTGATTCAATTAGGATATGAAACATTGCCTCATTCACCATACTCACCAGATATCACGCCAACAGATTATCACTTTTTTAAGCATTGCAACAATTTCTTACAGGGTAAGGTCTTCACTTGTTCAGGTCATAAATGTTTAAGCATGTATGAATTTGAAGGTCAAAAAATGCAATTATTTTTCTATGAACCTAATAAATATTGAATTGAGTAGATACAATGTGGTTTTTATTTTAATTAATGATACGAATTTAAAAAATATACATATATAATTGTATATTTAAAAATATTATAAATGATTTAGACTATTTAAGACTAGTTATATAAATTAACTTGGTTCGTGTATTCTCTGAGGGATAGAGAGACAGCTGTATACATTTTCATATATTTCCATCCCTTTTATTATTGTGTGTGAAGTTGAAAGTCATTCTTTGATTTATTGAAGACGAAATTTCCTGGTCGCGTTATTTCCAGAAATGGAGACATTAATTGACCACAGAGATCCTGTAATTTAATATAGTTAGACTATTTTCTTTGAGGTCACGTTAAATGATAAATGTACACCAATGATTCTGAAATGTGTTCCGACCTTAAAGATGAAATCCGAACAGTAATTGGTGAGCTAGAGCCCCAGTCGTAAGTTATGGAAATTTTTAATAAGAGAATGATTACTTATATAAAAGCACCTGGCTGTCACACAGTATTATTTTTCATTTATAAATCGAAAATCTCCAACTATTATTTACAATAAAGAAATTGAGACTTCAGCACAAAGTCTGTATTTTATTTCAAATTAAATATGTGCGTTCTTATTGGAAAACCCTACAAAAACTACTCCATGTGAGACATTTAGTGTATATATATATATATATATATATATATATATATATAAATATAGATATAGGTATATTATTATATAATTATATATATATATATATATATACAGAGATAGAGAGAGAGAGAGAAAGAATGATTGAGAGTATCTCGCTCAACTGAAAGAAAATATTATTTTTAATTAATAACACTAAATGCTAAGCCAATAGATAGTTGTAAAAATGCATTACAGGTTCACTGACTCAAAGCCACCATCTTTTTCTAAAAATGAGATTCGTCAGTCTCCAGACAGATGGAGAAAAGTTATATAAAATAATGTGAGATATTTTGAGGATTGAACTGAATTCAATTTCTTGTAAACATTTATTTTCTATAAAAAATGCACCGAATGAATTGTACATTTAGCCTATTTAGTTAATTTTTTTTCTATCGGTTTCGGTACATATGTCATTTTCAGTTACATAAAAATAATTTTTCATTTTCAATAACGTTACACAATAATTTTAAATTCTTTTAAAATAACTCTAAAACGGTGTTGAGATTTATAAATGATGAACATATATCTACAACTTCCACAACAAACAAAACATGTAGTAAGACAACAACAAAAAATAGCTGGATTCAATGGACAATAATAAAATAAATAATTTGTAAATACTGAAATATTGAGAATTCAATGAAACAAAAAAATAATTAGGTACACAACCAAACATTTCTTAAAGTATTAAATAAAAATAGATTTTTTCATGCTACAATATACGTTAATATTAGAGGAATTTTATTTACGACTAAATTAGGAAAACTATTCAATTATAAATTATTGTTCAATATATACAATATATATATATATATATATATATATATATATATATATATATATATATATATATATATATATATATATAAGACACGAACCCGGAATATAACAGAGTCGGTCCGTTGTTCCGTGTTGTGGTGTCACCCTTGTCCATAAATAACATGGTGGTTAGGGAAGTAAGCACACATACATATAACACATACTCACTCGTATACCCACACATATGTATTATATAGACACAAAACACACGCACGTATAACTTTGAACGTCGGGCATGTGGCAAACTATAGGGGCTGGAGGCATAAGAAAGTTTATCCAGGTCCGGGTGAGTCTGTACCCGGTCAAGATACATATTCTTAGTAATCCCTCTTGCTGATATAAAAAATACATTCATCCTCAGATATATAATTTGATTGAAATTGATTAATTGACTAATATATATGGAAATTAATGAAACTCATTATTTTTTAATTTTTATCTTCTCGATTTTTATCTTTTTTGTTTTTTTCTGTACCTTCACTGTCAAGGCTGCATTCTTGTAAATGAATATATATATATATATATATATATATTTATATATATTTACTATAATCCCTGCATTTACACCAGTAATTGCTTCCACGGTAACAGCTCATAAATAAAAACCAGATAAAAGGAATTATACGAGGGTGGTCCCAGAAGTACCCGGCCTGACCTAGAGATGGCGGTAGTTGTTTGAAAAATATCACTATATTAGAAAGTACACAATCTATAAAGCATATGTTTCAAGTTTGAGGACGCCACGTTGTTTAGTATTTGTTTGGCAGCCATCAATAGTGAACGTTTTCAGTGAATTTGTGGAAATGGAGAAAATTGGTCATCGTTACGTGACACAATACTTTTATTTGAAAGGCCTCAGCCCAACCGATATAAAAGCTGAACTGGATTCTACTCTGGGTGACTCTGCTCCTTCGTTTACAACAGTGAAATATTGGGTAGAAGAGTTTAAACGAGGCCGTACGAGCTGCCAAGACGAGCATCGCAGTGGTCGAACAAATGAGGCGACGACTCCAGAAATGGTGAAGAAAATCCACAAAGCGGTACTGGATGATCGTCGACTGAAAGTGCGCGATCTAGCAGACATAGTAGGCATTTCAAAAAGTGCGGTACATCGCATATTGTCTGAAAATTTGGACATGAGAAAGCTGTGTGCAAGATGGGTGCCGCGCTTGCTCACGCTCGAGCAAAAACAGTGTCGTGAAGATGTTTCAATTGAGTGTTTAGCGAAGTTTCACAGTAAAAAAGCAGAATTTTTGCGCCGTTTCATAACCATAGATGAAACCTGGGTCCATCACTTTACACCCGAGACAAAAGAACAATCAAAACAATGGACTGAAATGGGAGAACCGGCTCCAAAGAAGGCGAAAACCGTTTCATCTGCATGCAAGGTCATGGCGTCGGTTTTTTGGGATGCGCGTGGAATAATTTTCATTGACTATCTTGAAAAAGGAAAAACTATCAACGGCGAGTATTATGCGAACTTATTGCAACGTTTGAGCGAAGAAATCAAGCAAAAACGGCCGCATTTGGCTAAGAAGAAAGTGTTGTTTCATCAAGACAATGGACCAGCTCACAAATCCGTTATTGCAATGGCCAAAATTAATGAATCAAAGTTTCAATTGCTACCTCATGCACTCTATTCGCCAGATTTAGCCCCCTCGGATTATTTTCTGTTCTCAAACTTGAAAAAATGGCTCAATGGTCAAAGATTTCCCAACGATGAAGAAGTGATGTCGGCAGTTAATGAGTATTTTGAGGAGCAAGACAGCTCTTATTATAAAAAGGGTATCGAACTTATTGAACATCGATGGGAAAAGTGTATAGAGCTGAAAGGAGATTATGTTGAAAAATAAATATATTTTTTTCCAAAATTATTGTGTTTTCTTTGTTGGATCGGGTACTTTTGGGACCACCCTCGTAGAAAACTGTTTAAAATAGCAATCTGTGCCATATTCTCAAATATTTTACTTTTACCCGGGTAGAAAAGTTTTAACTAAAGTTTTTTTTTTAAATATACTTCTATATAAGAGGTTGCTGATAACAAAAAACATACTTTATGATGCAGTTATCACTTATTTCCATAAAGGAAACGTATCGCTAAGCTTACAACTTTACAGTTACCTATTCAAAATCACTCTCGCTAGATAAACTTTACTCTCACTCTTGCTGTTACGGCTGTCGTCGTTACGGTTACAGCTGTTGTGTTTGTCGATTTGATGGCATCAAGCATCTATTCAGAGTCTGCTGTTTTCCCGCTCGTTTCCTTTCTTCTAGAATGAGTTCGTACGGTGCGATTTAAGCTTTAAATTCCCTGAATTGCTGATTTAACCACTATCAAAATCTATGCTTTCAATAAAATCAATAACTTTTTGAATCATAGATATGGAGTCTTTAATGTTCTGAGTTGTGAACAGGTAAAATGCTTCTTTTTCATCATCGTTTTACTCTTCTTCTTCACTGTTCTCTTCTTGTTTTAATTCAATAAGATCATTAGTTGTTAATTCAGAATTGCGAGTCATATCTTCATATAAGTCAGCTGAGATCAATGAGAAGCTGACAGGCAGTTCCCATCAATAATTAATAAAAGTCTGGATTATACGACATCATCCGAGATCTATGAGAAGCTGAATAGACAGTTCTCATCAAATAGCAATAGACACAAACTTTGGACTGGACAACGCCATGAGTAGCTGAATAAACAATTCCCATCAAATAGCTTTATCGAAAACCTATATAAAGAAATACATATTTAGATGTTATTTGTTATAATTACGTTTGTTGAGTAATATTTATGTAAATTTATAATGAACACTACTTGTGTTTTTAAAAGAAGATTCCGTCACATCAACACAAAACTCGCGTGATTTGAAAAATTTTCAATATCAAAAGGATTTAAATCTTTAAATCATTAAATCTTTCGCCTTCTACTTGTCCTATTCTCACTACTTCAGCAACGTCGTTGGCAACAATTTCTAATACTAGAATCGTTGATTAAGATGGAAATACAATTTTGCCACAGATTTTTCCAGACAGCATTTATGGCTGTATTCTTTAAATCTTTCCATCCTTTTTTAATGTTTGCGATAGCATAAATTTTATTTGTCGTGCAATGTTATTTGTTTATTCGCCTCCAACTTACCAAACATTTTTTTAGAATTTTATTTCTGGTAATATTTTTTAATACTTACAATTCCTTCCCAGTCCATAGGTTTTATTATTGCAGTTGTGTTAGGTACCCTGAAAATTACTTTTACGTAAGGATTTAGCTGATCAAGAATTACTGGATAACTAGGTGCATTATCAATTCCCAACAGGATTTATGTGGAATTTTCTGCACACAAAAATATCCCTTAACGTATGGTAAAAAGATGATGGTGAACAAATCTTTAAACAAACGGTGTCATACATGATTTTTTATTTGATTTCCAGTAGATTGGAAGACGATATTCATCAACATGTTTGAGAATTCGTTGATTAGCAGAGTGGTAAATTAAAAGTGGTTTGCACTTGTAATCAGCACTAGCATTTCCACAAAATAGCAATGTGAGGGCGTCTTTAACAGACTTGAATCTGGGACCTGCTTTTTCTTCTTTCGATATAAATGCATAACTTGACATATGCTTCTAAATCAATCCAGTTTCGTCAGCATTAAACACTTGCTGAGAATTGTAACCGTTATTTTCAATAAAATTTTTAAAAGATTTCTCAAATTTAGTAGCTGCTTTCCTAACAGATCTAGCAGCTTCACCTACAAACTTGATGTTTTAAGGATTTGATCTTTTCTTGAATTTGTTAAACCAGTCCTTCCTGGAAATGAAAGATAATGACTTTTCTTCATCTCCTTCTTCATTTTTATTTTCATTATTGTCATTTTTCAAATAATTAAAAATTGGCCAAGCCTTATTTTGTATAATGCGTGTATCCATACCAATGTGTTTTTTTGTTATTCTCTTCTATCTACTGAATTATTTACTTTTCCATTTTTACCATAATAACATTTCTTGTATATTTTGCTATCTTGGAACTTTTTGGTACGGTTGCTTTTACTGCCGTTTTAATAACGTCATCATTTTTAATCGTGCGAATTGCAGAATATATTAATTTTTAATTACTTAATAATTATTACAGACTATATTAATTTTTACTTAATAATTTTTCACCTTTTTCTGATGTCTGGATAATTTTCAATTTAACTTCGAAACTATCTGGGTTTGTCTTTTTCTTAATCATTTTATTTCATGTATCCCTTGATAAGGCTATTGTTTATTAATCTATCGCTTATCTGCCGTTTATAATGCACAGCCACAACAAATTTTTACTATTTATTTATTTTTATTACACGACTTATATTTACTACATAATTGTAAATAAGATCAATAAATTGATAAATAATGAATGAATTAAATTGGTGAATTTCTCAATTCGTATCATTACAATGTGTATACAATTTTTGAAACAATTTGATAAATTTTTGCATTGTGATGACATTGGATGTCTAGTTGACTATTTAAATTTTTCAACCAAGTCAAAGTGAATTAGCGTAAATGGAGATTGCATAAAATGAAGAGATGTTATTATATATATATATATATATATATATATATATATATATATATATATATATATATATATATATATATATACATATATATATATAGGTAGATAAATAGAGATAGACAGAGAAACAGAGACTTTTCACATTTATAATTTTATTGTATTAAAGATGTTTAAAATCATTTAATTTTTAAAACGCCCGTGTGTATGGTATATAAATTAATCATGAATTTAAAACAGGTAACTAATGTAAAAAAATCATTCTAAATCGAAGGTGTTTAAAGTATAGTATCTTTTCTTAATTATAAAATTTATTTTGACACGTATCATATTCATATTTCACAAAAAAAAAAACAATAACATTATTCAATTTAAGATTCAATTTAATAACACATCTACAATGTTTTCAAGTTGTCCGTTTATTGTTGATTTTGGTGTGAGTTCTTATAACAACGAGTGGTAGATTTTCGATGACGTTGGGTAAACGGTCAGCTGGATGAGGGGTGTAGCACCTAATGCAAACCGCGATGCCGCAAAATGGCGCGGCGAGCACCATGTTGGGCGCACAAGATGCATTCTCGTCGTTCCCTGTTTCCTTCGCTGCCACCATTTCGGTCATGGAGGCAACAATCTTGATCCAGTGTGTGGTGATGACGTAAGAATGTTTGTTTTGGGGTCTGCAACCGCTCACTTACTCTACATATACACACACACACAAAGAAATTTATATATGGACGACGACTATACGCATTAGTGTAGTCGTGGGGCAACAAGCGAACCCTACGGCCATCGAATGGAATGAGTGAATGTGCGTTTGTGACGGCTCGTTGTTGTTGGCTTTGGATTTATGTACGGACGAAGAAGTTGATGTTTGCTCTTTGGATTTATTAAGATATACTATGCTATATATACAACTTGTATTAATATGTACATATATACTTTAAAATAAGTAAACCAATATATACAATGTACATATATATGTTTACACACACATGTATATATATATATATTATTTTATATTAATATTCTTTAATATAAAAACATAATGTATAGATATAATAGAAAATTGAAGAAAATGTCTGAAATATATGTTTAAAATACATTCTTACAATATTTATGTAATAAACATTGATAATTTTCATATAGTATTGATAAATTTCACATTTTTGTAAAAAGTATAAGTTTATCAATAATGAAATATTTTATATAAATGTATACATTCTACACTAGAGAAATCTTTATGTTGATAGGATGTATAGGGCAGTTGTAAAAATACAAAGAAGCTCATGAAAAAATTATAAAAATACTTTCGTTTATTTAATTTTGAAGCAATATATATATATATATATATTAGATTGGTGCAAAAATAATTTCGGTTTTTATCATTTTAAGTTTGGAACCGATTTTTCTAGTTACGGTTATCTTTTGTTATAGTCATGTGATACATCATTGTAAACAATGAAGTTAGCGCTATTGATTTCAGCGTATGTCTATTGTTTTCATTCTTTACTATTGTTGGATATAACCCCTTAAATTAGTCATAGAAAAAAAGAAAATTTGCGCGATTTAATTGTATGAGTTCAAATTGCGACATAAAGCAACAGAAATTGCTCGACATATCAAATTTGTTTTTGGCGAAGAGTCAATTAGTGAACGCACAGCTCAACACTGTTTCAAAAAATTTCGTAATGAAAACGAAAGGGTTGTTGATGAGAAAGGTTATGGACGTCTATTGTGTATGTAAAAATATGTAATATGGCTGAGTGGATTTTGTAATATTAAAAGACACGATGTTCGTTAATAATTCCAAATTAAGATTTATTTTAATTCGATACTTAAATTAATGTTATAATTGAAAAATATTATATATATATATATATATATCAACTTGATATTGGCTTCAAGAGCATCACCACGCATTTCCTTGCTATTGTCCCAAAAATGATTCAGTGTTACCAAGTTTCATCCGTTGAATGTGCAAGTTGGTTCGCTGTTCGTGCAATAACAGCTGGTTACAGTAACTGTGTAAATTTAATATACGAAAACGTCCTTCAGCTATAGACAATAATGATTTAACAACCACAATTGAAAATGGCCCACGTAAAATAACTCGAGAAGTGACAGAAGAACTCAGTTTTGATCATTCAACAGTTGTTCAACATATTAGTCTGCTTGGAAAAACAAAAAAGCTGAATAAATGAGCACCGTATGGACTAAACGATCATCAAGCAATTCGGTTGTATGAAGTCTGCTCTGCGCTTCTTTCACGTAATAAAAATGATCCTCTTCTTGATCGCATTGTCACATATGATAAAAGTGGATTCTCTACAACAATTAGAACCATTCATCACAGTGGTTGGACCGAAGAGAAATACCAAAACAGTTTCCTAAGTCGAAGCTTCATGAAGATAGGATTATGGTCATTGTTTGGTAACCGGAAAGTGGCGCATCATTCATTACAATTTCTTAAATCCTGACGAAATAATAACAGCACAAAAATATTGTCAAGAAATTGAAAAAAATGCATTAGAAGTTGAATCATTTACGGTCAGCATTACTGAATCGAAGAGGATCAATTCTTCTTCATGAAGACGCCCAACCACACGTCTTACAAACGACTTTCAAAAAAATAATTGAACTTTGTTATGAAATCTTACCTCACCTACCTTATTCTCTAGACCTGCCTGTCTCACAAATTATCACTTTTTTAAACATTTAAGTAATTTTCTCGCGAGAAGGTCTTCAAAGACCAAGCATTAGTTCGAAGCGCTTTCGATGAATTCGTTAATTCCAGGACTCCAGAATTTTATTTCTAGGAATAAACAAACTTTTTCTGGTTGAAAGAAATGTGTGCAGGCCAATGGTCTTTATTTTGATTAATAAATATTATTTTTAACTTATATATGTGTCTTTATACTCAATAAGTAAAAACCGCAATTATTTTTCCACCAACCCAATATATATATATATATATATATATACAGATTTTATAAAATGGAGGGCCAAGAGGGGAAGTCTTGTGCCTCACAATTTTAAAGGAATCAATTTTTAAATTGATCTATTAAAAAAATACATCATTTTTATACATTGCATATAACAGTTTTATAAAATTTGTTTATAATAAAAACCATCATTTCTCGTCACTTTTTCCGCACAGCCCTTCTGCCGCCATCTAGCTATTGTGGAGTATAATGAACTTTTCACATTGGATAGGTTTCAAGTTTAATTCATGATGTTTCTTTCATAGGTATTTTTTATTTTGTAAAAGCCAATAATCATTTTTTTTCTGTATTTCTTTCTATTTTTCCGTCAATTTTGTTGGGATATATACTAATCAAACATTAAAATATATTATTAGAATTGTGATATTTCACTTTTATTAAAATATTATTAGTAATTATAGTACTTATCATTTTTTAATTGAAATATTTTTAACCAGAATTAATTTATATTTTTTCTGATGTCTGTTGATTACATTATATAAACGTTTTTGACAAAATCCTCAATTCAATAATAGATAGACTCACACAAACGTTTGAAGTCATTTCTTCTATTTGCAATTTTTTAAGTTTTATGGAAATTTAATAAAATGTATCAGAAGAATATTTTTTCAAAGGCAAAATTATTGCAAAAGAAATATGAAAATAAAGTAAGTGAAGGAATTGGAGAGAAATTGATACTTCTGAGGGGTGTTTACAAATACAATTCCAAACTAGGCAAGAGGAGGAAGATTATTGTTTGTTCTGAAAACGATTAAAAATTTTCTATGATCAATAACGAGTAAAAAGCGACTAAATAGACTAGCGACGGAAAAATTAATTTCCAGAGAGCTCTTATTTAATTTATTCTGAAATAATAACTGAATTTGCTAATGATAAAGCACGAAAAGCTTGTATTAAACAATTTTCATACTTAAATAAATGTTTAATTTTATTGAACAAGCATAAACATTTCATATTTTTTCCTCTTAATTTTTAATTTTAAAGGGGATCAAAACTATCGTTCGATCCAGATCTTTCATTTTCTCTAGAAATCCATATATATATATATATGGATTTGACAATACAGTTTCTAGTACTAGGATTGAATTTAATTTGAAAAAAAAATATTTTGGATCCGAAGCTAAAAGCATTCATATCTGAAAATCTTAACTGTGCCAATACTTTTTTAGGCTATTGTATGCTTTAAATTGAAATAAATGAATATAACGAATTGTACGAAATGATAATGAAAGAAAATAAAATACAATTTTTTTACAGACTTTCTACAATTTTTGATCTAGATATTAAACTTAAATTATATTTTGATTGAATCTATCTTCAATCAGCTTATAAAGAAAATTATGATCACTTTTCGATTTAAAGTTTAATATTTGTAGTGTTATTAATATTGTAATTGTTTTATTAATGTAAGAATATTTATAGTTTTGTATTTGAATTGTTAATCACACATGTATGAATGGAACTTATAAGCTAAAAATTGTTGAAATCAAACTAAATAGTTAACTGTAATTATAGCTTACTGATATAACAAGAGATTTTTTGTATAATAATTATAGTTTAAACCCATGAATTTCTTTAAATATTTGGAATATTTTATGATACAAATTTAACATCAAAGTACATAATTGTCATTATTATCTGTTATTGAAATATTTAAAGCATTTATTTCACAAAGGACATTCGTTCTTTCACGTTATTATTATGAATTGTTATGCATACAAAAACTGTATAGAAATAACCGTATAATAAATCTTATTATTTACTTTCATTTACTTTAAAAATATGTTTATATTCTAAAATAATTACTTAAGACAGTCTATTAACCCTTGAATGCACATTTTTTTCGAAAATTTAAAATATCATCTTGTATATAAAAAATAATTCTATTCTAATGTATATATGAGTATAATATTCTCTCATGTGTTCTTGTATGTCAGACCACATCTTCATTATTTTCTTCAACCTCATCACTACTTTTATCAGGAAACGTTACAGGTATTATCGCTCTTTTCTGTTTTCTCGAATGTTAAAATATATTTTCATTACTATCAGTAAAACTTATTTAAGAGGATAAATAAAAACAATATTCACTACTCAAGTTTGACTATTACACCCTTTAATACCTTCTATAAATAGCAGATGGAAGATTCACGAAACAAAAAGAAAACTATTTAGAAATATGTTAAAATCTGCTAGAATTACAAATATATATATTTCTTACCTAAAGTTTACTATAAAGCGAATGTGAAGTTTTTCTATATGACAAGTATACTCGACATTAAACAAAAAAAATGCTATCTTTTCATGACGAGCATACTCGACATAAACACTTAAAAGGTTAATAAAGAATAATTAAATAATAAATTAAACAATAATGCTATAGTCGTGTAGAACATGAAACTTTTCGAAACTTTCTGGTAATTGTAGAGGTATTAGATATGTTTTACACTGCCAAGTCGCTTCGCTTCTTATATTATTTTTTGAACACACGTAAGATCGCCTTGCAGGATGTTGCTTTTACCAGTGGAAGGTATTTATTCAGGAAAATATGTCCAATTTTTTGCTTGTAACCGAGTTGGTCACTCACTTTGTAAAAGTCTGCCGCTTATCTTATAGTCAGGTCGAGAAAAAATTCATAGCATTTAACGTTTCTAACAATAAACACCCTCACTTTCTTACAAATTAAAACAGACATGTTGTAGGGTTCGCTTCTATACTTCACAATTTAATACTGCTTGTATATACAATTATATTTTCGTAATATTTGTTTGTAGCTGCACTAAATAAAAATAGAGTTAAATTATATCAAAATGATAAATTATTTTCGCTCTTCATTTGAATTTTTTTTATTTTATTGGTTAGTAATTCACAAATCATATTTCATTAATGTTCGTCGGCATCTATTTTTTTAATCATGAATATTGTTCCTAATCCAGGAAACTTTCCAAATATTGCTCAGTAAATAAATTAGTTTCCTCTACTGTTATGATTAGTAAGTCATAATCTAAAAAAAATCTGCTTGCGTCTCAGAGACATCAATCTTTATGGAATAAAAAACACATGACGTATTAGAAACGTCTTTGTATGTCGAGGGGTTAATAAGAGGTAAAATGTCGTCTTTTCATGACGAGCATACTCGAAATAAACGCGTAAGGGGTTAATAAGAATAACATTTATCACATGCAGCTGTAAGTTTTATGCGAATGCGTCGCACATCTATTTACATCTAGTGTAGTTTGTTTAATGTCATTGTTAAGCATGGATCTTCATTTTTATGTTAGGTTTGAATAGCTAATAATTTTTTGTTTCATTTTTTTCTTTCTTCTTTTCAGAATTTTATAAACAAAACTTGGTGAATTTATCATAAAAAAGTAAATGACGAAACGATGTAACAAAATAATTAAATTTTATTTTGAAAATCAGCGTTCAACTATTTTAATACAGCGAGCATATCGACGTTATTTTAATTTTCGTACTGGACCATTGCATTCAATGATAAGTTGTTTGGTTGCACGATTTCGACAGAAAGATGCAGTTAGTGACCCTCCATGATTTGGAAGACATCGTTCGACTCTAACTGAGGAAAATATTCAATGTATACAGGAGAGTATTGAACACAGTCCTGAAACGTCAACCAGAAGACATTCAACCTTAATTTGAATATCTCGCAGGTTACTGCAAGAGATTTTGGCGGCATTAAAAATGTTTTTATACAAAGTGTAAGAGCTAAATTCAACAGATTATCAGCATCGCCTTGATAATGTAATTCATTCTCGCCAACAAACACAAGAAAATAAGGAATTTATTCATAATTTGATTATGAATGATGAGGAATCTCATTTCCACTTAAATGGCTTCGTGAACAGACAAAACTATAGATTATGGGCTACACAGAATCCACGAGCATTTCATCAGCGACAATTACACTCACTTAAGTGTACTGTTTGCGCGGAGTAACGTCCAAAAGGATTATAGGCTCTTATTATTTGAAAGTTAAGATGGTACTGCTTTAATCATAAATGTTGCTCAATATCGTACGATGATAGAAAAAATTTTGAGGTCATCTGTTCATAATCGTCCATACATGTAGTTTCAAGAAGATGGAGACATAGCGCATATAGCCAGACTCAATATGGAACCTTTATAGGACATTACTAAGGAACACATAATTTCAAGAGACATCGATTTTAATAGGCCTGCGCGTTCTCCTAATTTGAGCTATCCCGATTGTTTTCTGTGAGGCTACTTAAAAGAACGTGCATATACCAATAATCCAAAAACAATCCTGCAGCTAAAGAACGACACACGAGAAGAAATTCGAGCGTTATGTTCGGAAATCATTAGAAGTCTGGAAAAATGATTTTGAAAGAGTTCGACTTTGTGAAACCGAAAATGGACATCACTAACGTGAAGTCAGTTTTCATGTGTAATAAAGAAAAATTCTCCATCCTTGTACAATATTTCGGAAAATAAAAAATAATGAAAATATTACAAAACAAAAAAATATTAATGTTTTTAAAAATTTCGTTCTTTTTGCGACACTGTACCTTACAATCTATAATAATCTATTTCAGTTGGAAGGATAAGATTTTTGTCTTTGTATAAAATCAGTCAAAATCATCAAAAAAAGATCACAATCATAACTCAAGTGTTGTACTGTTTAAATAGAGATATAAAAAATAGTTGATTCGAATACAATTAATAAATCACAGAGCTGACAATGTATGCGATCAGATCAAATGAACATTCGTACTTATTCAAATCGAATACAAACAGACGGATGTTGCAATAAATATAACCAATATATTTCTGGCCATAATGAATTCAATAAATTATCATCGAATTATTTACGAACAAATGAAAATAGGCAAGTTCTTGTTTTAACTGAATCTTATATGTGAAAAATGTGTCTTTCTTCAAAATACTACTAAGGCATAAGAAGAAAGTCTCAATTCCTGTGCATGATATCTGATGAAGGTGCTAGGTGTTCGGCCGTACTTTGGCGCATAGCTTCAATATTTTCTATTGAAAGTTAGGTGGGAACACGTCTAGACTTTAGTCTATCTGCCACTGAACAATCATTTTCGAATCACTTACCTCATCGAAATAGTATTTCAACGAATGAAATTTTCACGTATTTTCCAAGAATTTCCAAAACTAAAAAACTGATTTTCATAAAGAGTTTTTTTAAAAAATATCCCCTGTCTAATCAAATAAAGTTCCATAATGATTTTTCTATATCCATTCACTTCAAACATCGAATTCGAACTAACACAAACTCACCAAACCAAAAGGATGACCAATCAAATTGTAAACCGACCTTTCAAACACTTCGTTTATTTGATCGGTTTGAAAATTTTCATCATGGACAACTATACAATGTACATCATTACAATGAACTGACAGCGTGAAAACAAACAGTTTGAAGTAAACAATGCCTCAAATTACAATACAGTCTGTCAATGCTGCTAAACTCACTTTCACTAATAATTTTTTCTCTTTTCCTACATACTACATACATTTTCACGATCAGTAATTTTCAATAAATGATTATTGATCAATTATAATTTTTATTACACCCTCTTCAGTAGTGATACGATTATATTCAGATTTCAGAGATATAATTAGGTCGATGCAAAAATAATTGCGTTTTTTATCATTATAAGTTTGGCGCCAATCTTTGTAATTACTGTTATCTTTTGTAACAGTCATATGATACATTATTGTAAACAATGAAATTAACACTAGTGATTTCAGCTTCTGTCTATTGTGTTGTTTATGTCTATGAAAATCAACTGTTTCCATTACCGAAACTTCATAGAAAAAAAAATATAGTCACTGTTTGGTGGTCGGCAAGTGGTATCATTCACTACAAATTTTGATATCCTGGTGAAAAAATAACACTAGAGAAATATTGTCAGGAAATTGAAAAAATTCACGAAAAGTTGTACCATTTACGGCCAGCATTAATCAATCGAAAAGGACCGATTATTCTTCATGACAACGCCTGATTACACGTCTCAGAAATTACTTTAAAAAAATTGAAAGCACTAGGTTATGAAACCTTAACTTCACCTACCTTATTCTCTGGACATGTCTCCGACAGATTATCAACAAGATCATTATATATCATATTAAAGGTAAATCCTAAAGATATAATATATATTATATTATAGATCATTATATATTATAAACTAGGTATCTCAAAAGAATGATTGCATAGTATCCTGCACGAAAAAATGTACATGAAAATTCTATGTGCGCATTGGGTGCCGCGATTGATGACTGTCGGCTAAAAACGCACACGAAAAGACATTTAAAACCAGTATTTGGTGATGTATAATCGCAATCCGCAGGACTTTTTTGCGTCGATTGGTCACCATGGATAAAACATGGATCCACCACTACATACTTGTGTCGAAGCAGTAGTCAAAGCAGTGGACAATGACTGGTGAAAGTGCACCAAAGAAGACGAACGCCGTTCTGTCGACTGGGAAGGTGATGGCCACTGTTTTTTTAGGTTTCCCAAGCAATCATCTTGATCGACAACTTAAAGAAGGGCAAAACTTTAACAGAAGCCTATTATGTAAAATTAATGGACCATTTGAAAAAAGAGCTGAAACATGAACG
The DNA here is from genome assembly GCA_034766995.1 of Acanthacorydalis orientalis. Classification (NCBI taxonomy): domain Eukaryota; kingdom Metazoa; phylum Arthropoda; class Insecta; order Megaloptera; family Corydalidae; genus Acanthacorydalis; species Acanthacorydalis orientalis. The sequence goes on from CM068313.1 coordinate 58,217,866, forward strand.
ACCAAGATTGACGCATAAAAAAGTGTTCTTTCACCAGGATAAAGCACCGTCCCACAAATTGACCATCGAAATGGCGAAATTATACGAATTAAGCTTGGAATTGATTCCTCATTCACCCTGTTCTCGAGATTTGGCTCCGTGCAACTTCCTCCTCTTTTCACTCTTGAAAATTTCGCTTGTTGAGAAGAAATTGTCGTCGAATAAGAATGTCATTAACGTCGTCAATAACTATTTTGCAAATTTTGAGTGAAGCTACTTTTCCAACGGGATGAAAAAATTTGAAACTCACTGGACTATATGTATAGTCCTCAATCGAAATTATGTTGAGAAATAAAATCGATTTTTTTCCAAAAAACGGTGTTTAACCTGCTTTTTTATCATACTTATCAAACGACCCTCGTATAAACATTGAATACTCTTAATTGTGAATATAATAAACTGAAAAGTAAATACTAAAATTCCAGTCTTTTATGAATACATTAAGCTATTTTATTTCTCTAGTTAGTTTATTTAATAATAATACTGATAACAACACGAATGAACCTTTTATAAAATAACTTTGTGTTTCATAATAATTTCATTTCATTTTATACTAAAGAAATAAATAAATATTAAGTAAAAACATAACAGTAATAATGCTTATCTTATCCATGTATATATATATATATATATAAAGATATATTGGTAAGTTTAAGATAAGGAATATAATGCTTGGAATCAAATTTTCAATTCTTATATTACTTACCCTTACCGTTATTCTCCCTCAATATTATTTGACCTTACTCCCTTCGAGCTATAGTCGTATATATTTTATCTTTGTATAAAATGCTTCGAACACTTGCACATATAAGACACGAATAGGGGTGATTCGGACGGGAATTTTCAAACAGTGTGCTTAATTTTCTACACGTGTTTAGATGATAATAGTCAAAGATGCTGACGTATCTAGAATCCCCCAGTAATCAATAAATTGCACAACTTTCGGTAATATTTAGCACGAACATGTGCAGTAAATTATATATGTGAATAATAGTCTATTTTACACAAATATATCAGAAAATATCAAAACAGAAAATTCTTCGTTAAAAAATCTAAACCGATTTTAAATAAGAATATTTTGTGTTTTTTACAGTTAATGGCAAACATTCCTGTACAAATATTAAATTTGCAGTTTGAAAAGCAATTTCAAGTGTTTGAATAACATTTTTTTCTGAGATTATTATTACTATATAAAAGTAGTTATCGTTAAGAATATGGAAACAAAATCATGATACATAATACTATATTAGGTTGGTCCAAAAATAATTACTATTTTTATCATTTTGAGTTTCGAACCGATTTTTCTAGCTACCGTTGTTTTTTTGTTATAGCCATGTGATACATCATGGTAAACAAAAAAAATAGCACTACTGATTTGAGCTTATGTCTATGGCTTTCATTCTATAGTATTGTTAAATATAACCTCTTAAATTAGTCACAGAAAAAAGTAAATTGGCATTATTTTGTTGTATGAATTTAAATTGCAACATAAAGCAACAGAAACTGCTCAAAATATCAAATTTGTTTTTGGCGAAGATTGAATTAGTGAACGTACAGATCAACATTGTTTCCAAAAATTTCGTAATAAAGACGAAAGTTTTGATGATGAGAATGGTCGTAGAAGTCCTTCAGCTATAGACAATAATGATTTAAGTACCATTATTGAAACGGACCTACGTAAAATAACTAAAGAGGTGACAGAAGAACTCAATGTTGATCATTCAACAATTGTTTAACATTTGAGCCCAATTTGAAAAACAAAAAAGCTGGATAATTGGGTGCCGTATGAACTAAAGGAACATCAAGCAATTCAGTGATACGAAGTCTGCTTTGCGTTTCTTTTGATCCCTTTCTTGATCGTATTGTCACATGTGATGAAAAGTGGATTAACTAAAATAATCGGAAAAGTTCGTCAGAGTGACTAGACAGAGGAGAAGCACCAAAACAGTTTCTTTAACCTCAGCTTCATGAGGAAAAGATTATGGTCATTGTTTGGTTGTCTGAAACTGGCATCATTCACTACAACTTTTAAATATTCGTAAAACAATAATAGCAGCAAAATATTGTCAAGAAATTGTGAAAATACGTGAAAAGTTGTATCGTTTACGGCTAACATTAGTCAATCGAAGAAGACCGATTCTTCTTCATGACATCACCCGACCACACGTCTCACAAATGACTTTAAAAAAATTAAATGAACTGAATTATGAAACCTCACCTCACTTACCTTACTTTCCGATCTGTCTCCTCATTTTTTAAAAAATTTTTGTAGTTTTCTATAAGAAAAGATTTTTAAAAATCATGCACCAGCTCAAAGTGCTTTCGATGATTTCGTTTATTCTGGAACTCTATAATTGTATCTTGTAAGAATAAACAAACTTGTTTCCCGTTGAGAGAAATGTGTACAGATCAATGGTCTTTATTTTGATTCATAAATATATCCTATACTCTTTATACTTGATACACAAAAATCACAATTATTTTTCCACCATCCTAATAGAATATAAATCTTACAAGAAATATTTGGTATAAATATATATTTGGTATAATAATTCTGTGCTTTTAAATTGAATCAGTCATAACTCTGTTTTAAATGTAAATTTTTTCTTGTCGCTTTAAGATTTTGACGTTCCAGACTTAACATTTAAAAACAATATACATTTTTGCCAAATACTTGGCATAATCTCACAAAACAGTAGTGAACACGATGAAGTCCGAAAAGAAGCATATTAGATATTGCATACTTTTCATATCATAGTTGAAAAAAATGCTGCTGAACCCACAGGAATGATTTTTTTTAATTTTGGGGAAAACTGTTGTGACGCATAAAATATGTGAAAACAATGGGAGAAATGTGAAAAAATATTAAAATTTCATTGACTCAAAGTCTGCATTTTTTTGTCAAGTGATTCATTAGACATCCAACAAATAGAGCAAAATGATATAAAATAATAGGGGAAATTTTGAGGATAGAAATTAGTTGTAAACACTGACTGTCGATAAAAAAATGTACCGAATTAATTTGTACACCTAATAAAAACACTCTTCATCTTGAAGAGCAGAAACTGACTACATATTAATCAATTTAATGTTATACATTTTTAAAAACACATTTGTCAATTTACTTTTTTTAATTGTTGCTCAAATGAAAACTATAAAACTTAGAAACAGAAAAACCGAATTACTTTTAGTTTATTATAATAAAATACGCATTTTTTGTTATTTAAGACATAAAAATACAATCTTGGAAAATATGGATTAATAATTATTTTATTTCTAAAATACAGAAATATTTTTCTATTTGAATATACAATTTGAAAGCGTGTATAAAATTTCTACAAGGTCAGACAATTAAGTAATGCGACAAAATTCAAAAATCGAGTATATTTAAAAATTAAAGTACATCGCTGCGATCCGCTTCAAAGTAGTCCCCTCCCGCATCTATACACTTATTCCAGCGAGTTTTCCAGTTTTCGTAACAATTCTGGAACACTTCTTGTGGGACCTCTCCGAGTACCCTCGTCACAAATTCTTGGATATCTTCAACGGAGTCAAAATGTCGATCTTTGACGAATTTTTTCATATGGAGGAATAGGAAAAAGTCGCAGGGTGACATGTTCAGTAAATAGGGCGGTTATGGTAACGTTGCGATGCCTTTAGACGCCAAAAACTGAGAGACACTGAACGCACTGTGACAGGGAGCATTGTCGTGATGCAGAACCCAAGTATTCGCGATCTCTGGACGCACTCTGAGCACCCTTTTTCGTAATTTTTCGAGCACATTGCGGTAGAATACTTGATTTACGGTTTGTCCAGGTGGTACGAACTCTTTGTGAACCACCCCTTTGCTGTCGAAGAAGCAAATCAACATGGTTTTCACTTTAAAATCGCCTTTCTTAAAATGGCCTTTTTTAAAATCGGCATGCCACCGAAGCACCTGACTACGACTCAGGGCATCACTACCATACACTTTAAGCACTTTTTCATAAGTTTCTGTCGCGGTTTCGCCGAGTTTTGCACAAAATTTTATCGCGCACCGTTGCTCTAAATTTCTCTGTTCCATTTTCGTGACATGCACTACTCGCGCGTTGTTACAAAACACTAAACAGCTGGCGAAGAAATGATCGTACGAGGGTGGTCAAGATCTCAATCGAGAGAGTAGGGATCTGCTATTATGGTGGCGGAGTTACAGGTTCGCAGTGTTACCACAGGCCGAGAAAAAAAATCGGTCGCATTACTTAATTGTCTGACCTCGTATACTTCAGAAATTTTTAATTAAATCGTAGTAAAACAGCTTTTAATGAAAAATGATTTTGCTGTTTAATATGAATTTATCAATCAATCAGCAAGTCATATATTATTTATATCTTTTACTGATATTTATGTATTTATATTTTCTCTTTGAGAGATTCTTCAACAAGTTAATAAAATTTCCATCATGTTCTCTAAAATATCTAATGAAATTCAAATTCATTCATATCTTCTTTAATTAATAATAATATATATTTGAACTAAAATTATTACATATACTTTTATGTAATCAAATTTTCTATCAATCTTTACGGGTGCTAATAATCTAAGCTGTCGAAGCGCTCTAAAACACCAACAACCAAACTATATCAATCTTATTCCAATTTTCTAATCCGATTAATAAAAAATGTTATTTCGATAAAAAACAAAAAGTACAAATATTTTAATAGTTTGTTAATTCAGTTACTTACATGAATTTTGTGCTGAGTAGAAAAGCCTTCTAAAACGATTCGCCAAGACACATTCTGTGTTAGAAACCTATAACAAGATTATAACTTTAATTAAAAATAAAAACTATAAGGAATATATATTATAATATTTTTACAGTCTGAAAATATACTATGGTATGTGTATTAAAACTTTACCTACTCGTGGCCTATTAGTTAATTTTTTCACTAGCGCTATTATCTGGCAGCATATTAATCAGCTTTTTATTCCAAGTAGTAGTGGTGGATTAAGAGTGAGTCGGACTGGGTGGTCGCTTATGGCCCCGTTAAAGTTCTCAAAAATAACCAGCAAACTAAAAATATCATATAAAGTACGTCAAGATATTTTTGGGGAATTTTTATGATAGTTTTCCATTTCATGAATTTCAGTTTTCATGTTTAGACGTGGAGTAAATACTCATAGAGTTCCAAGCTAGAACAAAATTTCGATATATGGAACAGCACGCAATGTCAGTGGCGGGTCAAGCGGGTGTCAGACCTGGGGGCGCCAGGTCGAAGGTGTCTCGAGTTCGGGAAAAAAATAATCCTATTATATAAAGAAACGAAGCTTACTCTTCAACGTCTTAGCTGATAATAATAAATTTGTTAAGAAATGTAAAGTGATATTGAAATTATGCATTTTCATGATGTATTGGAACAATTCCTTCTCTTTATATGGGAAGATAAAAACAAATTCAATACAGACGCAAGAATATACCAGGTAGCAAATAAAATTTCCAAATGTTGAAATTATTTAAACATTTCTTTTGACTATTCCTTTCAAATGCATTAGAAAAAAGATTGTTTTAAGCATTAAAAAGAATGAAAAACTATCTTCGAAATTCAATGTCAGAGGAAAGGCTAAATAATATGGCACTTTTACATATAGAAGAAGAAATATTAAATAACATCAATACTTGAAAGGTAATCGATGAGTTTGTTCGAAAAAAATTAAGAAAAAGGTTTAATTTTTTCACTCAAAATGAAATGTACGGTTGCAGCTACAGTTTTACAGAGTTGAAAGTTTTTGTTCCTTTATTATTTTGAAAAATAATTCAGAATATTTTATTTTTATGTAATTTATTATTTATGGAATAAAGTTAAAGATATCAAGAAAAATGTTATACGAGGGTGGTCCCAGAATTACCCGTCCTGACCTAGAGATGGCGGTAGTTGTTTGAAAAATATCACTGTATTAGAAAGTACACAACCTATAAAGCATATGTTTCAAGTTTGAGGACGCCACGTTGTTTAGTATTTGTTCGGCAGCCATCAATAGTGAACGTTTTCAGTGAATTTGTGAAAATGGAGAAAATTGGTCATCGTTACGTGATACAATACATTTATTTGAAAGGCCTCAGCGCAACCAATATAAAAGCTGAACTGGATTCTACTCTGGGTGAGTCTGCTCCTTCGCTTACAACAGTGAAATATTGGGTAGCAGAGTTTAAACGAGGCCGTACGAGCTGCCAAGACGAGCATCGCAGTGGTCGACCAAATGACGTGACGACTCCAGAAATGGTGAAGAAAATCCACAAAGCGGTACTGGATGATCGTCGACTGAAAGTGCGCGAGTTAGCAGACATAGTAGGCATTTCAAAAAGTGCGGTACATCGCATATTATCTGAAAATTTGGACATGAGAAAGCTGTGTGCAAGATGGGTGCCGCGTTTGCTCACACTCCAGCAAAAACAGTGTCGAGAAGATGTTTCAATTGAGTGTTTAGCGAAGTTTCACAGCAACAAAGCAGAATTTTTGCGCCGTTTCATTACCATGGATGAAACATGGGTCCATCACTTCACACCCGAGACAAAAGAACAATCAAGACAATGGAGTGAAAAGGGAGAACCGGCTCCAAAAAAGGCGAAGACCGTTTCATCTGCAGGCAAGGTCATGGCGTCGGTTTTTTGGAATGCGCGTGGGATAATTTTCATTGACTATCTTGAAAAAGGAAAAACTATCAACGACGAGTATTATGCGAAATTATTGCAACGTTTGAGCGAAGAAATCAAGCAAAAACGGCCGCATTTGGCTAAGAAGAAAGTGTTGTTTCATCAAGACAATGCACCAGCTCACAAATCCGTTATTGCAATGGCCAAAATTAATGAATTAAGGTTTGAATTGCTACCTCATGCACCCTATTCGCCAGATTTAGCCCCCTCGGATTATTTTCTGTTCCCAAACTTGAAAAAATGGCTCAGTGGTCAAAGGTTCCGCAACGATGAAGAAGTGATGTCGGCAGTTAATGGGTATTTTGAGGAGCAAGACAGTTCTTATTATAAAAAGGGTATCGAACTTATTGAACATCGCTGGGAAAAGTGTATAGAGCTGAAAGGAGAATATGTTGAAAAATAAATATATTTTTTCTCAAAATTTTTGTGTTTTCTTTGTTGGGTCGGGTACATCTGGGACCACCCTCATAAAATATATTTTTACACAAAGCCATTTTTGGTCGTCAGATAAATTTTGAAGGCCTCGTAAATTGTACCGTTAGGGGCCTCCAATAGGATTAATTCTTCCCTGCTTATTAAAAGAAAGTTTACTAATCCTCGTTTTTCTTAGCAGCTCTTATTAACCAAATTCTCATTTTTTTAACCAAATTTACATTTTTTTGTTAGTAAATATCGACTATGTTTTATTTTTCGATCGAAAAATTAAAAAAATATCTATATAATTAATACTGATATTGAAAATAAGTAATTTCTCAGACGAGAAATAAAATCGAGTCGATTATTACCGGCTCATTCGTACTCGAATTACTCAGTCGGTTCTGTATGTATATACTTAATTCGCAAGCATTAGATAAAGTGTTAATATTTTTTTCAACTAAACATACACTGAATCGATAATTATGGTTTTTATTATGAAACTAAGGAAAAAAAGACAAGATATAAATAACACCTAATATATTTATTTATACCAGATTATAGTCTTAAAATTGAAGTGTTTTTTTTTAAATATTATTAAACAGATATTAAAAAATTTTAAAAACCTATCTTAATAAAAAAAGCGTCTTTTAAATGATATTTATTTACAAGGAGTGCAATATTTAGAAAAGGACATTTTTTAAAAAGTATATACATGTCAATATATTTTAGACAAATAGACAAATTTATTTCAGACAATATCTTTCTGATATTAAGGACAAATAAACACGATTTTATTATATTAAAAATTTAAGCATTGTAATTTTTTTACTGTTTATTAAAGAATGGCTATTTTAAACACTAATGTTTTTTTATATCTTTTTAATAAGATATTGCTAGTAGTAATCTGATAGAAGTATAAATACTTCTTTTTTGGGGAAATAGTTACATTTTTTAGATTTTAAATATACTTTAGAATGATAGTTAGTTTGTTATTTGGGGTTTTAGGGTGCTTCGATTGTTAAGGTCATTATCGTCCATATAAATTAAAAAAAGTACTTATATATATATATATACTAGAGAGCTCCATTCTCTGCTTGCTGCGCTCACCAGCAGTCGGAGGGGGTATCTTTGCCATCATACTTGCTATCGTTTGCTCCTCCCTAACAAATAACAGAAATTAACAAATAATACTCATAAAATATAAATTATAATTTTTTTTGGAAAAATTTTTCAATTAAATAGAGTGATGATGATTCGATCATATGATTCATAGTAACCAGACATAACATAGACCACGTGACTGATATCACCCAATCAGAAAAAGAATAAAGGGCACGGGATCGGTATCACTGTTTCATTTTTGTACTTAAGAAAGGTATGTATACGTTGAATATATTTATATATAATATAAATACATAATATATAATATAATTAGTAAATATTTATAAATAAAAAAATATATAATATAATTGTTTATATTTAATCGTTTATTTATTTATCTATTTTAGTATATTTTTAAATCACGTTATTAAGTTGATAATTCAAGTTTATAAAAAGTCATAGTAATAAAAAGTATAGAAGTGTTACTCCCATACAAAACAATATACAATATATATATATATTATGAAAGACCAAAAAAAAATGAATTTTATTACTTTAATACTAATTTTTTCGATAACTTTTAATTGTAATAAATAGATTTTAAATACAAGTTTTTTTTTAAATAAGTTTTATTGTCATGGAGTGAAATATTTAGACGAGAAAATTTCCTTAAGAATGATGTACATATTAATTTGTTTCAGTTATTTATAAATAAATAGATAGTAATTTACAGTTGTTGCTTTCCGTTTAATAAAAGAAACAATAAAGCCATTATTAAAAAATACACATTTTGTTAAAAATAACAATCATGATTGTTAAAACTGCGCAGAAAATATTTTACCTGATAAGAAGTTTGAAATCCGTTCGCAAACTTAAACTTCAACACACGCAGATGTATTCATATAAATAATTCATAAACATTTTTGTTCATTATCAATTTAAATGTAGATAAAAATCGGCTTTAAATGGAGCATTTTTATACGAGTGCAGAGTTCGTCTTTTCAACGGAATTTGGATGGGGTGCCGCACCGCACGGTAATAAATATCAATAAATTAGAGCCGTGGAAATCGGAGTGTCGTGTCAGTTTCGTGCGAAGGATTCGACCGACGGTAACAGGGATGGGGCGCCCCGTTGGGTGTCCGCAGACTACACCGCACCGAGCATATGCTCGGCGGGGCGACGTCGTGGATAAAGTTGAAAAGCGGCGATGGTAAACGCTCTCGCTGCTTGCTGCATGTCGTTGTCGCAACACGACGAATGTTTGTTATAGAAAGTTCCAGTTGCGGCTCTTGTTTTGCTTGCTGCGCGACTCAGACATGTCGCCAGGGATAATTTATAGGACCTCGACTATAAATTTCGATTGTGTTTGGTTACGAAAGAACCACGAATATCATCATCATTTACTTTATACAAACTTATCGTGTTATATAGGCAAACACAACATATTCAAATACGCATACCTATACGCACATAAATACATACACACACACACATATATATATATATATATATATATATATATATATATATACAAAAGTTAACGAAAAAAATGTTATATTAAATATAAACGTTGTTAAACAGGAAACATGAAATTAACATACATATATATTCACAGCAATATTCTAGTTTTCATATTAAACAAATATTCTAACCTTAATAAATAAATTAAATAATACAACATGTTATGAAATCTTTCTATATTATAAAAATGAAACAGCTATGCCATTCCCGTCACATTTATTCGTTCTCTGATTGGTTGACATCGATCACGTATTCTCTGTTCTGATTGGTTTATATCAGTCATATGATCAGTGTCCTGTTTCACGGTGTACAACGAAAGAGCATATACGATTTCAGTGTGAAACTGATAAGACATTTATTAAAAATATTGTAGTCATTGAAGCTTTAAAATGAAACTTTATAGATTTTCACATTGTATTTTGTTATGTTAATTTTTATAAACTTTCTCAATAAAAATTTTAAAGCCAGCCACACACGTTACGGTAGACATGACAGGTTTTCCTGAATACGCCGACCTGCACAAACAAACCTGAACGGTTGAGTTATATATTCACATAATTTAGGTAATGTCTATGAGAAGCTGACATAGACAGTTCCCATCAATAATTAATAAACATCCGGACTAAACGACATCATCAGAGTTCTATAAGAAGCCGAATCGACAGTTCCCGTCAAATAGCGACAGACATAAACATCCGTACTGGACAACGTCATGAGAAGCTGAATAGACAGTTCCCATCAAATAATAATATCGGAAAACTATATAAACCAATACATATTTAGATTTAAGGAGATTTATTATGACTTCGTTTGTATAGTAACATCTATGTAATTTTATAATAAACTTCTGAAACTTCTTTTTAAAAAACACAAGTGGAGTTTATTATAAAATTTTATAATAAACTCCACTTGTGTTTTTTAAAAAGAAGTTTCCGTAACACCAACGCAAAACTGGTGTGTGACAAACTGTGCAGTTATTACAACCTGTACAAAAACGATTCTTTTTTTCTACCTGTGCAGGCGAGCAACCATACAGCAAACAAGAGCGTGTGTCCCAGCCAGTTCTTGATATTTTTATTGTCTTTTTCTGTGTCTGTTCTGAACGGCAAAATTTTTCAAAGAACTAGTAATGGAAAAACTATTGAAGAATTCATAGAGATATATAAATTTGAACTATGTCTGAAGAAAGTAAAGAATGAAGAATATCACGACCGTCAGAAAATTCCAAAAGCATTTTATGCAATGCGTTTTGCGCGAAATAATCTGAAATATTTTTTTTATCCTGCGAATTCAAATCTGGTTGCAGAAAAGATTTTGTCATATCACTGCATAAAAGAAACGTATCATTGACCATAAATACAAGGTCAGACAATTAAGTAATGCGACAAAATTCAAAAATCGAGTATATTTAAACATTAAGGTACATCGCTGCGATCCCCTTCAAAGTAGTCCCCTCCCGCATCTATACACTTATTCCAGCGAGTTTTCCAGTTTTCGTAACAATTCTGGAACACTTCTTGTGGGACCTCTCCGAGTACCCTCGTCACAGATTCTTGGATATCTTCAACGGAGTCAAAATGTCGACCTTTGACGAATTTTTTTATATGGGGGAATAGGAAAAAGTCGCAGGGTGACATGTCCGGTGAATAGGGCGGTTGTGGTAACGTTGCGATGCCTTTAGACGCCAAAAACTGAGAGACACTGAACGCACTGTGACAGGGAGCATTGTCGTGATGCAGAACCCAAGTTTTCGCGATCTCTGGACGCACTCTGAGCACCCTTTTTCGTAATTTTTCGAGCACATTGCGGTAGAATATTTGATTTATGGTTTGTGCAGGTGGTACGAACTCTTTGTGAACCACCCCTTTGCTGTCGAAGAAGCAAATCAACATGGTTTTCACTTTGGACTTGCTCATTCTCGCCTTCTTCTCTCACGGCCATTTTTAAAATAGGCATTCCACCGAAGCACCTAACTACGACTCAGGGCATCACTACCATACACTTTAAGCACTTTTTCATAAGTTTCTGTCGCGGTTTCGCCGAGTTTTGCACAAAATTTTATCGCGCACCGTTGCTCTCTATTCCATTTTCGTGACATGCACTACTCGCGCGTTGTTACAAAACACTAAACAGCTGGCGAAGAAATGATCGTACGAGGGTGGTCAAGGTCTCAATCGAGAGAGTAGGGATCTGCTATTACGGTGGCGAAGTTACAGGTTCGCAGTGTTACCACAGGCCGAGAAAAAAAATCGGTCGCATTACTTAATTGTCTGACCTCGTATATAAGGCAAATTTCTAGGACTCTCTGTGACGTTTTCCATATTTGATATATGTAACTCCCTGTTCTGTAGTTTTTAAGAGAACACCTCCATCTGAAATTCTTCCGTTAATACTCTCACGGTTTTTATGATAAGTTTTTATGATATTGGCGAACGTTGTTGTTTTCAGAACTATGACACCACTTTATTTTATCGATATATAAAGAAACGAGACGTAAACTGTATCAGGATGATAGGCTTGCGGCACTGGAAGTGTAAATAATATTTCAACACTTGACTTTTTTTGGTTTTATTTCCTACAAGTTTAACTATTGTAACATCACTGTCGTCGAATAAAAAAGAATAGTTTGTATTGAAGAACAGTGGCTTATACATTAGGTCGATAAAAAAATAAATGCAGTTTATGACCTTCAAATTCATATACAAAATCGTAATTAATTTTATACTAATCTAATACATTTTAGTTCCTTCCCCTTGCTAATTTAAATTAAATATGTGTATGGGTCTGAGGGCAAACATCTTCATAACTGAAAATTGAACTGATATGTCCTTTGTTTTGAGAAAAATATAATAAGAATATACATAAATATTAACACACTTTCCCTCTTTAAAGGGTTCATTTAAAAGATTATTATTATATAAAAATTTTACAGGTTATGTACATGATGTATAATCCCAATTATCAGTCATAAGATGATTAATCTTTTTGTTTATGTAACTTTAATTGACACGATCATTTCAAAAACGACATAAGTCTTATTTTTTCAAAAATGTTTTTTTTTGCCTGAATTAGATCTTTAAGTGTTGTCTCATATTCAGCATAAAAATTACATTGGCCACGTTATACATAGCTGCCGAACTTGATCATTCTTTTTTGTCTAATAACCGTGATTTTGAAGATATTAACCCCGTGAGCGTTTTGTTTTATTTTGAGAATGTGCACTGGTGTGGTTGATTATTTCTAAGCGATGACGAGTATACTCGATAAAAACACAGTAACTGCACTTGCTGTAATATTGAGTTAAATGATAACAAAATGATACATTTTTTTGGTTGTTTCTTAGAAAATTTTTTATTTTATTGATAAGTCACTTACAAATTGTAATTCATTACTATTTTTTGACATCCATTTTTTTAATCTTGAATGTTGTTTCAAATTCAGGTGACTTTCCAAATTATGCTCAGCATATAAATTAGTTTGCTCCACTGTTATATTTAGTAAGTCAAAATCTATAAAAATTTCCATATAGAACACACATTCGATTTTTAATGAATGAGGAATAATGTAATTTGGGCCAGGATGAGCAGTAAATATAAATAGTGATCGCTTTCCAACTTTAATATTTCATTGTATATTTGAATTTTTTTTTTTTATCGGTTCCATTACCTTCTTCATCCTCATCACTACTTTCATCGGAAGACGTTGAAATTACCGATATTCTCTTATCCTTGTAAAACCGCATCTTCATTATCTTCTTCAACCTCATCACTACTGTCATGAGAAAACGTTACAGGTGTTATCGCTGTTTACCTTTTTATTGGATATAAAGATATATTTTCTTCATTATTAGTAAAACTCATCTGGGAGGGTAAATAAAAACATTAATCATTTCACAAGTTTTTCTATTGCACCCTATAATATCTTCTCTAGATAGCAGACGTAAGATTCACAAAACAAAGTAAACTGATTAGAATTATTCTAAAATGTGCTAAAATTACTAATACATATTTTTTTTATCTAAATTATACAATAAATAGGAAAAGCGTATTTTTTTCTACGTAACGAGTATACTCGACATTAACCGAAAAAATTCCATCCTTTCATAACGAGCATACACAACATAAACGCTAAAGGGTTTAAAAAAAACTGTAAAAAAATATGTTCGTATATATATGCCAAAGAATACGTTAATATGATTACCCAACCCAACATATAATCTTCAGGAAAAGAAAGTACAAATTGAGTAAATTTTTGAATTTAAAAAACGTTGGCCTCCGTTGGACAAGAAAAACTGTTGATTAACTGAATATTATGAGAGGAGAGTTCCGAAAAACCAAAAAAAAGTATTAGTTCCTTCAACATACATGATCCTTAAATATGATGTTAATAAATCTGAGATGGTGGAGACTGATGAATTCATAGATGGTTCATTAAACAAAAATTCCATCTACTAAAACGTACTAGAACTGTGATGTCATTTCCGTCTGCGAAAACATTTGGATTGAAAATTTAAATAAAGTATAAAAAATAGATAATTAAAAACAAGTAAAAGATAGCATCTTGGAGGAGCACATGTCGTTTTAAAACGAAATATTCAGCTGGACAACCGAAAAAAGGAAGAAACTCCTCTAGAATACGATGACGAATATGAGTATGATTCTTAATATTGGATTATAAGCGAGATACATATTTTGTGCTCTAATATAATGTTTTTTTAATAAAAAATCATAGAAAAAAATCTTTTTTAAACAATTTATTTTGTATTTAATATTCTATTCCTTGCAAAAATAACACAAGTCAAAACAATTTAAATTGATAATTTTTATATATTAAAGTTTCATAGGACAGTAACTATTGAGCAACTATCGTTAGTTGCTTAATAGATTAATTAAGTTAATTAATTAATAGGTTAATTAAGTTGCTTAATTTTTGCCTTATATTTGTATATAAGGTCTAAAAAAACATATTAACATAGAAAATTTTATTACTTTTGTGTTTCCAAGTTTTTATTGAATCCTGTAAATTTTAAATTCTTTGATTTATGTAATTTTCGAAATGACCGATTCAATTATTCTTCTAAATTTAAAATAGTAAAATACATAATCTGTTTAGAAATATTTCAATCTGTTTTGAAAAATCTTAATAGAAATGTATGGTTTAAATATATATTTTTTCTGTAGAAAAATCAATACGCCTAACGGTTTTAGTTCCATTATGAACACTTTTATTTTTTCCTTCGTTTAACGTTTCATTACACACTAGTGTAAAAGAGTGTGTGTCGTTCTAATAAAACCCAACGTTTAATTTATTGAAATCGTTTTCTTAAAATGGTATCGATATTTTTTCTGTACTAATTCGTGAAATACACTTGCACAATCTAGAAATAGACGGTCGTTAAACGACACCCATAACACATCGTTGAAACCGTACAATATAAAACGGCACAACAGATGCAATGAATAACAGAGTTTGCGAATGACATGGAAGGCGGAATGAGAGTCGAAATGACATTGTCGAGGAATTTCGGGCCCATTAGTAGCGCGCGACGGTTAACGCAGTGGTAAGATTATGAGGGCCTCGTGACACCGACAAAATAGTCCGGCCGGAGTGTGGCAGTTGAGGCGACGTTTTGTTTCGGTATGTGGAATAATAATAATCATCATCGTCGCAACAACGGCACTAGTGGAACAACGATGATAAAGCAGACCGCTTTATTTCGCACGATTGCGACGCTGAAACGCGCGCACGCTCTAACGCAATGACTTGTTGTGTGAGACGGCGACGCTAAGTCAAGAAGTTCGTGCGTGTGCGTTAAAACGGAAATTTATTACAACGTTTTGTGTACTACCAAAATATGGATGTACATACGTATCTCTCTGTGTTGTTGCATGTCCACGATATCGCGCAGGGTACGAACGCGTACTGATATGACAACACTGACATTTGTTACTAAACTCTGATATTAATTAATATATTATATGTAATGAAATAGAACTACTTTTGCTTAAAGTTATATTACACACATTCGTACGATAATTCTTCTTCAATCGACACGAATTACAATGTATTGTGCAAACGGAATTTCAAAATATATGTATTTGAAAAATGCACTAGCAATGAAATCGGTTATAACAAGAATTCGAACAAGAGATGGTTTTCTGCGCTAATAATTTTCTTATAGTATTAAAATACGTATATACTAATTGATTTATATCTCAGCTAGCATGGATTACACAGACTTAACATAAAATCATGCCTTAACACTAGAACTATCGACAATTAATACGAAGTTATTTCTACCAAAATTACTCAAAACGACTGTTCTTTAGAAAACTCGTAATAATAGAATATTTTTATAGTTATTGACTTATTAGTTTCTTACAAAAGGAATTCCATGTTATGTAGTACATGTTTGGTATTACATATTAACTCATTTGAGACCAAGTTCCCTAAAGGAGGATTGGTACATTTTATCATTTACACATCAATAATAATAAGAAGTATAATAAAGGACATATGCTTTGGTAAAAAAAAAATAAAATAAATTTTCATTTCAAATTTAAGTTATCCTTATAGTATAAAGTAGATTATTAGGTATAAAAAGTTATAATTTGTCACATTTCTTATAAACGTAGTTGTTCTTTTGAGTCCATTTTCCACATACATATTTTTTACAGATATTACAAATAGTGGTACTCTTATTTTTATTACAGTACCTTATCGGACACTATTTGCGTGAACAAAGTGAGTTCTTCGAAGTTTGTACATTAGCTTCTCATGATTTCATCCCTGGTTTTACATTTTCAACGGCATTTTAAGTAGCAAGTTCATCTGCTAATTGAAACATAAATTCATTTCATAATATTTTTTGGCATATCCTGTTGGACCGGGTACGTCTTTGAATATATTATGAAGTAGTAATCTTCTAGGCTAGACCCTTCTTGTATTTTTTCTCAACTGACTCCGTCTGCAACAATTTTATTTTGATGATCTTGTAGTATAATTTCATTTCATCTTCGGAACTTGAATGCACTCGAGCACATCTACTTTTACGTAAATTCAAAATATTTTTAAATTAAATATCACTTTCTGAGGACTCCTCGGCATTTTCTTTGTCTAAAAGCTCATTATCACTATTCTCACTATCAAAAAGTTCATCGTGAATACCCCATAGTTCATTTTCAAATCTTTCTGGTTCACCTTCACTGTCATAGAGTTCATCATCCTCGATATCAGAGCATTCCATTGGTATATCGTTCAGTTTTTCCAATAATTCAGAGATTTTCAATCGTTTTGCCATTTTCAGGACATATAAAATAAAACTAGTGATTACATAAAATTTATATTTGTATTCACTTTTCTCACCTCGCACTAACTGAAATAATATGTCTTTTATTATAATTTATATAATTATTTTTATTATTTATTATATTATATAATATGAGTTCAACATTCAATAAAAACTTCAATGGACATTCTACGTCTCCAGATCTAAATAAACAACTGAATATATTTTCGAATAAATGCATTGGTTTTTCATTACCATCATGATCGATCCGGAATTTTCCTGATAATTTTCACCATCATACTGAATGATACGCAGTAAAAATTCTGAGAACGTGTAAGAGTTGCACAAAACGAGTAAACTGGTTAATTCGTGTTCGGTAAACAGATTGCAGGACACATTTACACTTTCACAGGTAGTCATTTTAATTGGTACTGGTATAAGTAGCCATGACAAAATTATTCTGATTTTGAAGAAAAAAAAAAAAATAAAATTCATTAAACTATTTCCTTAGATATTGCTGCAAAATTCATGATATCGTTGCGAAAAAAAATGTAACATGAAGTAGTAATTTTAAAATAAAATTTTAAAACCAGTCATTTTGTCTGGTGTGGCAGTTTTACAAGTAGTGTTAACTATAGACTTGCACGGCCGGCTAACATCTACGAGGATTATTTAATAAGTATGGTAAAAAAAAACAAGTTAAACACCGTTTTATGAAAATAAAAAAACGATTTTATTTTTCAACAGAATCACCACTGAGGGATATATACCAACAAATCTGCAAAATATGCATTGATGACACAGATAATATCCTCATTCGACAAGAATTTATTTTCACCGAGCCAAATTTTCAAGTTTAGGAAGAGGAAGAAGTCGCACGAAGCCTAGTTCGAAGAATAGAGTGGATGAAGATTCAATTTGAAACCTAATTCGTGCAATTTCGCCGGTCTATTTGTAGGACGGCACGTTATCGTGGTGAAAGAGCACTATTTGTGCTTCAATTTTGGCCGTTTTTGTTTCAGCTCTTCTTTCAAACGGTCCAATAATGTTACATAATAGGTTCCTATTATCGTTTTTTTCTTCGTTAAGTAGTCAATTAGGATTTTCTTTGAGAATCACAAAAAACAGTGGTCATCACCTTCCCAGCCGACAAAACGTTCTTCGCCTTCTTCGGCGTGCTGTCACTAGTCATTATTCACTGCTTTGATTACAGCTTCAACTCAGATGTATAGTAGTGGATCCATGTTTTATCCACAGTAACAAATCGATGTATAAAGCCTGTTCGTTTTCTTTATTTTCACAGTTATTTCAACAATGTTCAAATTTTGATCGTATTTTAGAAAAACGAATAAAAAATATAGAATAATCTTATTTTCTAACAAAAGTATACAATAAGACGAAACAACTAATAACTAATACAGACACTGAGTGATGTAGCTGATACAGCATACGAATTTATATATTTCTACCTCTAATTAGTTAATGAACATTTATATTGTCTATTGATGTTCAGGACATCGTGATTCATTACAAAGTGATTTACACAATAGTCTATAATTTGAATTACTAAGTGTGGATCATAATATGAGCATTATTATAAACATGAAATATTATTACAGTAAATAGCAGTATATGTATTTAAAGATTAGTGATTTTTGCGTCTCGTTCTCTCGCTTCAAGCATCTGTAGAACGTGAACAACGCATTGCTTCTGGCTGAACTTTCGCCTATGCTACTTTGAAAAGTGACACTTGATATCCGTGACGTTATAAAATGAATTGTGGCACCATATCATAAAAATGTACCAAACTTATCAAACAGTCCTCGTACTTTCATAAATGTCAACACAATCAATGCCTTAACTTATATTAATTAAAACATTAGATACATGTTTAGATACAAATTTTTTGTCAACTCAATGCTCTGAGGATGATGGCGATGCCATTGGAATGCGCATAAGTGACAATCGAAAATAATCAATAATAATTTATTGAATATCTCTGATCGAAAAATTTAATGTGGTTTGTGGGGGTAAGAAAAAACTCATTTGTGGAAGTGTGTTTATTCACATTGTTAGAACTGTTATTGTGATTAGATACTTATTAAAACGTATTATATTATAAGGTTGAAAGGACAAAATTTCTTATTTTGTTTGTATTTAATATTATTGATCATCATGTAAACGATTGTATGTTCATCACAGTATAGTTTAAAAATTATACTGTAAAACATTATTGACAGTAGGTAACCTCATTTGATAAACAGTAAAAAAATTATTCGCATCTAGTACTAAGTAATAGGTATAACTATTAGGTTGGTAGGAAAGCAATTGCGGTTTTTGTTTCCTGAATTCAGATCTAGCCTCTAATGATTTTTATCTACTCTCGAATTTGAAAAAAATATTTACATGTGAAGAAGTTTTGGGATTATGGACAGGTCATGGCAGTAATTTCGGCTCATTTTATGTCAAAAGATAAAAATTATTATTATGACAGTTGTAAAAAACATATTGAAACATCTGAAAAATGTATCAGTCACAATTAAACATAATAGAAAAAAATAATGAGTGATTTTATTTTATCCCACTTTCCCTCCATTTCAAAGAATTTCTGACCTTCCCATGTATATATATATAACATATATATATATATATACATATATGTGTGTATATATATATATATATATATATATATAAATATATATATATATATATATATATATATATATATACGAGGGTTTTTAAAAAAAGTCGTCGAATTATTTTTATTTCCCAACTTGATCTCTCTTAAGGTTAATTCATTTTATCCAACGTTGCTCGAGTGCCGTTATTTCGGTATTAAAGTGCGATTACTCAAGCTCTTCAAAATAGGCATCTACTTCGGCTATTACCTACTCATTTGTGTTAAATCTGTTCCCAACAATGAATATTTTCAGTTGTGGAAAGAGAAGAAATTCGGAATGGGACAGGTCTGGTGAACATGAGGCATGAAGAACCAATTCAATGCCAAGATAGTTTATTTTGGCTGCTGTTAGTATCGATGAGTGATCTGGTGTTGTCGTAATGAACAGATTTTTTGTATTGTATTCTGAATCGTTTTTCATCAGTGGAGGCTCGTAACTTGTCCAAAAGGACAAGTTACGAGTATAGTTGTAAGTGCTGTTGATTATATTTTTCCTTCTTCAAATAATCCACCAACAAAATTCCATTCGCACCTCAAAAAACTAAACCCATGACTTTGGATGCCGATGGTATATCTTTGAACTTCTTTTATGGCCTATTTACTCTCCTAGTCTACCGTTTTAATTGATTTTTAGACTCTGGTATGTGTTGATAAACCAAGTCTCATTAGTGATCACAAACAGACACAAAACCTTTTCATTTTGCTGCATCATGGCTAGGCAATCCTATGAAATTTGATATCGTGTGCGTTTTTGGTCCACAGTCAGCATTCGACGAATTCATCTAGCCGAAATTCTTGACATGCTCTAATTTTCAATTAAAATGGAATATATGCTGCCAGTCGATATGATGTAAGTCTCTGCTATTTCGTACATATTCTCTTGCCTGTCATTCAACACTATATCGTGCATTTTATCAACATTTTCTACAGTAATTGACGTTGAAGGCCTGCCACTGCGGAGGTCAACTTCGATAAATATTATGCCTCTTTTAAATTCAGCAGCCCATTTTTCCATCATAACATACGCTGGGAAGGAGTCACCGTACATTATGCATCTATTCAAAAATGTCGTTAACATTCAAACTATCCAAAACTAAAAATTCAATGACCACACGATGTTTCGCGTTATCCACTTCACAAAAATAGCCAAACACATCTTATTTAAATGGTTGTCAAAGCTAAACTAAGAGGTATTTTCCACTCAAACTTTTACGAACACCTAATCAAGGATGCCACTTTAACAAAAAATACTTTTAAGTCTCCCTAACCTCATCCATATATCACTTCTGCGGATCTTTTTATAACATTCTCATATAATTTATTTTCATTTTCTTTTAAAGTTCTGCAATTTTCATTATCTTGAAATGTGTTCAGATCATGAGATGATGTAACTTGTGTTAAATGCATTTATTATTACAATGATTTCATTATTAAAATCGGATAATTATGTTCACAATACCATTATAATATTAAATTCGGTATATAGCAAAGTTATTATTAATGGAACCAACTTAAACAATAACTAATCTACAATGATATGATAAAATTCTATTTATATGTATATATGTATATATATATATATATATATATATATACAGGTATATAAAAAAATATATTAAACTCATTATAACTGACTTCAAAAGATATTTGTCACGCTTTATATATTTAAATGTCAAATAAAATAATTAGAATTCGCATTCAATATCAACATTTTACAATTCTTGTCATCATTGATAAATGGTTAAAATTGTCGTCGGTATCGTGATATCTGCTAATGGGATAAGTTATAATGAATAAACGGGCGTTTTAAACACACAACATCGAAATAATGATTCGATGACATTTTATTCACGTAGTAAAGTCTTTAAATTTCTTCCACGCCGTGGGATAATTGAACAGGAAAGGATCCCCTCTATGTTTCTTAATCAATAGCACAGCGGGACACCGAGTTGCCTATAACGGCGAGAGCCCATTTCACCGCTAAATACATTTCGCAGTCGAGGACGAGCCGTTCGCTCGATTATTACACTACTGCACTACAATGTCCGCGTACTATCCTCTTCCTTCCGTCCTTATTTCAACTATTAAACGAACGAGCCGACCCTCGTGGCGATTGCGCCGCTACTACAATATATTATTAGTAGGAGAACCCACTCGTACACACATACAAACACGTACACACACATACATATTCTACTGCACCCGTGTGGCTCTCGCTTCTAATTGGAAACAAAATGTTATTATAAAAGTTGTAGCTCCGATTTCTACCGTAATTACAGACTGCGAAATCGTTTATTAAAAGAATATAATACGTACGTATCGGATCCCGTAAACTTTACTACTGTTATAAATGTTATACTGCAGTGAATGCTATGTACTTACTATTGTGCATTGGAACTGTGCATTGAGCTTTGTAATTAACGCAATTACTCTACAAATCGAATTATTGTTCTACTTGCTAAGAACAACTTTTTGTAATAAAAAAACTACATTTTAACAAGTTTATAAAAAACTTAAATCTATATCTACTCGAACGCTTTCCATTATAAAACACAATTACAGAAAAAAAATAGTCTCTAAGTAATCAAACTATTTAACAACGATCATTATGCTATTCGAAATAAAAAACAAATAAAACATTTAAAGAAAAGCTCTTAACATTAAAAAAATACTTCATATAAGATGAGTGGACGATTTTCAATATCGATATAAATTTGAGGTACATAAATACACATACATTGATGTAATAAAAATAGATTTCTTTCATTGATTTTTAAATTAATAAATAATTTACAACAATATATTTATTCATTTGTCTTATGTCTTAACTAATTCTATTCATTAATTTTCTTTTCTATTGCTTAAAAATGATGCATTCTACTGACCATTTCGATTTATAAAAGTCATTTCGTTCTAACAAAAAACAGTAATCCCAAAACGTCAGTTTAGAATTATAGAGTGAAAGATTTTACAAGAGTGTTCGATCATAACTTTATTGTCGAGTTGACTGCTATATTTCATTTTTACTAGAAAATATACAATGGGTTTTTTATAAAGTTCATGGAATTTGATTTATATTTGTCAAAGTTATATGATATAATACAATAGTCATCCTAAAATAAACTTTTTCAAATTTTAAAAAATATATAGAAATATGATTTCGTTTCAATAAGTAAAAACAAACTATTTTAAATTTAAACATCTCCGTGCGGACAAGAAAAGAAAAAATACTCCTAAAAGTAATCAACTTTTAATAAAATTGTCTTGTAAGAGATAAAATTATTAGTGCTCTACTGTAGAATATGGATATATAACGTACAAAATAGATTATTTTCTATCAATGAATAGCTGTTTTTTTAAGTGAACAAGATAGTAACAGTGAAGAAATCAATTAAACATTATTATAGAGGAGAACCACGCCAATTTCATCCCCTTATTAATTGAGATTGAACGATGAATCGTTGTATAAATGAAAAAATAAATTTGAAAGTTATTTAGATCTTTTGAAATGATTAAAAGGTAAAATAAAATTAAATAAACTAAAACCAAGTCAGGAATAAACAGACCTAGAGAAGAGATAATAAGTGTTTAAGTTTACTTTTATAAGACGTTTTGTAATAATTAAATAATAAAATATATATTAACTTTTCTAATAGTTTAAAAAAGTTGTTATAAAACTTAATATACATTCAACTTTCTTTTTATGCGTTAGATTCGTCTCACAGAAAATCGCATATAAAAAAAATCGCACAAAAAAGACATAAATTAAGTTAAAAAATTAAGGATACGTTCCATAATTTTCTAAAACCGCATAAAAAGAAAGTAGTGAGTTAAAAAACACTTAAAGTTTTATAAATAAAGATATAAAAATTCAAGAAAATAACAATCTTTAAAAAATTCTTTCCAAAATCTGAATGAAATTGATATAAAATTTAAAATATTTTTTTAAAACATTATTTATTTTATTTTATTGAAAAGTAACAATTCTTTTTGCATCAGATCTAGCAAGAGCATTAACGTCAACGTTACCCTCGTTCTGTGTTGATTTTTTACCTCTGACAATATAATGAGTATTAAACTTTGTGATGATATTTTACTAATTTTTTATGCAGTTAATGATATCCAGACTTACAATTCTTCAGCTCATGTTGGAATTTGAAGACTAGATTAGAAATTTTGTCATGAACAAAAAATAATTTTCCAGTTATTTCAAAATAATTTGAAACATATTCGTTATATTGTTTTTAAAAAAATCATTTTTTATACAATGAGTAGTTTTACATCGAGTTTCAGAAAAATAACTCAGTTAAAACGATGGACAGATGAATTAGGAATTATTTATTTCAGTAAAATCGATCCATTTTACTGAAAAAATAACTCCTGAATCATATGTTCGTCATTTAAACTGAGTTTTTACTCTGAAACTTGATGTAAAAATACTCATTGTATAAAAACGTATTTTTTTAAAATATAAAAATATTATAATAATGGTAGTAAAATTAGAATGATTTTATCACCCACATAAACAGAGAAGACATTGACTGAATATAAACTCTCAATTAAGTTGTAGATGAACATTAAAACATAAATAAATTAATCTCTCTATTCTCAACTATTCAATTATTTACATAAAGGTAAAATAAATCGGCCTATAAAATTCTGTAGTGGTTTCATATCCTAGAATTTTATTTTTGAACAGATGAGTGAACTTCAAATTAAATCCTTTGGTCAGTTACTATTATTGCTAGTAAATAATGTCCAATATCTAATTGAAAACACATTTATTGGATTGCTTCATTATACAAATTTGAAGTAATTTATGAAAATGTATCTAACAAAGGGTTATAAGTTGTGTATTATACAGACAGATTGTCATTTTAAATCATTTTTGTAAAATGTATAATTAAAAAAGTGATTTCATTCTAAAATGGTTATCTGATTTTATAACACAGCATATTTTATAAAATAAACAAATTCTCCCAATAATATATTTAAAACAACATATTTTTTAACATTTATTTTTCGAACAGATGAGTGATTTCAAATTAAATCCTTTGGTCAGTTACTATTATTGCTAATAAATAATGTCCAAGATCTAATCGAAAACACATTTCTAAGATTGCTTCATTATACAAATTTGTAGTAATTTATGAAAATGTATCTAACAAAATGTTATAAGTTGTGTACTATACATATAGATCCTCATTTTAAATCATTTTTGTAAAATTTATAAGTAAAAAGTGATTTTATGCCACAATTTTATTACACAGCATATTTTATAAGATAAACAAATTCTCTCAATATATTTAAAACAACATGTTTTTTAAATAAGGTATCTTTTCAAAAAAGATCTGATTTACATTGTAATATGACCTAGTTGTATTAAAATATTGAATAATATGGATTTTAATAAATAAAATGTATAATTAGTAACCAGAACAATAGTTAAAACGATTTATTTATTATTAAAATTTTAATTATTAAAATAACCTTAAATAAACAATATAATAATAAACACTTTGAATTCAGTAATATAGTTGTCTCTGTTTTATGCAGTAACTGCATTCCACAGAAAACCGCCTAACAAAATCGCACAAAAAAGACATAATTTACATTGGGAAATTACGGATTCGTTGCATAATTTTCTAAACCAAAGAAATGAATTATAATTAACCCCAAATCGCATAATTTTTTTTATGAAAATTCAGGAAAATAAGAATGTCTAAAAATTCCTTCGAAAATCCGAAAGAAATTGATATAAATCTTAAAATAAGTTGGTTTTAAAACCTTATTCAATTAATTTTATTGGAAGATAAATTCTTTTACATTTTTAACTCAGGATTATTGTCACAATCTGACGATATTCGGCACCATTTGCAAACTGGTGCGAAATTATTTTCAACACTAGAAGATATAGTCAGTGCATCAAATATATATGGTAAAGACAACGGTTCTTTACAAACAGAATGAATATCAACTTCACCTTCGTTCTGTATTGATTTCTTTCCTCTGACAATGTAATCACTGATTAAATTTTGCAAAATGATTTTACTAATTTTTATGCAGTTCACTGTATCCAGGCATACAATTTATCAGCTCACGTTGGAATTTGAAGGTTCGTTCAGAATTTGTATCATAAACAAGAAAATGATTCTACAATTTATTGCAAAGTTGAAGATCTTCTCGAATTATATTTTCAGTGAGGCGGATAGGAATTATATTTTTATAGGAATTATATTTTCTTCCACTTCACTATCGTTGTCTGTATCTTAGATGATATCTAAAGTTATACCAATAATATCATCGTCGCTGAAAGCATTATCCACAAGCAATTCGTCGACATCATTCTGGCTAAAGATATCAAAACCTTCTCCATTAATTTCATGTGCCAAAATAATGATTTCAGCTGATCATGTCGATCTTTGAATGGTTGCACTGTTGGAAACACATCCAGGCCAAGCTGATTTCCAGCAAACATTTATAGTTTATTGTATTATTTCATCGATAGCAGGTACAACATAATTTAAGCAGTCCAAAATAGAAAATTTTAAATTGAAAATGTAATAATTTAAATTCAAACATTTTAAACAACATGCAGCTTATATATATATATATATATATATATATATATATATATATATATATATATATATATACACATATATATATAATAGGGAAACCTCGAATTTGCATGTACTGCATAACTTCAAAAATGTATTAAAAAATACGCATAAAAACACACTTCGACTGTATTTAAAAAGAATCAAATAAATATTTAAATACATTCTATGTGTTCAAGATAGACTAAGTAATGAACAGAATATGCATATATGTACTTTCGTTATCCATTTCTATCATTCTTGAGTTCAGAAGGTAGGTCTGTCTTTCAAATCAGATCAGATTATATCTGATCTGATGAGATCTTGTCTCGTTAACCGTTTCAGACCAGTGCCATTTTAAAGCTCACCATGCTGGTGCAGTAAACACATAATATTTTTGATGAAAATTACTATTTGTAAAGAAATAGAAGGAATTTTAATTCGTTAAATATCAAATTCGATCCCTACACCACCGATTAGTATCAACAGAACATTTTTATAACAAGAAAATAAGGAAACATAATTAAAAATATCATTCTACTTCCTTACAGAAAACGATTGACGATCAGTAAATTAACATTTATAAAAAACGCATACGTATCAGGGTTGAAGTTGATTTTGCAATAAAAGTGGGAACTAAAGCAATATCTCCGGTTTTTATCATTAGGTTTTAAAATTCATTACTGATAGTAACGAATAATAGAGGATAACAAGGAATATCAGTGTTCTGTGAGTAACAGAATAAATATATGCAAATAAAAAGACGCGGTCAGCTGAGTTTATTGCATCGGAACGGGAGAGTTTAATCTTATCTGTTACAAATCTGGAAACATCTTCGTGTCTAATTCTTAAAAAGACAATTCTTCAAACTTTTGACTATTTCTGATCAGGTCTGAACAGAGCAGGACAGGTCAGTTCAAATGATTTCAAACGATTATACTTTCAAATAATGGCATTTTCGAGTCATTTATTTGTATTTTTCAAAGAATAATCTTTTCAAGATACGTTTCGGAAGGATTTATCTGTAACAGTATTATAAATTAACAAAAGCTCTTTTTTCACTTTTAAAACTTTGTTTCTTAATTTAAAGAATAATCAGATTGTTTATTGTAAATTGATGGATGACAAGAATAATTTACATTCTTTTATAGATTAATACCAAATATTAGGTTTAAAAATTGACCATGTGCTTTAAATTGAATCAAGCTTACTTTTGAACTAACATATTGTTTCAATGTTTCATGATTTTGTAAATTCCAACCTTAACATTTAATAACACTATATTTCTTATCCAAGCAATTGGCATAACCTCACAAAATATTAGTAGACACGATAGCGTCTGAAAAGCAACATATTATGCATTGCATACTTTTCGCAATCCAGTTAAAAAAAATGTTGTCGTAGCAAGGGAAATGATTTGTGCAGCCTTGAGGAATGGTAAGAGAGAGGGTGGCTTGCATTTTGTAGTCAATATATAAATTGAAGAAACACATAGGCAGCCTATGTCAGAAATGTTGTCGAAAAGAATAAGTTTAGCGACAGCTATGAATGTAAAGATATTTTAGTTGTAAAAATTAAGTTTGTGCCTTTAAATTGAATCGATCATAATTCTGTTTTAAATCAAAATATTTGCTTGTCGTTTTAGGATTTTGAAATGCCAACTTTAATATTTAAAAACAGAATATATCTTTGCTGAGCAGCTACCATAACCTCAAAACCAGAACTTTTCGCATTTCAGTTGAAAAAAATGCTGTCGAGGTCCAAAAATACCTTACCAGTTCATCTCCTCAAACTCATTACGTTTTTTTCGATGAAAGATTCATCAGTTTCTTGGCAGATGTAACAAAGTTATATAAAATAATGAAGGATCTTTTGAGAACTGAAATGAATTTGATTTTTCCTTTACAATCATTTTCTATAAAAAAAGGCACCGATTTAATTTTGACGGCTTATAGTTAATTAAATGCAATGAAAAATCTTATATTCTAACCTAATTACATAATGAGGAATAAATAGATGGTTGATTATTAGGCGTTTAAGGGCGCATAGGCGACTAAGATCGTAAGCGTCCAGAAAATAAATAGAGAATTTGTGTATCCAATTGGATTAATTTAATTTTTCATCAATTTTCAAATGTTTTATGTACATATATATATATATATATATATATATATATATATATATATATATATATTAATTGTGTTTTCCAAAATATAATATTAAATTTTTATAGTAAGTAGCATTTTAGTATTTTTCAATATAAGTTATTATTCCTAACCTATGACGTATACACATTATCACAGTGGTTTTTTTAAAGCATGATTTAAAAAACATAAATTATTTTACGTTTTATTTAGTTCAAATTGTTTCGAATATGAATGATAAAAAGGTAAATTTTCTAACAATGATGCTTTTTGTTTTCTGCAAAAAAAAACACGGACAAAACAACAAAAAAATATTTTCGATATAGCGAGTGATGGAGTTTAAACGAACTAATGGCTCAAAGATACTTTAAATAGTTCTGTGATTGAAATTTCAGTCTGACCGATGATAAACGCTCTAGGCTTCTCGTGAGATTGATGGCGACGAAATATTCATTCTAATTGAAAATAATCAATGTTACACAACACAGGAAATTGACAAGATATTGAAAATATCGAAATTCTCCATTGAAAGCTATTTACATTTACTTGGAATGGTTTCCGGATACAATGTTTCTGTTATACATTATTTGAGTGAAAAAAATCACTGGTTAGAACTTCAGCTTGCAATTCACTACTGATAAGGTAGAAAAAAATTTTGAAACGGATTGTTATGGGTGATTTTAAAAAGTGATTGATTATAATTATGTGTAATGATGAAAACATTGCAATGTCGAGAAACAGAGCCATTAATTGCTCTCAAAATCTGTTTATATAACTAGAAGATCATGTTATACTATGGAATCATATTATTGAAAGAAAATATCAGTTAAGAGTTTCTATTATTTAATCAAACTAGTAAATCTATGAAATATGGTTCTAAATTGGAGCAGCTAAATATAAAAACTCAAAAAACCATATTAACATTAGTCAAAAGTAAAGGAGTAATTTTCTATCAAGATAATTCTACACTGCATTATATTTGCAGATTCAGCAATAATTATGGGAACTGAATTGGAATGTATTAGCTCAACTATCACATTTATCTGATGTTGCAGTCTCTGATTATCATTTATTTCGATCTCTGCAGAAGTTGCTTAGTGGTAATTACATTAATTTCCTATGAGCCTGTAAAGTACACCTGTTAATATTTTTTTGTTGGAAAAGATAGGATGTTCTGTAAAGATGGGACTATGAAGTTACCCGGTAAAGTAGCAACAGGTTTTTTAGGTGAATACATTCTTAATAAAGTTATTAAATCTAAAATGAATAATTACTGTTTTTCACTAAATATTTGGATATTACTTTTTACTAAATATATATATATATACGGTATATATATATATATAGTATATATATATAAATAAATATGTGGGTCGATTGATAAATTTCTTTGAGTTGGCGCCATCACTCATTTGGTAACCTCAAGGCTATCAAGTGTCACTTTTCAAACTAGCATAGGCGAAATTTCATCCAAAAGCAACGCGTTGTTCAAGTTCTACAGACGTTTGAAGTGAGTATTGTAGAAGTTGTCGTAAAAATGGAAAAAATGAGTAGGTTTTTTGCGTCGATTCGTCACCATGGATGAAACATGGATCCACCATTACACACCTGCAGCAGTCAAAGCAGTGGACAACGACTGGTGCAAGTGTGTCGAAGAAGACGAAGGCTGTTTTATCGCCTGGCAAGGTGATTGTCACTGTTTTTTGTGATTCGTGAAGAATTATTCTGATCTACTATTTAACAAAGGAAAGGTGATAACAGGAGCATATTATGTAACATAATTGGACCATTTGAAAGGTGAGCTGAAACAAAAACGGCCAAGATTAGCGCACAAAAAAGTATAGTCTTTCGCCAGAAATAAAATATAATATAGAAATAAAATCATTTTTTTTCGAAAAACGATGTTAAATTTTCTTTTTTACTATACTTATCGAACGACCCTCGTATATATGTTAGAAATTGATCTTCTTCCAAATCACAATCTTAAACCAAATGTAAAAAATATCGTACTTTAAATATCCTTTACTAAGAGGAGTACAGTTTATATGCAATCAAATAATGGTTTCGTCAAAAACACATACCACTTAAGACATTATTGTGTCTTATAAACTTTTAAATTTCACTCAAACAAATATTAGCCAATGGATATACTAACAATTTTGATTGTAAGATTACATATTTTAAGCCTGCATTTTGTAATATTAAGTTAGTAGGAAATAATTGCAGTTTTTGTTTCCTGAATTCTAATCTAATTTTTTTCGATGAAAGTGTCATTTCATCATGTTAATATAGTTTTAAAATGTATTTTTTGGTCCGTATTTTGGTAACATCGTCTTTGCTTTTATTAATAACTTTATTTAAAATGGACTATTGAATTAAAGATGGAAAGAAAGAAAATAAAATCAGTTTTTTGTGTGAGTTCACAACGGTTGGTAAAGCAGCAGAAAATGTTCGTATACGAAATGATGCTTTTGGTGTAAGTACGACTAGGAACGCACGGTGCAATGGTGGTTTCAAAAATTTCGTACTAGGGACGAGAACCTTGAAGATGAAAAAGGTTGCGAACGTCCTTATTCAGTTCATAATGACCAACTGAAGGCATTTCTTCAATCAGAACCACGCACAGCCAAACAAAAATTCAATTGTTAGTCATATAACAGTTCTGGACCAATTAAAACAGTTAGGAAAATAAAAAAAAAAGAAAAATGTATATAAATTTGAAGATCATAAGTCGCAATTATTTTTCTTCCAAACTGATATAATAGTATTGCCGTCGTTTTAACAATATAAAAATATTTTAAATTCGGTGATTGAAAATATTGATTTACATTTTTTGTCATGCCTGAAATATTAATTCATTTTCACACTCAAGTACAAAAAAATGATTGGATTTTTCTACATCTTGGTGTTTTGAAGATAATAGCATTGACATCGAATTGTGCATAAGCAACAATCAAAAATGGTCAATAATAATTTATCGAATATATTGGATTAGAATTTTTTTTGTGACTTGTGGACGAAAAAAAAAGAATTTATTAAAGTGAATTATCCACAGTACAAATATATTGTACTGTGATGTTAATTTGTCTTTGAAAGACAATTAACCACAATTATAAATTGTACTTAAATGTAATCATTTATACATGAGGTTGAAAAAAAAATAATTACATTTTATGACCTTCAAATTCATTCATTTACAACCTTTTCGATTGTTCTAGATGTTTTAACCATTTCATCACGGATTAAATATTTTTAGTTTCGTTTGATGGTCTTTTGAGTTACTTAAGTAATCTATTCAATTTCCGTTAGTAATTTTTGAAAATTTTATGGGATACATAGGTCCCGTTACTGGCGAAAGAGTTAAGTGGTTCAAAACTGTTGGATGACATACCTAAATTTGTACGAGCTCTTGAATTGTTCTGGATTGTTCTAATTCAACTAATGATTTCAGTTGGTCGTTATGAACTGAAGAAGATCACTTAAGATCTTCTTCATCTTCAAGGCTTTCATCCTCAGCACGAAACTTTTGGATCCACCATTGCACCGTACGTTCTTTAACAGTTTTCACACCAAAAGCATCGCTTAAATTATAAGCAGTTTCTGTTACTTATGAGTAGAAACTACTGATAAGCAGTTATCATCACCCGTTTTGAACTCATCCAAAAAATACTGTTACTTCCTTCTTTTACATCTTTTATTCATTTGCCAAATTTGTAGCAAAATAAAAACAAAAATAAAGTTGATGTTATCTAAATATAGACTGAAAGCGCATTTTATAACGATATTAACATGAATACGATGAAATGACATATATGATATGTTCTTATTGAAAAAAATGAGGTTAGAATACAGAAAACAAAAACCACAATTATTTTCCTACCAACATAATAAAATAGTGTTAATGAAAGTCTTAAGATTTCAAAAGTCATTGTGTATTTGAGAAATCTGTAATGTTTTTACTTACTGTATACAAAATGTCTGTTTTTTTATAATTTTATATGCATTCAGCTAGACATTTAAAATGGTTAATATCTAATAATATTTATTTAAAATATCAACTTTAATTTTCCCTATAAATAAATACCAATAAATTTATAAAAATCCAATCTATCCAAAGTCATATATAATGTTTCGCTTATAAAGTTCTTCCTTCCTCAGTTTCATATGTGCATTATTTTAGTCGGTTTTAATTCTTCTGATAACCCGTTTCTTTTATACTTCCTGGAGGCTAGAGTGTCGCTGTCCGTCGCTTTCGAAAGATCCATGCCAGCCAGAGGTGTATGTATGTATTTAGTAACGTAGGTATATAGTACGTGTGTGCCAGTGACAGATAATGTGCTATCAGGGCATCGTCCCAAGCCCCATTATCGCCGTCTTTGACAATGGCGATACACCGTTCAGGGTGCCACCCGCTAGGCGAAAGAGGACCCCTACAGTTCACCTCGTATGAGATAGATAGATAGTAGTTGGCGCTAATCCAACGACGTGAATATTATGATAAGATCGCCATATTCATTATAAGATTGTATAATTATGTTCAAATAAAGAAGTATTCTTCATAATTTTATTATATATCAGTAAACTTTTTATTAAGATTAATCTATTTTATTGATTTTTTATAAAAGATTAACATTCAATTGACGTCGGTTTGACATCAAGCTAATAATATTTTTGTACAACCTATTTATTTTCTCATTAAACAAATCAATACGTTCAATACCTTCTCAATTATCTGTTCTTTAAATATTGTTATAATATTTGTATGGTTTATTGTGGTAACATAATAATTAATGATTGCTTAAATAAATGTTTGTTTTATTTGGACGTGACATGATCATTAGTGTTAGAAGTTAATTTTAGATCATTCAACGATGGTTCACCAATTGATAAATATTGACAATTCAAATATTAAAAAAATCATTTCGAATTGAACTGAATATAAAGACAGTAATTTAATTAACCTGAACAAAAAACTTACGAATAAAAAATGAATGTATGTACTGATCATAGTTTAGAATTCGAACAAAAGTTTATTGAAGAAGAAATGATGTTGAGGCAGAAAATAAAGCGAATAATAGTGAAAGTTTTCCAATAGAAAATTTTTTTTTATGACAATAAAAGAAAGATTTTCAGAAACAGTCCTTTTATTCATCACACAGACCAATTTTTCTGTTCTAAAATGTGTAGAAATTGATTTTTGATAATTTATGATTATTGTCTATGCGAATTTCAATGACGATCCTCCAGGAAACTTTTCTGTAATTAAACACTCCTCCATGGGCGAGGAAGGGGGGTACGCGCAAATCAAACAATGGATGAATCTCCTCAGTATTTATATATATATATAAATATATATATATATATATATATATATATATATATATATATATATATACAGTGGACTATGATACAACGAACGATGTTACAACGAACAATTGAAATCAATCAAAACAAGATTCGAAAACGAACAGCGCGGATAAATACTATTCGCCAACGTAGCACTGTGGATGATCAATGAGCAAAATGTGGAGGATTTGATGAAGGATAACAGGAAGGAGCGAACATTTAAGGAGCTAATAGAGCTTCACAATGAAGAAGCAGAGGCACTGAAGCAGAGTTTAGTTTTCAGGAACGAGAAGAAAGAAAAAGATCAAAGCATTCCAGCTGAGAACTTTAAAGAGGTGTTTTCTTGCTGGGATAAACTGTCCAAACTTATAAACGATGATCACCTGGATATAGCTGATGTGGAAAACGTCCTCAGTTATTTTAATAACATCATGATATCCCACTTTTGTACGGTTCACAAAACCAAGATAAAGTAGTCAAGTCTGGATTCATTCTACAAAAATGTGGACAACCACCTTCTTATTGTTAATCCCCACAGGATACTCACCCACAGGATAATCTTCTTCCATCTCTATGTGAGAAAGCTTTCGATACTGTTTAACATGATCAGCTTATTAAAAAACTACTAGAAAATAGAGCCCAACATTTCTTGGTAAGAATTATCGACAAGTACCTGCGAAGAAAAAGATTTTACGTAGAAGTCGAAGACATGAAGTCAACACAGGAGAGTGTGTCGGTAGGTGAGCCCCAGTATTCGATACTAGGGCCGATACTTTTTAACTATTAACGATTTACCGACAATGACGGGTATAGAATTATCTCTATATATGCAAACGTCGCAGCAATTTACATTACCGGAACAAAGAAGAAATAAACACAAGGCTACGTAAGACACTAAACAAAAACAGTGCGACCACTTCAATAAATGGAAACTTAATCTCAACAAAGCTAAGACTGCAAAAATCATCTTTTCAAAAAAAAGATGTGATCAGAAGTAATTGGAGATAAATGAAACAAAGGTGGAATGGAAAGGTTTAGTCAAATATCTAAGCGTATGCATGGATAAGAAATTAACTTACAAAGAACATCTCGAATGAATCAATAAGAAAGCATACTCTGCGCTAAACATCATATGCTCGATGTTAGCTAAGAACAGCAAAATAAATCAAGACAACAAGATTTTACTGTACAAGATGCCCATAAGACCAGTGATGAGGTATGTTACACCAATATGTTGAAACGCTTGTAAGATATACTTCAAGACTTTACAACTAGTACAGAACAAAATGTTATGCGATGTTAAAGAGACCACGCGGACATTCATTAACGAAGTTGCAGGAGGAAAAAATGTTGATAGGGTACGCAAATTTATAGAAAAATCAAGTTAGAAATTTTTCCTTCCGAAGTCTCATGACAACAAGTTGATAGAGAATTTAAGAACAGCGAAAATAGTTTGCCTTAGATAGAGGACGGGTAATATTTCTTCGACATGAGTATTAGTTTATGTTTAATTCTTCCTAGCTAAATAAATATAGGTCAATAATGAAAAGAAGTACGAATGAAGAATAGAGGTTAGGTGTAAGTACTCCAAGAAAAAGATTCCAGATGAACAGTCGAAGAAAAGAAGAAATCTACAAAAAAAACAGACGAACAGAAAATTTCTTAAACTAACCAAAAAAAAAAACAAAAAAAATTAATATGAACTTGAAGCTATATAATCTTTTTATTCATGATATATTAACGTTAATTAACAATTTAAATAATGAGTATTGCAATAAAAGAATTATTTTCCAATAAAATAACATATGAAAAATTTTATTTTTACTTTATTAAAAAAAACTTGCACAAAATCAATTAATTAAATTAATTTACGCAAATTTCTTAAAATAGCCAAAAAAACACTTAAAAAAAATTAATATGAACTTGAAGCTATATAATATTTTTATTTATATGTTATTTTAACTTTAATTAACAATTTAAATATTGACTATCGCAATAAAAAATTTTTTTTCCAATAAAATAACGTATGAAAACATTCATTTTCACTTTTTTTGAACAAAAATTACACAAAATCAATTTATGACTGATATGCTGACAATTTAACAAACGTAAATGTAATTGGCCAACAGACATAAATCCTTAAAATTATTTTCCATTAACATTATAAGAAGACAATGTTAGATCAAAGAACAATCGACACATTTTACTTTAACTGCTCTTGAAAAAATCGAATACCGTTTAACAAACGTATAAATCACATATTTGTATTAAGTATTAATGAACTAATGTATATATTTTTTTATTTCACCGCAAAGTTTCAATTATAGACATTTTTTTGAATATAATGATATATTAAAAAATGTACATATTTAAGTTTATAAAGTATTCGCATAATAGCTTGAAATGTTTAAAAATATAAAAAATTATCCTTGGTTCTGATATAAGTATTGAACTAAATTTGACATCATTGTTAAATCTATTATGGAATCTATCTCAGAATTAATTCAAAGAACCAAACCTGGTGAAAAAGTCTCTTAAAAATTATCATAATAATCAAATTATCAGTTCTAAGGAGGCTGATCGCCGAAAAAAATTAAACTGCAACATTTAAAAATACCCTTAGATAATTCCCTGTCATAGTTTTCATGCTACAATATACCTTTTGAACAAGTCACTGACAAGTTATTATCTTCCTTACAGATTTTATTTAGTACCATTGTACTTTCACTTAGAAATTAGGAACTAAATACCAGAAACACCTATCAAGCGCTAATAACCTTAGCTATCGACGAGCCTTCAAACCCCAAATAACAATAACTGGAAACACATAGGTGGTCTATGATAGAAACGTCGTCGAGAAGAATAAGTCAAGCAATCGCGTCATCTACAAAAGAGATATTAATTGTAAAAAATATTTTTTTCCTTTAAATTTAATCAATAATAACTCTGTTTTAGAATTAAAAAAATTATCTCCTCCTTTTATGATTTCAAAGTGCCAACCTTAACAATGAAAAACTTTATATACCTTGCCGAAACAAATGGCATAACCTCAAACAGTAGTGAAAACGATGGCGTCGAACAGCAGCATATTAGGCGTTGCATTCCAGTTAAAAAAAATAATGCCAAACCTACGGAAATGATTTATTCAGCTATGGGAAAGGGGTTGTTACGTATAAAACATGCAAAAAATGGTAAAACAGTGAAAGAGATCTGAAAATGAATTACTACTTCATCGATTCAAAACCACCATCTTTTCTTCGAGAAGGGATTCGTCAGTTATCCGAAAGATGGAGAAAAGTTATACAAAATTATGAGGAAAATTTTGAGGATTTTATTTTTCAGTAAACATTCACTTTCTATCAAAAAGGCATCGAATTAATTTGTAGACCTAATATTATTAACTAAGATTTTAATCCATTTATATATTATTGTATGTGCATGGGTCGTTTGATGAGTATGGTAAAAAAGCTAAGTAAAAAAGTTCAATAATGTTTTTTGGAAAAATCGACTTTATAATAAAATTGACCCATACGTCTGCAAAAAATGCATTGTCAACAGCAATGACATCCTCATTGACGAGAATTTATTCCAACCCAACCTAATTTTCAAGACTGAAAAGAGAAAGAAGTCGCACGGGACCAGCAAGGTGAATGAGGAATCAATTCGAAGCTTAACTCGTGTAATTTTGCCATTGTGACGGTCGAGTTGTGGGACGGCGCGTTTTCCTGTAGAAAGAGCACTTTTTCGTGAGCTAATCTTGGTAATTTTTCTTGCAGTTCTTCTTTCAAACGGTTCAATGATGTTGCAAAATAAGCTCCTGTTATCGTTTTTTCCTTCGTTAAGTAGTCTTTTAGGATGATTTCTTGAGATTCACAAAACACAATTACCATCACTTTCTCAGCCGACAAATTGGTCTTCGCCTTCTTCGGCGCATTTTCACCAAACGTTGTCCACTGCTTTGACTGCTGCTTTGATTCAGATGTGTAGTATTTAATCCATATTTTATCCATGGTGATGAATTGACGCAAAAAAACCCTGCTCGTTTTTTCCCATTTTTACGGTAACTGCAACAATTCTCGCTTCAAACATCCGTAGAATATGAACAAAGCATCGCTTCTGACTGAAATTTTGCTTATACTAATTTGAAAAGTGACACTTGATAACCGTGACGTTACCAAATAAATGGTGACGCCACATCATAGAAATTTACCAAACTTTTCAAACAATTTTCGTGTATCAACAGACAGGCGACTACTCACAAAAATAGCCTTAATATATGCCTGTATCGAACACATATTTTCCTTAATGTAATTTATTTAAATTCAATACAAAAAAAGGTAGTTTTTTATTTTTCATTCATGTATATAACTTCTATTTTAATAAAAAGACCTCGTTAGATATAAAAAAAGATATTTACTGCGTATTTAAATTAAAGTATACTTCCTGTTAATGAATATAACTTTTGTAAGTGAACGGCCTGTTACAAATGATATAATTTAGCTAGAAATGTTTCTTAGGAGAAGTATTTATAATAGGATTATAAAAAAATTGTCACAAAATATTCAAAAATATAATTTCCCTTTGATGGAATTTGATTGGTAAAGAGATTATCACCAGTATAATTTTTGACATTGCGTTAAATTTACTTTCACAAATAAATACTCACTCACGACTATTCATGAATATTTTTCTCATTAAAATGTTTAATTATTGATCGTTTCTATTATTATGTGCACACACATGTATATATATATATATATATATATATATATATATATATATATATATATATATATATATATATATTTGAGAGTTTGTAGATTAAAACATATACAAGAATACATTGGCCATCTGGCATAGCTATTGAAATCTATGTTTGTGTTCGTGGTAAAACGCCAGGGACTGGGAAAGTCGTCTTTAGAAAACGGGCTTTGGCTCGCTGTGTGTGCGCGCGTGTGACATGGCAAAACGCTTCCTTTCAGGACAGGTGTCGCTGTCACAAAAACAGCCTTCAGCCTTGTCGAATGGAAGTTTAATGAAGGCAAAATATTATGAACTCGCTTTTGACGATATTGTTTGCGATAATAACGAGATCCGGGACGCTTTATAATACGGCGCGTAGTGTAAGGACAAGGCACGGGGCGGAATCCGTGGGTGGTTGGATGTCGCGCACTAACTAGCTAGAGCTAGAGCCATCCACCCGACCAACCGTCCTTCCTTCCATCCATCCGTCCGTTGACTACAACACGACTTTCTCTATAATGCCACGATCGGCGGTCTTATTGTCGCCCGCTAATGATGTCTCGAGTCGATTGTTCGTGTCGTACTTCAAATGGCTCGGCTCACCGACATCAACCCCGCACTCTCTTCCTCTTTGCATCCGTCGCACACGCAACGTTCCGAATAGGTTATTGTATTATTTGCGCTATTCTTTTGTTGTACTTTCACTTTGATAATATCTGCGTAAACAACCAAAACTTATTTACTCCCATTGTGTGGACAAATAGGGTTTCAAAGTTTTCGAATATTGCCCATTGAAGTCTTTCGACGAATCTAATTCTTTATTAAAATTTGTGATTGACTTTTTTGATGAATATTTTTTTAAGTATCCGTTTTCACACACACACACATATATATATATATATACACACATTCTCCAGCATAAATGACTCTATTAAATTATACAAATTTAATTTCAATTCTAAATTTCCTTTTTCAAAACTGCGTTTATTATATTCATTATTTTCATTTCCTCATAATGAAAGATAAAAAATATATAAATATTATTATATTTAATCCTTAAACTACATACTATCTGTATGAAACACACGAATTATGGGATTAATCTTATCCCAGGTATAGCTTAAGGGTTAAGAATTTTATCTATACTGTATCGATAATTTTATCGATACTTGTGTGAACTTTTATTTATATTGTAAAAACTCTACATTATAATCTGTTTGCTCTCATTAGCTTTTAAATTGATCTTATTTAAAAGCCTATTAAAAACACAATGTAAAATATCAATTATTAAATTAAATCGAGAAACAAACACTGATAAAAAAAGGAAAGATGCAAATAGATAAATATAATCAATTCATTGTTATAAAATAATCTTAATATTGTGATTTTTTTTGGGATACATTATTGTATTATCAGTTTACTGTTGACACTGTATACACAGAACTCTATATCAGGAACTCTGTATCCTAAAAACTCTTTACCCAATATCTTTAATTTAAATTTGGAATAAAATAACTGCAGTGTACACAGCATC
This sequence comes from Acanthacorydalis orientalis, assembly GCA_034766995.1. Lineage (NCBI taxonomy): Eukaryota > Metazoa > Arthropoda > Insecta > Megaloptera > Corydalidae > Acanthacorydalis > Acanthacorydalis orientalis. The sequence goes on from CM068313.1 coordinate 58,257,967, forward strand.
TTGATTGAAGAAAATGAACAAACACGAAACGGTTCTAATGACAATAATTTGGAACATTATTTTATAAAGAGACAATGCTATCAGGAATACACTGCAAATAATTGAGTGTTCCCTAATTAAAGGTTCTAATTTGATAAAATCATTAGAAAATTTCATTAAATAATTCTTTTTCCGATGTAAAAAAAAAAAACAAACAAACATTACACATTCAACTTTTGATGAAATATACGTAGACTATTCAAAAATAAAATGGAAACGAATTCATTTTCTTCAGGAAAAAAAATCAAGTTTAATTCTTTTAATGTTGTTTGTGAAAAATATTGCAGAACATACTCGAAAAATAAATTATGAGTAAAGAATTATAGAATATTTCACTATAGAATTTTTCAAAATCTTCTTTGATTTAAGTTTCCCAAATTCAGAAAAGAAAAAGAGAGTAGAAAAATTAAAAGAGATCTAAAAGAGTGGTATTGATATTACGCATTTTGATGATGAATTGGAACAGTTCCTTCTGTTTATATACGAAGTTAAAAACCAATTCATTACTGCCACAGAGCATACCAGGCAACAAATGAAAAATCCAAATATTAAAATTATTTTAAAAACTTGTTCGACTATTCATATTTCAAATACATCGACAGAAAATTCTTTCTCAACATTAAAAAAAGCGAAAAACTATCTTCGAAATACAATGTCAGAGGAAAGGCTGAATAGTACAGCGCTTTTGTATATAGAAAAAGAAATATTAAATAATATCGATACTTTGACAGTAATTGATGAATTTTCTCGACAAAAATCAAGAAAAATGTTTATTTAATTTCTTCACTCCAAATAAAATATACGGTTTCAGTTACAGTCTTACAAACTCAAAACTTTTTATTTCTTTATTTTTCTTAAAAATTATTCAGAATATTTTATTTTGGTGTAATTTATATATTTATAGAATAAAGTTATAGATATAAAGATAAGGTAAATTTTAACACCAGGTCCCCCCCCCCCATTTAGTTTAATCCTCCCCTGCCCAGAACTTTATACCCAGTACAAATACATTACATTAGATATAAAAATAATATTAGTCCATCTTAAGAAATATGTACTTGAGATTTAGTTGTCTTGATATTAGATATTTTTAAAAATGTATAATATAAATCAAAAAATATACCTTCACAAATGAATTCCTTTTCCACTCAACAAACCACACCAAATTTTTCAATCAGAAATGTTTATTAAATTATTATTGATTATTTTCGACTGTCGCTTATGTGTATTTCGATGGCAAGACCATCATCCTCAGAATGCCAATTTCAGTAATTTGGTGCTTTAAGGTTGTTGATAAAGTTGGTCAGTAATTTTGTGCTGAAAGCATTACCATTGAAATGTGCATATGCGAGAAGTATAAATAGTCAATACTAATTTATTAATTACTTTTGATCAAAAAATTTGGTTTAGTTTGTGAAATGAATAAAGAATTCATTTTTTTAAAGTGAATATAACCACCGTGTCAGAATTGTTTTATACCGAAAACGAAAATAATTCTAATTACACATTTTATGGGAAAACAAGCTTTCAGGCCAAAATTTTTATTTAAGGGTTATGTTTATTAAGAGAATCATTTGTACTTCTTGTGCAGTACTCTTTTAATATACGAGATTTGTACTGCTAAATTATTGATTTACATATAGTACTTTTGTATTGTTTAATTATGTTTTATTTTACTTTACTGTACCGCATTCAATAAATAACTATCAACGTTATTTTGTACATAGAATCGATATAATACATATTTAAAACACATTGATCTTATACACTTAACAGATCGTGAAACCAAAATCAAATTTATATATTATTTATATATTGTATATTATTTATATATAATTTATATATTGAATTATTTCTTAGCGAATTTTATTATTTCCAGGATAATCTCTACTTTTTCATTATTAATAAATGACTGCACATCGATATAAATTGAAAATATTATTTTTTTCTGTAAAGTATGATATTTCAGTAGAAATATATCTAATATTTTTATTAAATATCGGGTGTCATTTCTAGTAATTTTTTCAAAAAAAAAAAAATGGTTAAACGACAATTCTTCGAAATTACAGTTATTGAAATGTATATCTCTGTAACTAAAAATGGTCCCGTCCCTATGAATACATTTTATTCGTTCTCTTGTTAATACCGATCACGTGGTCTATGTTCTGATTGGATGATATTTATTACATAATCAGTGTTCTTTTTCACGGTGTACAATGCAAAAGTGTATATGATTTTAATGTAAAACTGATAAGAAATTTATTGATAATATTGTATTTGCCGAAGTTTTAGAGTATAACAATTGTTACAAATTTTAACAATGTTTTTTTTTAAGTAATTTGTTATAAACTTGTTCAATAAAAACTTTACAACTTACATTCGAAGCGGGTTATTTGAGTACATAATTTGATAATTTCTGTTAATTGTGTAGAGAGAGAGCGATTAAGAGGCGGAGCTCCCTAGTTTCTAATATATAAAAAATGTAAAATACATATATAATAAAATGATAAACATGTATTTTCAAGATCTCATTCAAAAAGTAATTTATATTTATTATCAACATATAAAACACAAAAACACTAACCTGATATTTTCTAACAACAGTCCGAGTTTCAATGATGGTGTAACAGTTGTCCAATTATGGAATTCTGTAACAAATAACAAACGAATATTATTTACTTGTATTATTTGTTAATTTCTGTTATTTGTTAGGGGGGTGTAAGAGTTGTCGAGCGAAGATATAATATTCCCCTCCCCCTTTGGGTAGTGCAGAAGGTAGTAGAAGCACATGAAGCGGATTGAGGAGCCTTCTAGTAACATTTTAAAATAATTTTTCGAGACTCTCATGATTTAAATTGACCTGATCCGAGTTGATTGAATCTGATTAGATGTGACGTTAATGACCAGAATTGATAGACTTGACAAACCTGACCGGATTTAATTTAACAACTAACTGGACACCTATCAGAACTGTCTTCAATTAAAAGTGTAGTAAATGAGATTAAAACGAATAGAAAATGAATTTGGAAAACACAGATTTATTTTATTCATTGATGTCAGTAAGTATAAAGTAGCTAAACATATTTATACAATTTTTTATCAGCTGATAACTCAGTAAATTCTTTGTCTTTTCTTTTTGAATTGAAAGTTGGTGTCCATAATTGAAAACATCAGATTTACATTTAAATAGAGGAAATTTATATTAAAGTGGTTTTGAAAGAAGAAAAATATCAAGGAATTCCAATGTTAGTCCAAAAGTTCAGTTTAGTAGTGAATACCACACATAAACATCAATTCAGCTCAAAAACTTATCACGTATTCCTGATAAGTTTGAAGATGATAACAGTGTGTTAAATGTACAGATGTAATGATTTGGAGAATTTTCCTGATAATATTTTTCTGCTGTTATTGTTTCATTAGCATTTAAGAAGTTGTAGTGAAAGGTACCACCACTTGCCGATCACCAAACAGCGACTATAATCTTTTCTCGTGAAGCTTCGCTTTAGGAAACTGTTTTGGTGCTTCTTCTGGGTCTAACCACTGCGATGAACGTTTCCGATTGTTGTAGAGAATCCACTTTTCATCACATGCGATTGAAAGGGATCATTTTTGTTAAAAAAAAAACAGAGCAAACTTAGTAACACTGAATTGCTTGATGTTCATTAGGTCATACGGGACTTATTTACACAGTTTTTTCTTTTTCCACTTTTGAATGATTAACATTGAGTTCTTCTGTCACCTTTCGAGCTGTTTTATGTGGTCTCGTTTCAATAATGGTTCTTAAGTAATTATTGCCTATAACTAAAGAATGTCCAAGACCTTTCTCATCATCAAGGCTTTCGTTTTCATTACGGAATTTTGAAATAAGTGTTAATCTGTACATTCACTAATTGACTCTTGGCCAAAAACAAATTTGATATTTCGAACAATTTCTGTTGCTTTACATCACAGTTTAAAATCATACAACAAAATCGTGCGAATTTGCTTTTTCCATGACTTATTTAAAAGATTAAATACAACAACACTAAAGAATGAAAACAATAAACATAAGTTTAAATCTGTAGTGCCAATTTCTTTATTTTTAATGATGTATCATATGGCTATAACAAGAGATAACGGTAACTAGAAAATCAGCGCCAAGCTTAACATTATAAAAACTATAATCACTGTTGCACCAACCGAATAGTTAAGTCTCATGATTGATTTATAAAAATATAAAGATTAATACCAATTATTAGGTTGTAACAATTTAAGTTGCTGAATTTCAGTCATTCAGAGATCGACCGCGATTGAGAAAGGTTTTGTGCAATATTTTACAAGTTCAGCCATTTGGAATTGACTAATGTACTGTACCTTTCAATTGTTTTTAAATACGGGGTTAATGTTGATATTTTTGTTTCTTTATACCTCTTAACAGGATAGTGTCTACAAAAGATTGGCGTCTACTTTTTTACATGAGTTGGGATACAATGCAGCGGTAGCAGGTAGAAATATTAATGAAGCTTTCGGCGAAGGGTCGGCTAGCCAGAGAACAATTCAATTATGATTTAAAAAATTTCTTTCCGGTAATATGAATCTCGACAATGAGACTCAAGGGAAGCCCAAAACCATTGTGATCGAAGAACATTTGAGAGTCGTGGTGGAAGATAATCCACATACAACAGTTCGAGCTCTCCCATGTGATTTAAGTGTTAGTGTTATGACTGTTTCTCGTCACCTTGCTGCAATAGGAAAGGTGAAAAAGCTGGATAAGTCGGTACCGCACGAATTGACGGATGATCAGAAACTGAGACGCTTAGACCGTGTTCTTCATTGATGATTCGAAATGATAAAACTCTATTTTTAAATCGAATCATTACTTGTGATAAAAAGTGGATTCTGTATGATAACATAACAAGATCTGAATAATGGTTTAATGCAAATGAAGCTTCAGAACACGCCCCCAAGCCGTCATTACACCAAGAAAAACTTATGGCTACGGTATGGTGGACAAATAAAGGAATAATCCATTATTCTTTTTTAAAAACAGGCGAAGCAATTACAGCTGATTCATATTGTCGCTAAATCAATAATATGAATGAAAAATTAAAAACAGAACAGTCAATGCTGATTAACAGATATGGCCCAATACTATTGCAAGACAATTTTCGGCCACACACATCTAGAATCATAATTTCCAAATTAAATTCATTAAATAATGAAATGTTACCGCATCCCTTTATTCACCAGAAGTTTCACTGACAGACTGTCATCTTTTTCGCCACTTGGAATATTATTGAAGAAATAAAAAATTCCGAAACCAAACAGAAGTGATTCAAGGATTCGAAAACTTTATAAGCTCTAAAAATGTAGATTTTTGTAAAAATGGGATAAACAATCTAATTTCTCGTTGGCAAAAGACTATTGAAGCTAATAGAGCTTATTTTGATTAAATATATTTAGTTTTGTTAAAAATATTGCGTTTCAATTCTCACCTACAAATTTCGCAATTTCATATGTTACACCCTAATACCTTTTGTATAAACGTTTTAAAACTACTATTAACTAATATCATATGTTAAAATGTATAATATATAATTAATTACTAATATTTTTAGTAATACATATATATATATATATATGTATGTACATAAAGTATATCGTACATAAAATAATAAGTTCAATTTATATTTTACAAACTAGGGTAGAATACATAATGACTATAGTTAAATTCAAGCTGAGGCCGCAGGACATTTATGATGCGGCAAAGTAACATCGAGAGAACGCATACATTCAGTGTGAAATCAGCGAGGGATCATCAAGACACAACGATGCAGGACAAATGCATCAGGCGTGAGAAATGATGTGGCAATGTCGAGCGTGACCACTAATGCAACCACCCGCCACGTCGACCGTTCAATTAAATACTGAAACTGTGAGCACGGAACGAACTACAAGGTGCATAGTGTGAGTACCAAACCTAATGGGTGACTGAGTAGCCCGTCTGCTAGCTAACCAGCTAACTTAACAGTTGGCTTGATGCTAGTGCATCTACTCTGGGTTCATGGCCGTCGATCATAACACACGATCTCATCAATCTTGCACGACCACAACCAACAGACACTACTCGATGCATCTATCTATCTATAACGTATTACAATCTGACACATTGGGGATGTCCGAACGATTAATTAACCATACGAGAACGCGAGGGATCTGATCGTTAAATGGTGAACGTTTTAATTTCAATACATAAACAGACATATATATATATATGTACGTGTGTGTATTTATGTATGGTTTTATATAAACGTAAAAATGAATAAAAAATATTTTGATCCAAATTTATATAAAATTCTCACTAAAGTAATTGGAAAAACTGCACAATCATTTTTACATTTGACGTAGAATAAAGAATAATGTCTATAGTTTCATGAATTTTTCATCTGATCAAGTACGAGTATTTTACAGCTAAAATACTTCGGAACCTAAAAATGCTGCATTTGTTAAAATCTGTTATTCAGATTAAAAGTTATGAACTTAAAAATGTGAACATCGATTTTCACGTTGTGTCAACCTTATCAGGTGAATATCTAGAAAAATCTATATCATACGGTAAGACAAAATATCTGCGGATAGAGCTTTCAAAACTGTACAAGAAGAGCGCACATTCATTTTTGTAATTTTCAAAATTACAAAAATGAATAAAATTAAAAGTTTGGAATGAATAACTAAAAGTTAGTAATAATTATAATTAAAAGTTTTGTAAACCTATTATACACTTTCAATAAATGTTTAATTTTTTTAAACAAAACATTTTCACTTCTCTGTTCTGATGTAATTGTATTTAAATTCCTGCAGCTATGTACATATATAATATTCATTTTTTTTATTTAGGTGATAGAAAACTAATTGCGGTTCTTATTTTTTGAATTCTAACTTTAATTTTTTCAATGAATATCATTTTGAAGTGCATTTTTCGGTCTGTATTTTGGTAGCATCGACTTTGGTTTAATTATTAATTTGGCTTCAAATTGTCCTTTTAAATGAAAGATGAAAAAGAAGCAAATAGCAGCAATTTTTGTGTCAATTTTAGGCGCTGGTTGTCCAACAGTTCTATATCACTTAAAATAGCGAGGAAAATCATAAAAGTAGAAAATGTATATGAATTTGAAGGTTATAAACCGCAATTATTTTTGTCCCAAATTAATATTTATTTGTTTACTTGATCTCGTTACATATTTTAATTCTAATTAAATTAGGAAATCCCTATTTCAGTTGTAACAGAAAATAGGAGAATCCTCGGTATAACTTTTGTATTCGGTTGTTGTTTGCAATGTTGTATTTTACTGTAGATCATTGCAGTGATTAGTTCTAAAAATAATTGTATAACGCAAGTTTTAGAGTTCTGGTATTTATTTCGCAGTGACTTCAATTCAAATATACAGTCGTGGAAAATTTGAAAAACAAATTGTGAAAGTCCTATTGCAGGTATGTAAGTGGTAAAAGTGTTTATAATACTGGTAATTATTTTTATTTTCTAGTTTATTTATTCTAATTTATTTCTAATACTAAGGATGTCAAGTATTTCAAGATCAAGGAGGTATTGTAAAAAATAAATAATATAAGCGAAGAATGCTCTGAGTTAGATGAAGGCTCATAATCTGAAACTGAAGATGAGTTGGATGAATTTTTCGAAAGTGATCACAAAATCGATAGCGATTATAAAAATTACTCGTCAAGCACTGTAGATGAAGAGGAAGATATTTTGAATGCAAGTAAGAGACGAAAGAGAATGAAGTTGCTGAGAGATTCTGAAGACGATAGTGAAGAAAGCAATGAACGGTAAAACATTGAAATTGATGGAACAGTTTGGAAAAAAATCGAGACGAGTACCTCTCCTGGGAGACCACTGCTTCATACTATTTTCAAAGATGTATCTGGTCCAACTGGACACGCCAAACGAAATATTGTAATTGGTAAGGTGAGCACCGCATTTTATTTACTATTTGACAATTGTAATATAGAAAACATTATAAAATGTGCAGAATTGGAAGCACGAAGAGTTTTGGGAAAAGAATGGAATGTACCTTGAGGTAAATTAGAAGCATTTATAGATCTTTCATATATACGTGGTTCATATGAGCAAAAAAATGTCACCGAATTATTTTTATGGAATAAGAAATGAGGCCTTTCATTTTTTTCGAATATCATGAGCCGAAATTGCTTCATGGAAATACTAAGTTTTTTGGGTTTTGATAAAAAAATAAGCGAATCCGACGTTTTGGAGAGGATCAATTCGATTTGGTATCAGTAGTATGGCACACAATCGTTGAAAACAGTCAAAACTGTTATAAACCAACCGCAAATACCACAATCAACGAACAGCTGTTCCCAACCAAAACAAAATGTAAGTTCACCCAATACATGCTGCATAATCCAGATAAATTTGGCATAAAATTTTGATTGGCATCTGATGTAAAAAGTAAATATGTTGTAAATGGGTTTCCATTCTTGGGAAAAGATGAAACGAGACCGACATCAGTTTTATTGGGTGTATCCGTCGTTTTGAAGCTCATTGAAGCATTTACTGAACCGTGATTGTAGCTACTGAACCATTTACCATACTACCATACCATACTATCATTTACCATACTGGATCATTTACTGAAACTACTGTATCATTTATTTGTTTTTGGTAGAGCAACCATTCATCTGTAAAAACTATGGAACTGAATAAGGAAACTTAATTTTATTACAATGCTATTTTTATGATTACTATTTTTTTATTATGAAGATTGAATTTTTATATACGAAGACTGAAAGTTTGTTAAGTTATTAATATTACAATATTTAATTATTTTTCTGATAAAAATAAAAAAAAAATAAAAAGAGAATATTTTATAATAATTATTTCCACAGCTATTTACATTCAAACGCAAAGATGTCAAAATACACCTTTTGGTCGAAATAGGTATACTGAAAATTTTGATAGAAATAATGTTAACACTAGAACTATGAACTTTTTGTTAGTGAGAATAGTGGTAATGAGCTTTTAGACGAAAAAAATGCTCGGGACTCCTTATAAAGTGATAGTGAATTTGAAAATATTTTGAATTTACGTAAACGAAGATCTGCTCGAGTGCCTTCAAGTTCTGAAGACGAAAATGAAAGTATACTACATCATCATCAAAATGAAATTGCTGTAGACGGAACCAGTTGGAAAAAATACAAGTAGGCTCTAGTCCTGGAACATTGCCTTCATATCTATATATACTTCATAATTCATAAGACGTACCCGGTCCAACAGGATATGCCAAAAAAAATATTTTGGAAGGTGAAGTAAGTAGCTCATTTTCTTTACTAATCGACGACCATATGCTCGAACATATAGGATCTTGCACGGAATTAGAAGTATCTCGAGTTTTGGTTAAAAAATAGACCCTAACAAAAACAAAACTGAAAGCTTTCATTGGAATTTTGTATACACGAGGAGCATACTCAACAAAAAATTTGAAAGTTTCATATTTATGGAACAAAAAAATGGGGATCTACCTAATAATTTACTTTATACTATAACTTAACTTTGAAATGAAAATTTATTTTAATTTTTTTTAACAAAGCATATTTTCTTTATTATACTTATTATTCTTATTGATGTGTAAGTGATGAAATGTGCTAATCCTCATTTAGGGAACATGGTCTCAAATGGGTTAATATGTAATACCAAAAATGTACTACATAACATGGAATTTCTTTTGTAAGAAACGAATAAGTCAATAAATATAAAAATATTCTATTATTAGGATTTTTTAAAAACCAGTTATTTTGACTGGTTTTGGTGGAAATAGCTTCATCTTAACTGTCGATAGTTCTAGTGTTAAATGATGGTTTCTTGTTAATAAGTGAATTGTAGAATAATGTTAATAGGTTTTTATTTCTCTAATTGTTCATCACATATGATTAAAACTAATAAAAGCAAGGAAATAAATATATATTGTTATTAGAAATGATACGCGGTCTGTATGAATTGTATTTTGAAATTGTTTTGTCCATTGAATGCGTACGCGCGGCGTGAAAATAGTATCGGCGGTAGTAGTTGAATGTCAAAAACAACGCCGACGCGTCGTTTGTCCGCGTGACAGCATAACGAGCCGCCGTCTCGCGGCGTCTCTGTCACGCGACACCCTTTAGACTCGCGCCCATACAGTCCGACTGTGCCCGGCCCGTGGCCGGCGGTTTGCGGTTTTTGCACGACAGATTTATGTTCCGTTATAACGTGATTTATGAAAATACCGACGCGGACACCCTGAATCGTTGTTGTTGCACAAGTGTGGGTGATTTGCCGTCGTTCGAGGGGCCGCATACTACAGTTTACAGGCACGGAATCATCGATATTCGTATCCATTTGAAAATTGTAAACAGATGTACATACATAATTATTCACTAAAATATTTTTTAAAAAAATACTGTTATTGAAATTTTTAAATATTAGTTTTTTTTACTAATAACCACTTTCTTGATAATTGACATCTTTTTTAATTAATATTTACTCTTTATGTAAAGTAACGATGATCGTTAGTATTTGTAATATTAAAAAATATTCAATTTTTTAAAATAAAAACAATATTATTTGTGAAGAGGTAATCAAAAGCAATATATCATTTTTACTATAGACACAGTACGTGGGCGGTGCGAAGAGTACCTTGGTTCGATATTAGAGACAACAATTTCAGTTTCACAATGTAATTTATTTTTCGACATAATCTCCTTGAAGCTCAACTCGCTTACCACAATGTTTCTCTAGCTTCGCGATTTTATCCTGGAAGTCGATTTCTTCGAGATTCTCAAACTAGACGTTTACGACGTATATTACTTCTTCATTAGATCCAAATCCAGGAAAATTCCGAGTTTCGGGAATAGATAGAAGTTCGAGGGAGTCAAGTCAGGTGAATACGGTGAACATAAAAAAATTTTAAAATTCAATTTGCTGAGTGACAACACGAAAATTAACCGATTCATTATCGTGGTAAAGCAATACGTAGGTCGTTTGATAAGTATGGTAAAAAAGCAATTTGAACACCTTTTTTTTGAAAAAATCGATTTTATTTCCCAAAATAGTCTCCATTGAGGGCTATACACTAGGTCAAACGAGTCTGAAAAATATGCATTAACGGCAGCGATAACATCCTAATTCGACAAGAATTTCTTCACACCAAGCCAAATTTTCAAGTTTGGGAAGGGAAAGAAGTCACATGAAGCTAAATATGGAGAATAGAGGAGATGAGTAATTAATTTGAAGTCTAATTAGTGAAATTTTGCCATTGCGACAGTCGATTTGTGGGACGGCGCGTTGTCCTGGTGAAAGAACACTTTCTCGTGTGCCAATCTTGACCGTTTTTGTTTCAGCTCTTCTTACAAATCAGGCAATAACGTTGCATAATAGGCTCCTGTTATCATTTTTCTGTTCATAAGTAATCGATTAGGATGATTATTTGGGTATCACGAAAAACAGTGGCCATCACCATCCGAGCCGACAAAACTGTCTTCGCCTTCTTCTACGCACTTTCACCAGTCATTGTCCACTGTTTTAACTGCTGATTTAACTCAGGTGTGTAGTGGTGGATCCATGTTTCATCCACGATGACGAATCGACGAAAAAAGGCCTGCTCGTTTTTTTCCATTTTTACGGCGATTGCTAGAATGCCTCGCTTCAAACATCTGTAGAACGTGAACAACCCGTCACTTCTAGCTGAACTTTCCCCTATACGACTCTGTGTAAAGTAATTCTTGAGAGCTGTGACGTTACCAAATGAATGGTGGCGTCATATCATAAAAAAATTACCAAACTTATCAAACGACCCAAGTACTTGTGTTTTATTATATGAGCATAACATTTGAGAGATGAATAACTTTTGTGTTTTCACTGATGTAAGTGAAAACACAAATGTTATTCATCTCTCTTGGAAAATTATTAAAACGATTTTTTCTTGCATCAAAAAGTACACATTCTCATACAAAAATTGCATTTTATTTAGTAGGCTTTTCTTTTTTTATTCATTTATAAAAAAGTAAATGAAAGAAAACAGAAAATGTTGCTGTGTGAAGTACTTAGTTTCGCTTGAAAATGTATTTTCATATTTTTGTTAAAAAAAAAACAAATAATAATAATAGTGTATAAAATCAGAGACGGATCTATATGGAAACTATGAAGCTAATGCTTCAGGGGGCCGCTTTGTATCGGGACCCACGATAAACGAAAATTAAAAAATTCGTTATAAAAATAAATAAAATATGTCAAAAGCAAATATTGAAAACCATGATTGTTAAATTACCATTGTTTTACAATTTTGTCATATTGAATTCGACTACATTTGTAGCAATTGTATTAAGTTGGTCGAAAAATAATTGAGATTTATAACCTTCAAATTCAATACATTTTTTTATTTTAAATGGTTTCAAGTGGTCTAGAACTGTTGGATGACTAATGCCTAACTTTTATGCAAGCTCTCTAATTGTGAGTGCTTCTGATTCAACTAACGCCTTCAGTAGGTCGTTATGAATTGAAGCAGGATGCTCACGACCTTTCATCTTTTATCTTCATATTCATCAAAGCTCTCGTCCCCAGCACAACATTTTTGGAACCGCTATTGCACCGTATGTTTCTTAACAGTACCCGAAATAAAAATATCGTTTAGTTTATATGCAGTTTTTGCTGTTTTAATACCCGTTTTGTACTCATATAAAAAAATTTTTTATTTGATTCTACTTTCCATCTTTAATTCAATAGCCTAATTTGAAGCAAAACTAAAAATAAAACCAAAATCGGTGTTACCATAATACAGACCGAAAAATTTCCTCTAAAATTATATTAACATAAAAATTATAAAATAATAATTTTGTAGAATAAAAATAAGGTTAGAGTTCAAACACAAATGAAGCAATTATTTTCCTAACAACATAATATTCATTTAAAAATATATATATATATATTTATGAAAAACATAAGCAAATGTAAGAAAGAATGTAATAATTCAACAATAACCAATAAAATTCCTTTCAAGCAAACGAAATAGAAACAAAATATTTAATGATGGAGAAAAAGAGACAGAATTATTAAAGAGTAGAAGAAAGTTTTGTGTTGAAGTAATTAATAGATTGTTTGATCGTAAAATTATCGGAAAGAAACTGAATTTAAGAAAAAAATGAAAAAATATTTTTATTCTTTCAGATTTAACACAAAATGCATCGGGCATCAAAGAAGATAGTATTAGACTGTCAAGTGACAACTAAAATGGCGATGTTAATGAAAACCTTCCTCTCAACGAGTGCAAACAATTTAGAGAATATTTTAAGTGTTCTTCCAACAAAAATTAAACATATTATCAGCTTTCAAAGTAAATATATGAAAAAAATATGATAAAAGTTTTCCTATCTAGAAATATTTTAAAAATTTACATGACATTACCCTATTACAAATTTGGAAGCTGAGAGGAATTTTTCCAAATTATTCTTATTAAAAATAAATTTCGATCTCACATTCGCCTGAAAATAATAAATTTTCTTTCTATTTTATCTATAGAAGCAGGCATAACAGTATCGCTGTCTTATGACGATGCAATAAGAGAGTACGCTGATAAAAAAGCGGCAAAAAAGTTTTATAATTTTGTTAATTTTCCAATACATACAAATTTTTGTTCTATTTTTATAATGGTTGGTTAATTTCTTTCTTTTACTATTTGTTATATTATATATATTCATATACAGAATATATATGATTATATAATAAATATTTGTGATTTTTGTTTTGGCGATCAGAGTAAATATCATTCTAACATTATTAGTTAATATTAGATAACGAAGAATGTTCTGACGCTGTTGTAACGTACAATAATTCCAAGAATTGTTTACACCTGTTATCCGATAAAATTCCAAGAATTGTTTATCAGTAATATTAGCATGTGTTTTAAATTAATCTCGGACTGTTCACTTTAATTTAAAAAATAATTCTAACCATTAAAAGTGTCTGTGAAAAATAGTGTAGTATGTGCTTGTTTGCTTTATGAATTTAAGCTTGGGACTAACGCTACAGAAACTGAAAAAAAAATTGTAATGTGTTTGGAAAAAATACAGTTACACCAAGAACGTCCCAGAGATAGTTTAAAATTTTTTCCCAAAAAATGAATCCATTAAAGACGAGACTAGATCAAGCAGACAATCAAATTTAAATATCGACGAATCGGAGACAATGATTGAAACATATTCCAGTTTAACGTGTCAAAAGCTTGCAGAATTATTCAAAATAAGTGACGAAATAATACGGAAGCATTTACACAAAATACGAAAACGGTTGAAATTATGTAAATGGGTACCATACGAATTAAACTCCCAATAACAAATTACAGCGTCTTACAATCTGTACATCTCTTATTTCACGACTAAAATCAGGGAATATTTAGGATCAAATTTTGATCATTGATGAAAAATTGATTATTTATTCCAACTACAAACGTATTCACAATAATCCTGTCCCACAAACTCCTAAATGTAAGTTAACACTGCGAAAATTTCTTCTCTGTGTTTGGTGGACTTCAAAAGGAATTATTCACCATGAATATCTACGAGTGGGTCGAACCCTAATGGCAAATATTTATAGTGAATAACTCCAAACAATACACGATGCATTACAACAAAAACAACCAGCACTTGTAAATCGTAAAAAAAGTATTATTTTTGCGAAATAACGCACAATCACACGTTGCAGTAGAGGACAGGAACTAAAATTATGAATTTAGGGTAGGAAATCCTCCCCCATGCCCCCCGTATTTCCCAGACATATCTCCATCAGATTATTGGCTGTTTTTATCTTTGGACAATCGTATGCGTGGCAAACAGTTTAATAATGAAGAAGAATTAAAAATGGAGCTGTCCTACGTTTTTTGAAAATAAAAATAATCATTTTTATAAAAATCGAATTTATAAATTATCTTCTCGCTGGGAAAGGTTTGTTCAATGCGAAGGTGGATTTATGTTGAATAAAGTTATTTTATATAAAAATACACAAGTGTTTTTTTTCTCAATTCAAAAACGACAGAACTTTCTTGATTACCTAAATTATACATATCTAAAAAAATAAAATAGAGCATCATTTGTAGAATGTGATTTTGTATCACTTCTCTCCTTCATTAATTCCTTAGTTTTCGCTAAGTTCAGGAAAAAATATGCATATATATATATATATATACATATATATATATATATACATATATATATATATATATATATATATATATATATATATATATATATGTATGTATTTATATATATAGACATATATATATATATATATATACTTATATATATATATATATATATATATATACATACATATATATATATATATATATATATATATATATATATATATATATATATATATACAAGCATACATATGTATATATATATACATATAGATATAGATATTCATGGGGACTCCAAAAAGGGTAGAGCTTCAAGGCTCCTTGATGTACAAATACGTCTCTGTGTACAACCCAAAATTTTAGTTATGATAAAGTTCACAGTTGGTCATAGTTATTCCTAAAGTATTAAAAACAGATTATACTACATGATACTCAAAGTATTTGTATAAATATTGCCGATAAAACTTTTACAGTATAAACGGATTTTTATAAACTGAAAATAATATACTATGAAAATAATAACAGGAATATATATATATATATATATTGGAATTTAGATGCAATTTTAAACATTGGTATATATTTATTCACATGAAAAACAACAATTTCTTGCATTATAATTTTTGAAAATTTATTTAAATTGACTCACAAAAAGTTTCAACTCCTCCAGGACAAAAAAAAAACTTTCTGATAGGAAAATATTCAATAATTGATTATAGATGATTTTTGATTATGTATTTTTATTGTACATTTATATTATTGATCATATATTTATTTCAACATATCATCATCTATAAAATATAAAATTACATAAAGATCTTATCATTTCAACATTTGATGATACAGAAATTACCATCGAAATTCGTATAGTCAATAATCAAAAATGGTCTATAATCAATTAGTGAATATTGATGATCAGAAAAATGTTTGTGCTTTATAGACTGAGAAAATAATTCATGAGTGATTGTATAACATAGTTTAGGATAAGAAGTACCTCAGTATCAAGTATTTTCGCGTTGTTTAAAATAATTTATCTATACGTGGGTCGCTTAATAAGTTTGGTAAATTTCTATAATATGATCACACCATTCGTTTAGTAACATCACGGTTATCAAATATCACTTTTCCAACTAGCATAGGCAAAATTTCATTCAGAAGCGACGCGTTGTTCACGTTCAGATGTTTGAGGAGGGCATTATAGCACTTGCCGATCGACTACTTAACGAAAGGAAAAACGATAATAGGAGCCCATTATGAAACATCATTGGACCATTTGAAAGAAGATCTGAAACAAAAACGGACCAAACTGGAGCACAAAGTAGTGCTCTTTCACCAGGACAACGCACCGTCCCACAAATCGACCGTCGCAATGGCAAAATTGTAAGAATTAGTATACAAATCGATTCCTCATCCACCTATTCTTTAAAATTGACCTCGTGCAACTTCTTTCTCTTCCCAGTCTTGAAAATTTGATTTGACGGGAAAAAATTCTGGTCGAATTAGGATATCATCGCTGCCGTCAATGGATATTTTGTAGACTCGTTGGACGTAGTTTAAAGCCCTTAATGGAGACTATGTTGGGAGATAAAGTCGTTTTTTTCCAAAAAACTGTGTTTAACATACTTTTTTCTATACTCATCAAACTACCCACGTATTTAATATTTATTTATATATATAGTATATTAGTTGGTAGGAACGTAATTGCGTTTTTTGTTTTTTGAATTCTAACTACTTTTTTCAATAAAAGTGTAATTTCACCGTATTCATATTAATATCATTTTAAAGTGCATTTTTCGGTATATATTTCGGTATAATTGACTTTTGTGTTATTATTATATATGTTATTTTTTAAAAAAAATCAGGCTACTGAATTAGAGATGGAAAAGAAGAAAATACGACCAATTTTTTGTATGATTTCAAAACATGTGGTAAAGTAGCAGAAATTGCTTGTAAATTAGATAATGCTTTTAATGTAGGTAATGTTAAGGAACATACGATACAATGGTAGTTCCAAAAATGTCGTTCCGGTGACGAGAGCCTTGAAGATGAAGAACGTCACAGGCGTCCTTCTTCAGTTCATACCGATCAACTAAGGAGATTAGTTGAATCAGAACCATGCACAACAATTTGAGAGCTAACACAAAAGTTAGGTTTTAGTCATCCAACTGTTCTGGACCTCTTAAAACAGCTAGCTGTAAAAAAATTAAATGAATTTTAAGGCCGTAAACCGTAATTATTTTCCTACCAACCTATTGGAAGTAATCAACGAACGAACATGAAATGGTCACTCCTTATAATGTTACTAGTTTATAGTTAATCTGTCATCATCGATAATGATTTAAGGCAGAAACAAAAATAAATGCAGAGAATTAACAACAATATTAGAAGTAATGAATTCAATTATAAGCAATAAATGACAAATAATGAAAAAGACTTGTTTTCATTCCTGTTTACCTAATAAAGGAACTAACCTCACTTTTTTCATATCAATTTAAAAACACACTGTGTTTTTTTGAGAAAGTAAAAATTCAGAATGGAACATATTTAATAAAACGGATTATATAAATAATAAATAGTTTATAAAACCCAAGAATTTTAAAAAAAATCCTTGGGTGTCAAGTGATTAAAAATTCCTTAAGCGCTTTTTATGCACACTTCACGTAATCGAGAAGAAAAAATAAAACAGCTTCACAAACAAATATATGTTCAAGCATACAATTATACTTCAAACACAAATCAAAGTTACAACAAGACGAAGAAAGATAAATGTGGAGCTTTTATTATATAGAAAACGTCGAACGAATAAGCACATAGTGCTTTTTCGTTCAATATTGACGTGAATACAGACCCGAACTAAAAAAAAATATTAGTATGCTTGTAGTAAATGGTTATTATATCTTGAATATTGATTTCTAAATGATAGTATATGTTCAATAACAACTTTCTATTACGTGTTACTCGGCGCTTTCTTCAATAATAAACACTTTACTGTTTTTAATCAGGTCTATTAATCAACTACAAAATATATAAAATAACTACATGCCGTGTAATAAAACTGTTATTAATAACAAACATAACACACCATCACAGTTATTAAGAATAAACATAGTGTTGGTTCTTGCGTGTGTGTTCACACTCATTTGAGATTTTTGAAATATAACGTCAGCAGAAAATCTAGGTTAAGGACATGTATGTAGTATGAACATTAAAAATATTTAATAATCTATTTAAAATTACTGTCGAGTATGTTCATATTTGTCTCTTTTTAATGCGGTTTTGAAGTAATGCGGTGCATATTTCATGCAAATTCGGGATTTCCTCGTTGATATATATATATATATATATATATATATATATATATATATATATATATATATATATATATATATATATATGAGCTGCATGTTGATTAAAACTTTTTAAATTTAAATTATTATATTTTTTAAAATTTATATTTTTTAATAATTATTTTTTTTATTTTGGACTGTTTAAATCATGTTGCATCTGCTAACGCTCAAATAAAACCACAAACTTTAAATGCCTCCTGGAAAGCAGCTTGGACGGAATGTGTTTCAGACAGTGCAACCATTCAAATATCGACATTAGCAGCTGAAATCATTATTTTGGTACGTGAAATTGGTGAAGATTTTGATACCTTTAGCCAGAATTATGTCGACGAATTGTTTGTGGATAATGTCTTAAGTGACGATGATATTATTGGTAAAACTTTAGATATCGTCAAAGATCCAAAAAATGATAATGAAGCAAAAGAAAAATCTATCCCTCTCACAGCGAATATAATTTTAGAAGGTCTTCAATTTTGCAATAAGTTAGAAAATAATTTTCTTCTTCATGACACAAATTTTGAACGTACCTTCAAATTCCAACGTGAGCTGAAGAATTGTGTGTCTGGATAGTGAACTGAATAAAAGTTAAGTAAAATCATAACCGCAAAGTTTAATCACTGATAACATTATCAGAGGAAAAGAATAAATACAAAACAATGGTGAAGTTGATGCTAATTCTGTTTATGAAGTATCATTGTCTTTACCATGCAGATCTGATGCACTGACCATCTCTTCCAGTGATGAAAGTGATTTTGCACCAGTTTACAAATGGTGCCGAACATTGTCAGATAGCGACGATAGTTCTGATGAAAAAGAGATGATTAAAATTTTAAAACAATCTGATTTTCAGTTTCATATCAATTTCTTTCAGATTTTCGAAGAATTTGTTAGGAATTTTTATTTTCCTGAATTTTTATAAAAATTTTTTATGCAATTTTGGGTTTATTCAAACCCATTTTTTTGTGTTAAGCGATTTTAGAAAATTATGGAACGTATTCTTAATTTTCCAATGTGAATTATGTCTTTTTTGTGTAAATTTTTTACATTCGGTTTTCTGTGGAATGCAGTTACTGCATGGAAAAGAGACGACTATATTACTGAATTCAAAGTATTTATTATTATAATTTTTATTTAAGGTTATTTGAATAATTAAAATTTTAATAATAAATAAATAGTTTTAACTATTATCCTGGTTACTAATTTTACATTATATTTATTAAAATTCATATTATTCAATATTTTAATACAACTAGGTTATATTACATTGTAAATCAGACCTTTTTTGAAAAGATACGTTTTTTAAAAACATGTTGTTTTATATATATTGAGAGAATTTGTTTATTTTATAAAATATGCTGTGTTATAAAATCAGATAACCATTGTAGAATAAAATCACTTTTTTACTTATACATTTTACAAAAATGATTTAAAATGAGAATCTGTCTGTATAGTACACAACTTATAAGATACATTTTCATAAATTACTACAAATTTATATAATGAAGTCCTACAAATGTGTTTTCATTTAGATATTGGACATTATTTACTAGAAATAATAGTAACTGACCAAAGAATTTAATTTGAAGTTCACTCATCTGTTCAAAAAATAAAATTCCAGGATATAAAACCACTACAGAATTTTATAGGGCGATTTATTTTACCTTTATGTAAATAATTCAATAGTTGAGACTAGAGAGATTAATTTATTTATGTTTTAATGTTCATCTATAACTTAATCGAGAGTTTAAATTCAGTCAATGTCTTCTCTGTTTATATGGATGATAAAATTATTATAATTTTTTTCTATTTTAAAAAAATACTTTTTTATAGAATGAGTAATTTTAGATCAAGTTTCAGAATAAAAACTCAGTTTAAATGATAAACAGATGAATCAGGATTTATTTTTTCAGTAAAATAGATCGATTTTACTGAAAGAAATAATTCTTAATTCATCTGTTCATAATTTAAATTGAGTTATTTTTCTGAAACTCAATGTAAAACTACTCACTGTAAGAAAAATGTTTTTTTTAAAAACAATGTAACGAATATGTTTCAAATTATACGAACGGATATGTACGCAAGGGCAGACGCTTTAGTTTATATTTAAAACGTATACGAATACAGAAACAAAGAAAGGGTAAAAAGAAGAATTGGTACTGTATGTATGTATGCGTTTTGAAAATTGGTAACGATTGTCTGTGCGGTCTGTTCCGTCACGCTCAGTTGGAGGTGTCACCCCACGAGCGGAACGATATTATTTTTAAGTTTTGACTTCCAACCTAAACACCGCACCGCTTGAATCCGTAACGACGAGCTGGAGTGATAAATTTATTAGGACGTAACAACTGACACGGCCTACGATGCAATTTATAATATACTTGCTTAGTACGATTACATGAAAAACTTTGTAGTGGATTTTCATATGGAAGTGATTCAGTTACTTATTTTTACTTTCAAATAAATATGTATACATAATTATTTATACATATATATATATATATATATATATATATATATATATATATATATATATATATATATATATACATTAGGGTGTAAAATATGAAATAGCGGAATTTGTAGGTGAGAATTAAAACGCAATATTTTTAACAAAACATATTTAATCAAAATAAGCTCCATCAGCTTCAATGGTCTTTTGTTTAGATTGTTTATCCCATTTTTTATAACAATCGACATTTTTTATAGGTTATAAAGTTTTTTAATCCTTGAATCACTTCTATTTGGTTTCGGAATTTCTTATACCTTAAATAATATTCCAAGTGGCGAAAAAATAACAGTCCGTCGGTGAAAGATCTGGTAAATAAAGGGGATGCAGTAAAATTTCATAATTTAATAAATTTAATTTGGAAATCGTCATTCGAGATGTGTGTGTTTGAGCATTGTCTTTCAATAGTATTGGCCCATATCTGTTGATCAGCATTGGCTGTTTTGTTTTTAATTTTTCATTCATATTGTCGATTATGTGACACTATGAATCAGCCGTAATTACTTCGCCTGATTTTAAAAAAGAATAATGGATTATTCCTTTATTTGTCTACCACACAGTAACCATAAGTTTTTTTAGTGCAATGGCGGCTTGGGTGCGTGTCTTGGGGCTTCATTTGCATTTAACCATTGTCCAGAACTTTTTCTGTTATCATACAGAATCTACTTTTAATCGCAAGTAATGATTCGATTTAACAATGGCGTTTTATCATTTCGAATCATGAACGAAGAACACACCTCTAAGCGTCTCAATTTCTGTCCGTCTGTTAATTCGTGCGCACCCACTTACCCAGCTTTTTCATCTTTCCTATTTCAGCGAGGTGACGAGAAACAGTCATAATACTAACACTTGAATCACATGAGAGAGCTCGAACTGTTGTATGTGGATTATCTTCCACCATAGCTCTCAAATTTTCTTCCTTCACAATGGTTTTGAGCCTTCCTCGAGGCTCATTGTCGAGATTCATATTACCGGAACAAAATTTTTTGAACTATAAATTGTTTTCTGGCTAGCCGACCCTTCTTCGAAAGCTCCGTTGATATTTTTATCTGCTATCGAAGCATTGTGCCCCTACTTGAACTCATAGAAAAAAGTAGACGAAAATCATTTGTGGACACCATCTTGTTAAAGGTTATAAAAAAAATAAAAATAACAACAATAACTCCGTACTTAAAAACAATTGAATGGTACAGTATATTAGTCAATTCCAAATAGCTGAACTTGTAGAGTATTGCACAGAATATTTCTCAATCGCAGTCGACCTCTGACTGACTGAAATTCGGCAACATGATATGTTACAACCTTATATATATATATATACAGAAAAATTACTTTTAATGCGATAGATACATTCCACAGGAAACTGTATACAAAAAACACATCTTACTTTGAAAAATTAGAGACAGTTCCATAATTTTCTAAAACCGCATGAAACCAAAGCAATGAGTTAAAATACACCCAAAATCTCATAAAAATTTTTATGAAAATTCAGAAAAGTAAGAATGCCTAAAAATTCCTTCAAAAATCTGAAAGAAATTGATATAAATCTTAAAATAAGTTGGTTTTAAAACTTTATTCAATTAATTTTATTGGAAGGTAAATACTTTTATATTTTTAACTCAGGACTATTGTCACTATCTGAAAATATTCGGCACCATTTGCAAACTGGTGCGAAATTACTTTCAACACTAGAAGAGATAGTCAGTGCATCAGATATACATGGTAAATACAATGGTTCTTTACGAGCATCAACTTTACAGGTTTACTTTACAACTTACAATGGTTTTCCGAATGAGCATCAACTTTACCCTCGATTCTTGTTGATTTTTTTCCGCTGACAATGTAATCAGTGATTAAACTTTGCAAAATGATTTTTCCAATTTCTATGCACTTCGCTGTATCCAGGCATACATTTTTTCAGCTCGCGTTGGAATCTGAAGGGTCGTTCAGAATTTGTGTCATGAACAAGAAAATGATTTTTCAACTTCTTACAAAGTTGAAGACCTTCTCAAATTATATTTGCAGTGAAGGGGCAAGTTTTTTTTCTGCTTCACTATCGTTTTCTGAATCTTCGACGATATCTAAAGTTATACCTAAAATATCATCGTCACTTAAGACATTATCCACAAGCAATCCATCGACATCATTCTATCAAAACTTTCTCCACCAATTTCATGTGCCAAAGTAATAATTTCAGCTGATAATGTCGGTGTTTGAATGGTTGCACTGTTTTCAACACATCCAGGCCGAGCTGCTTTCTAGCAGGCATTTAAAAGTATGTGGACTTATTTCAGCGATAACAAATACATGATTTAAGCAGTCAAAAATAAAAATTTTTAAATTAAAAAATATAAATTTTAAATAATACAAATTTTAAATTTATTTTTTTCGAAACAAAGTACAACTCATATATGTATATACAACGGGGAAACCCGGAATTTGAATGAAATATGCACTGCATAACTTTAAACCCACATTAAAAAGATGCATATAAAAATAGATTCGACTGTATATATATATATATATATATATATATTATATATATATATATTATATATATATATATATTATTTATATATGTATATGTATATATATATATGCTTATAACATGAAGGAAACTACAACTATCTGAATTAGGAGTGTCGGCTTACAAATATGTAAGTTACCTTACAGGAAAATAAAATGTTAACCTTAAATGAAAATAAAATAAAATTAGATAAGAGTAATAACAAAAAAAAAATAATATACACCAAACTGAATTTGAAATTTCACTTCTATTAAATCGTAAGAAAAAGAATGTAAACATATTTCAAATTAAGTTCTTGTGGATGTTAATATAAACATATATATATATATACATACATATACATATACATTATATATATATATATATATATATACATTATATATATGTATATAAATATATATATATATATATACATATATGTAGTATCGATTCAAAAAATTCTAAAATTACATTTAAAAAGTAATATATATATAATTTTAATCAAATTAGAGCCTTTTTATAAAAACAATGCTAACATCATTGATTTTAAAATTGATTACTGAATAAAGTTTAATACGTTAATACGTTTAACTCTCTTATTTTTTCTGTGTTGCTTTTCTACAGTCACTCACACAATCGAGTGTACACCACTAAGAAAAATACATTTGTTTGTATATTTGAGAAGAAAATAATTTTTTGTATTAATTTGTTCGCAAATTATGATTTATATTTATTTGAAATAATAATTGAACCAAAGAAATAAATTAAAAAGCTATATACTACACCTTTGTTTTACATAGAAATTTTTAAAACAATCTATTTAATTTACAAACAATTGAGCGTACATCGCAATATAGACGGCTATTTTTGGCTATTTCCTACACTTACAATATCAAAAAAATAAACTGCAAGTATTTACTGCTGTTCAGTTGTTTTTAATATTTTTTAATTGAAACAATTTATTCAGTTTTAGAAGTATATAAGACGAGAACATAGAAAATAAAAGAAAGGAAGGGTAAATCATTTCAAGAAATAGGGAAGATCGTAGGTAGAAGACATGTTAAATTTCAAAAAAATATTAATAATTATAAATACGAAAGAAAATTCGTTGAAAATATATCTAGTCGTTGAAAAAAAACGTTCAACTCTACATTAAGAAACGCCTTATTATAAGAAAAATAAAGGATAATCCTCATCATGGAGTAAAAAGTTACAAGAAATTGTATCATCAGTTATTAATAAACGTATGTCGATGAAAACGATTCGCAATGTTTTAAGAAATAACGGGAACGAAGGCCGTGTTGTACGAAAAGGCCCATATATCCAAAGTAAATAGAATGAAGCAATTAGAATTTTCTGTAAAATATTCAAATCGCGGTTAAAACTTTTATAAAACACAATTATTTTTTTCGATGAATTAAATTTTAATTTATTTGGGTCTGACGGGTGGAAAAGAGTCTGGAGACTACCGAATACTGAATATAAAAATAAAAGAAATATGTGTGCAACAGTTAAGAATGAGGGTGGCTCGGTAATACTATGGGGATGTATGAGTAATATAAACTTGGAATTTATTGATATAATTGTAAATAAAATACATTTCCTTTTTGAGAAATAATTCGAAGTTACCTGCCTAGAAGGTAAAAATGCCGCCTGTATATTACTTTCAACAAGACAATGACATAAAACACATTTCGTTTGTGCATGCGGATGTCTCGGTAATACTATAGAGCTGTATGGCGGACACTGGCACAGGACACTTGGAATTTATTGATACCATTATTGATAAAATGAAATATCCTTCTATTTTGAAAACTAATTTTAATTTATCTGCCTAGAAATTAAAAATGCCGCCATTATATTACTTTCAACAAGACAACGACCCAAAACACACCTTATTTGTGGTACGACAAAGTTTGTTGTATAATGTTCCAAAAATGTTTAAGACACCTCCGCAATGTTCAGAACTCAACCTCACTGAGAATTTGTAGACCGAATTGAAATATCGATTACAAAAATCTAACTGTCCTAATAATACTCAATAGAAAATTTTATTAAAATAAACATAACAAAATATACCATCCATCTAGTGTAAATGTGAAGTTAGTCGAATTCATAAAAATACATCTTTAGCCGTTATAAATGCAAATCAGTACAAAACAAAGTATGAAAAATTTTTAAACATAACTAGAGAAAACGTCTTACAAATTCTATGTTCCTGTTACCTTAAATATATAAAAAAAAATTAATATTTCTTAGTCATATCTCCATTCACAAATAATAAACAGAAATAATCGCTTAACTATTGTATTCTGGATGACTTAGATATAAAAAATTAAAGTATTTCTAAGTCATGAAACGTCATTCACCAATTATAAGCTATTGATAACCTCTTACATGTTCTGTGTTCCTGATACCTTAATTATCCAAAATAATGAAATATTTCTAAGTCATTATCCGCATTCACAAATTGTTAATAGCGATAAACCACTTGTACCATCTGTGTTTCTGATACCTTAAATTAAAAAAGTAAGTAAGGCATTTCTAATCTAAAGCGTCATTCACCAAAAATAACTAAAGATAACCTCTTACAAGTTCTATGTTCCTGTTACCTTAAATATTCAAAATAAATAAATATTTTTAAGTCATATCCCCATTTACAAATAATAAACAGAAATAATCGCTTGTAACTCTATTGTGTTCTGGATGACTTAGATATAAAAAATTAAAGTATTTCTAAGTCCTTAGACTTCAGTCACCAATAATTAGCTATTTATAAACTCTTACACGTTCTGTGTTCCTGATACTTTGTTATCCCAAAAAAATGAAATATTTCTAAGTCATATCCGCATTTATAATTAATTAATAGCTATATAAATGTACCTTCATTGTTTCTGACACCTAAATATATAAAAGTAAGGTATTTCTAAGTTTAAAGCCTCATTCACCAAAAATAACTAAAGATAACATCTTAAAAGTTCTATGTTTCTGATAACTTTAATATTCAAAATAAATAAATATTTCTAATTCATATCTCCTTTCACAAATAATAAACAGAAACACGCTTGTAAGATATTTCTAAGTCCTAATACATCACTAAA
Source organism: Acanthacorydalis orientalis (assembly GCA_034766995.1). Taxonomy (NCBI): domain Eukaryota; kingdom Metazoa; phylum Arthropoda; class Insecta; order Megaloptera; family Corydalidae; genus Acanthacorydalis; species Acanthacorydalis orientalis. Next base: position 58,284,645 of record CM068313.1, read on the forward strand.
AGAACATGTATGTATGTGTGTGTGTAAACATATATAAATACAAACCCGAGAGACAGTTCTATTAGTAGATTATAAAGACTTGTTTCAATTCTAGCTAAATCCTTTGAATCTTGATCGTACTGAAAAGTTATATAATTTCGTGTTTCTTGTTTTCCTTTTTAGATTACACTTAACTATAATTAAAAACACACCCACACACATATAAATATATATATATATATATATATATTAATCTGTTTCTCTTACAATAATTTTTAATCCACGTACTTCTAATATCTACAATGGAAACTCCAAGCCAGCGTTTCCCAAACTTTTCTTACAATGGAACACTTTACAGATCTTGAAATTTTATCGGAACACCTTAGGTATTTTGTAGGATAGGTAGTGATAAATAAAATAAATTAATGAATCTAATTATTTAAAATCATTTGTACTTAAATGTTATTTATTTAAAACAAATCACATAAAAATTTTTAAAATAAATGAATGTATATATATATATATATATATATATATATATTGTACAATATCGTTCTTAATGAATGATGTTTTTGGGTCTTTGAATTATAAATGCTTTTGATATCAGGCATAAAAATATTAGAAAATTGAATCCTCATATCTGGTGTAGCTTCGAGTGTGTTCCTGGACTTTGATTTGTTTACAGCATAATATGAGAATCCTGCCTCGAATAAATATGTCATTGTAAAAGGAAGTAAAAAAGAATAGCTAGTTTTGATACTCTGGTGTTCTCTTCTGTTAAATTTGTCCAGAAATCATTTAATGGAATTTCATTGTGTTTTGTTTCAAATCAGAGTCACTCATTAAGTTAATTAGTTTTTGATAATTCCTTGCGCTAAGGTTTACTAGCTTAAATAGATTTACATCACTGTAAATAGATTCCGAACCCAGGTATTATCCTCACTGAATTTTGAAAAATATTGGAAATGGTTAACTGTAAGTCATGCAGGTGTTCTAAAATTACATTTGAAACATCTAATCATCTAATTTAGAATTTATTTCAGTCAAAAATTCATGCAAGACGGCAAAACAATCAAAATTATTCTGTTTAACTTTAGAAATTCAGAATTGTAACTTTCTATCAGAAAATGCAATTTTATCTCTGGTATTAAAAATTATAAAATCCTCTCCTTGTAATGATAAGTTAATTTCATTGCACTTTGTAAAAATATCTCATTAACCATGAAGAATTAGTTAAAATTTCAATAAAATTTTGTTCTAAATTATGTGAAGTCAAGAAGACCAATAACTCATTTCGAAGTTCAAAAATCCTTAATAGTACTTTTCCTATAGATAGTCATCTCCCTGCAACATGTAACAAAAGTGCGTTATGAGAATTACCCATTTCATCGCACACAATTTTAATTAATCTAGATTGAAGTGGTCGATATTTTACATATTTGATAATTTTTACGGCTTCACCTAAAACAGTTTTTAAATATGTAGGAATTATTTTTCTAACTAGTGCTTGTCTATGCAAAACGCAATGAGTTTTGATGACTTTTGTAGCTACTTGTAGTATTTTTCACGGAACACATATTCACTTTCCGCAAAACACCTGTATTCCGCGAAACATAGTTTGAAAAACACTGCTCTAAGTTATTATTATAATTCATTGATTCTTAAATAGGATGTTCATATTTTTTTATTTAATCATTTTTCTTATTTTGTGACTATATAATTTTACTATTAGAAAAATGAAGAAGACTGAAAATTAGAAACTATATTTATATATATATATATATATGGAATTATATATTTATAGATATAAAAATAAACTCATGCCAAATTAAAAAAGAAGTCTTCAATTCAATGTTCAGTATTGAATTTAATAATAAACATGACAATCAAATGAGATATAACAGACCTGAAATTTTGTTTACGGCATAAAAAAAAGTAGCTAACAAAATAAATGTTCTTCACAGTGGTCTTCTATACACATGAAGTCGACAGAACGTTGATAATGATGATGATATATCTGTCAACTTTGAAGGTGTACAAATCACGAACGCATTACATATAAATAATCCAGTATAAAAAGAAATTCGTAGAAAACCCTACATATAAGTCGATTCATTGCAAAAGACGTATAATTAAATACTGTCGACAATAAAAAAAGGGGAGGAAATCATCGACGTCATCATCGAAACACGAGAGATTATTCGAAATAAGACGCCCGAAATTCCTTTTTTTCAATTTCGTGCCGCAAATGAAGTCAATCGGATTTCGCGAATAACGAATTGTGCAGACTTGAAAAATCCCCCGAGAATTGTCGCACGCACATACACGTGTGCACGTGGCCAACATCGACGACGGTGTGGAACGTCCGTCGGCGACGAAGATTCACAGCCGATCGCGTATAGTCGCGTCCCTGTCGCACAGAAGACACCTTTTACAATAATATTGCGTCGTGTGCTTACCCTGTATCTCATCAATTCGTAATATACGTCAACTCGCTCATGTCCTATTGCGGATAAAGTTTTCTTTATCTGCCGTGGAAGGGTGCGTTTGACATGTATGTCATATATTTGAGTCGCTCTGTCGTTCTCTCTACTTTTTCTGTGTACAAATCTGACTTTGACTTGTTTGACGAAACGAAATATGTATGTGTGACAAGAAAACGCTTATCTACAGATGAACAACTTTTTTCAGAAAACAACATATTATTATTTATTATTTGAAAATGTTTGAGCTACTTTCAATTATCACTTTAAATACATCGTTTTGAATATAAAATATTTTTCTACGATTTAATTTATTAAAAAAACTCTTAATAAGACTAATTAACGAATTAATTTTAACGCTTACATGCATAGTTTTTTCGAAAGTTTAAAATATAATTGAAAAAAAATATTTTATTCATTATTATAAGGAGATATTGGCTGGGAAATTCATTAAGTTGATTTTTTTACAAGATTTATTGATATATTTAAATTATATGACATATTTTTTGACTGCTCAATAATTGACACGATTATGTTGTAGAAATGCAACAGTATGTGTCAAACACATTTCTAGTATCTAATACCATCTCTATAAATTAAAAATTAATAAGTTGCAGTTCTGTAAATATGACGGTAGGGTGAAAAATTCTGGGCCTGAATAAAAAATGATTTTTTTGAATTGATTTTCATTTTTTTCTCCACATAATTTCTATTTAGTTTCAATACATTTTTCCTAACGATATTCTAGAGAGATTATGCCAGACTGAAAGGCAGATTTGTCAAGGTTCTCAAAATAGACATTTATAGCATCGCTGATTTCATCGTCTTTGTCAAATATTTTTTCACCTAGCCATTTTTTGACGTTAGGAAAGAGATAGAAGTTGCTTAGAGCTAAATATGGTGAGTATGGTGGGTGGGCAATCAATTCGAACTTTAATTCATTGATTTTATCGATCGCAACCACTGATCTATAAGTTGGTGTATTATGATGGAACAACACATTCTTTTTCGCCAAAAATGGATATTTTTTTTGATTTCATCGTTCAAATTCTGCAGTAATTTCGCACAATACTCGCTATTATTTGCTTTTCTTCTTTCAAAGTAATCAATGAAGAGTATTTCGCGTGCACCTCAAAAAATAGTCGCCATAATTTACCAGTCAATGGAATTGTCTTTGCCTTCTTTTGAGTTGGTCCACCTTTTGCAGGTCCATTGTTTCAACTAGTGTTTGGTTTCAGGAGTGTAGTGGTGGACCCAAGTCTCATCAACGGTTATGTATTGGCACAAAAATTAGACTTTCACTTGTAGAATACCGAACAATCGGTTGAAATGTCCTTTCGACATAGTTTTTGGTTAAGTGTGATCAAACGCGGCACCCGTCTAGAACACTTTTTTGTCATACCCAATTGATCGTGTAATATATTGAACACACGTTCCCTTGATATGCCAAAAGTTTTAACTAACCCTCACCCTCACCCTCACCCTCACCCTCACCCTCACCCACTTTTACTCTACGGTCTTCCAAAACGCTTTTGTGGAAATTTTCAATTATTTTTGTTATGGTTACTTCAATGGGTCGTCCACTGAATGATTCATTATTGATGCTCATTCGTCCCATTTTAATTTCAGCATCTGAGTATTTAACAGTTGTATTCGATGGAAAGGAGTCCTCCAACGTTTAATCTAGCACCTTTTTATATCAGTTGCACTTGCTTTTCAAAAAAAATTGTAATCACTGCACAAATTTCCATTTTTTTCCTTTTTAAAAATGATGCTTGAGACGTGCACTCTGGTGGGTTGTCAAACTAATACTAAACTACTTAAACACTTGAAGCTTCGAACATAAGCATATGAAGACTGAAATCAGAGCAACACCATCAAAATATTGAACATAGTGGCACCATCTATATGCAAAGCCTGGAACTTTGCACCCGACCATCGTATACGCATTTAAGTGTTAATGTATATTAAGGCGATTTATAAACGCAAATAGCTAATGTTGAGTAGATATTTTCTCTTCTAACAAAATAATTTAAAATCAGTAATTGGGCATTATATACTTTTAAAAAGACGTTTACTTATGAAGAAAATAAGAAAAAGTACAAAAAAAACCTATATAACTGTTCACATAAGAGTTTTAACTCTGACTTAACTTACTTTCAAAAATTTATTCGTTTTTCACATTATGATTTTTTTCTACTCCAAAATATTCAATCGCCTATTATTGACTATTTTTGATTGTTTTTTATCCGAACTTCGATGGCATCAAAATCCTTAGACCTCAAAGTGGTAAAATACTGAAATATCAGTATTTTTCCTCTCTGAAGATAATAGAGTTTTCATCGAAATGCGCCTTGTGATGGTGTGGTGGAAATATCAAATCACGGCATTACATCCATTCATTTTTGTGAGACAGAAGTGAAAAAATTGGAAAAGGTGTGCTAAAATACGATCTGAGAGATCCTTATTAATTGTTTTACTCATCCTTTATTTGAATCTTCCAGCAAGACTTAGCACTAGCGCACAAGGAAAGAACAAGGTGTGGCAGGAAAACAATCTTTTAAATTTGAATAAAAGGAAAACACCACAAAATATAAGTTTAAATATAATACAATTCCTTTGATTAAACAAATAAATTATATGAATATGTTATATTTTTCACAGATTGACTAAAAAGAACGAATAGTATTTGTGCGCGAATTTCAGACAATACTTCCTTTTTTGATTTAAATAGTGCAATAATGAAGATAATTGGAAAATGTTATATTTATATATATATATAAACATTAGTTATCTGCATAAAACATTCAACTACACTTTTCTATTTAATGGAATTGTACCGAACTAGTCAATAGTATACCAATTGAATTTTGTTGTGACAGCTGTGTCTTTTAAATGACATTATGGCTCACGCATCATTAATGCAGATGGACGAATCGATTGAATCAAATTGCAACTATGCAACAAATGTGTACTTTTATTCACGTTTGTAATTTTCGCTTTGTCTCATTTACAAGCCATCGTGTGTAATTTACTAACAATGACTACACGCTCTTTAATTCTACATGCACTGTACAGTTCAATCAAAATACAATTTTTACTCGAACAGTTCAGTAAACCCGTATCATTCTTTTTTTTAGTATTTTACATAGAGTTGTCAAAGTATGCGGAATTCAATTACTAAAGGTATGATGTCGTTTTTAAATATTTGTTTTTCTAACCATTAATTTTTTCATTATATATATATATATATATATAATTAAAAATCAGTCCAGTGAACATTTTTTCGAAATTTTATTCGTGTTCTGATTGTTTGATATGATTGCATATTCTCTGTTCTAATTAGTTGACATCAGTCACATGTATGTAGCTCTCTCACAGTGTATAACGAAAGAGAGTATACGATTTCAGTGTAAAACTGGTAAAAAATTATTCAAAATATTGTATTCATTGAAGCTTTAGTGTACAATAATTGTTACACATTTTAACATTGTCATTATGTTAATTTTTCTAAGCTTTTCCAATCAAAAATTTAAGAGTTACATTATACGTGGATTATTTGTGTGTATAATTTCTGTTATTTGTTAAAGAGCGAGCGTTAGCGAGCAGGAGGTGAAGTCCTCTTGTATATAAACATAATATTAATAAAATTCTTTGGAATTAAAATATTCATTAATTTTGTTATATAAAAGATAAATAATTTGAAAAAAATTTCAGGACACTAATTCATTAATTTTTTATTTTCAAATAAGGGAACATTTTGTTCAATTTTCCTCCGTCTCTCTATCATGATAACAAGTCTTTTATTATTGGGTATATACAAAAGTTTTTCGTTTTTTATAAAATGTAAATCTTTATTTTTAAAAATTATTGGTTTGAAAATGAATTCAGGGCCATTAAGCTGAATTTATCATTTTAATTGTATCATGAAAATGATCGTTCTAAAAAAAATTCATTGTGAATTACACGATATTTATTTTCCACATACTCATCTATCTGAATCAACAATTCTCCGATTAGTGAGTAAATTTGAAGAGACTAGATCAGTTTAAGATAATAATACAGTGTTCGTTCTAAACAAAAATTTTATTTGGTTTGTGAAAGGGTACCGTAAAAGCCAGGAATGTAAATTCCACAACATTCACAGCAATTGAGATTTTCACAAACGATTACATGGCGTATTTTGCTTAAGGATTTATTGCTGATGACTTATAGGTTTCAATAAACACAAAATTGAAGCCATTAGACCATTCACTGCTTTGGAGATTTGTCAATTAGATACCGGAGCAACAATATTGTTTTTCTTCAAGTCATCTTTAGTAATAAGGCTCGTGTCGAACTCTGTCTATGTTAACAAAAAAATTTCTATATTTGGGATAAAAAAACCAATGGTGATTGTTGAAAAGCCACTACATACATAAAAGTTGGCACGGTGGAATCACTAGTCCTCATGTTTTTAAAAATCAGACTGTAAAGCAATTGCTCTGAATGGAGAAAGACACTGAAACATTTTTTTTGTGCGCAGAATTAAATGATATTGATCTGCAGAACATGTGGTTCCAGTAAGACGGTGTAAAAATCCACACAGCTTCTGAAACAGTTGATTTATCGAGGAGGACGAAATTTTCTGGTCGTGTTGTTATTAAATAGATACATTAATTGGCCATCGAGATACTGGGATTTTACACCTCTGGAGTTGGATTACTTTTTCGTGTTCATGTTAAAGGACAGACGTATGCCAATAATCCTAAAACAATTTTTGACCTAAAAGATAATATCCGAACATTAGTTGAATCAGTAATTTCAAAAACAAAAGTCATGTTTTTTCAAAAATTTTTTTTTAACGAAATGAGATCCCTGAAGGTAATCTCATATTCAGCATAAAAATTACATTAGTGACGTTGTAACTAGATGTAAAAGCTAGTCATTCTTATTTGCCTAATAACCGTGACTTTGAAGTCATTAAAAACAACTTTACGAAAATATGATCTTATATAATTGCAAAATAATATGTTTATATGGTTACTCAATCCAGCATAAAATTTTTAGTAAAAGAAACATAAACTGAGTAGAATTTTTAGTTTAAAAAATGGTGGCATTTTTTTACAAAAAAATTGTTCATAAACCGAATATTATTGAAGCAGAGTTCCGAAAGACCAGAAAAAAACATTTGCTCCTTCAACATACAAAAGCTTTCAATACGATGCTAATAAAGCTTGGATAGTGGAGACTGAGGGATTCATAGATGGTTCAACAAAATACACATTCCAGCTTTTAAAACATACTACAGCTTTGATGTCACTTCCGTCTGGCAAAGCATATGGATCGAAAATATCGATAAAGTATAAAAAAGTAGACAATTTTAAAGTATAATATAGCATCTTGAAGAAGCACAAGTCATTCTGTAACGAAAGTTCAGCTAGCCAACCGAAGAAATGAAAGCAACTCTGTGAGAATCTGATGGCTAATACGATAATGCACCTTAATATTATATTATAAGCGAGATACCTATTTGTGTGCTCTAATATAATGTTTAAAAAATACCTGTTTTAAACAATTTATTATACATTTAATACTATTTACTGCAAAAATTATATAATTCTAAACAATTTAGGTTGATACTTTTTATACTAGAGAGTAACTATTAAGCAACTAATAAATTAAAGATTTAAAAAACATATTAACAAAAGGATTTTTTAAAAAATCTTATTATTTTTACCTTACGCAGTTTTTATTGAATCCTATCAAATTTGAATTCTGTGACTTATATAGTTTTTGAAATGACTAATACAATTGCTCAGATAGAGCGTCAGTTTTGTAGGGATATTATTGAAACATTAAGCAAAAAAATGGTAACTTAAAAAATCACGCAGGAGTCACTTATACGATATATTTTTTCATTTATAAACGGCATACCCCCAACTATTATTTACAATAAAGAAACAAAATTTCAGCGTAAATTTTGTGTTCTCTTATAGATTAGAAATTCAGTACTTATTGGAAAAACTTTTGTATTTATATATATATATATATGTATGTATATAAATATATATATATATATATATATATATATATATATTTATAGGTATATAAATATATATATATATTTATATGTATGTATGTATATAAATATATATACATACATATATATATATATATATATATATATATATATATATATATTTATAGGTATATAAATATATATATATATATATAATATCAAATAAAAATAGTAAAATATATATATATTTATCCAGAGTTTAAATCGTTTTTAAACCCTTTAAAACAATGAAAGAATATTTATCAAAAAATTATTAACAAAAGGGAACCAAATTGATGCTGACCTATTTACTTTTGTGATAATATTGTGAAAATATACATAATAGTTAGACAATTAATTACAATTATTATGGAAATTGTTAAATATTAAGAATTTAAAAAAAAATCTTTTATAAATTAATATTACTTTCATTTGACATAATGCTATAAAATATCAAATGATTAGTTAAATATCAAATTTCAAATAATGATTTAAACATATTTGTTTATTGCTATTAGTGAATAAATGGAACATGTAATTTGGAAATAGAAATATGGCTTTTTTATTATCGATCGAAAGTTTTAAATTTCATATACATTAAAAAAATATTAAATTTAAAATGTTTGAAAAAATAATAAAAAGGAAAACACAGAAAAAGTAGACAACAATAAAGAAATTCTCAATCTATTGATCTATATTACAGAGAACGCTCGACAAAGAGCTCAATATATTCTCAGCATTTTTGTATTATATTAAAACGAAGCAAAATATTTCATTTTGCGGATTAAAATCGGCGGCTCGCCGTTTCTTATCAAATACTATAAAAGAGGGCGACTTAATGAACCAAAGAAGACTCGCTGTCTATCTGCATTTACTGGAGTTGGATATTATAGTTGTCGCTTACTCTGCCATTTCGATGATACCTATCTACCTACTCTTATATATGTATGTGTATATTATATATAGATGTGGTCGTATTCTTCTTATTCACGTTTTTGCTCGCGCCGTACTACTATCATCATCATTGCAGAAGCTACACTTATTTTTACGGTTCGTCTTGAATTCCTTTCCGTGCTGTCCTTTTATCTCACCGTATTCAAACTGCCGGTGTGTGGAAATGATAGATATGTATGTGTGTGTATGTGTAAAGGTAGCGGTTTGGTATAAGCTCGAGATAAAATGAAAAGAGAGGTGAATTGTGTCTCAAAGAAAAGACGGAAGAATTTAATGATGTCATTTTTACCGACACGAACTTTAAGATTGAACGCTTTATTTTATTTCCGACTGTTCGGTTATTTGGATTATTTCGCCTGTTTGATTTTATCTTTTGACGCGTTTCTCGTTTTTAAAAACGCTAGACCGCAATAACGAGAACAGAGAAAATATTTACAAACTGCACACTGAAACGTGCACGCAGAGAAACACATCATCGTCGGACTGTTTTCTTTTTTTTTTAGATTTTACACTTTGTTAATGAATCGCTTGATGCGAATGACATTTCATTCGACTACATAAATTATCAAGATGAAATGATACGAATTTCATTCGGCCATAGTCAAAGGTCGAGCGCATACAATACAAACACACTACATACAGAAAGGGAATTGTGGCCGTAACGTAAATGAATTCATTTACAGAGTTTTGAACGGTTGGAAAGAGTTTTTACTTTATGAAATATTGCGTGGGGTTGTATGATTTATTTAAGACATTACATGAACTCGCTATTGTTTTTCCGATACATACATAAATACATTCATACATACAGTTTATATATATATATATATATATATATATATGTATGCATGTATATAGATTTTCCGTAAGGAAACACATTGAAAAATGTAAATTCTTATGACTATATGCGGAACAGTAGACGCGTCTATTTATCGTTTTTATTGCTCACAATGCATTACTTCCGCTCGTTTACACAGTGCATTCGCATGTTAATGAAAAATCATTTCTTTAATGCCGATATATCTCTTTGAAATTGATATAAATTATTATGTTTATGGAATCAATTGTCTGCATAAGTGAATACTCTAAATAATTTTATATGTTTATAGATACACACAAAAGTATTCAGCCACATTCATAGTCTGTAAATTTTATTTGATAAATTAAGTTTCAAGAAAAAATAAAATAAATAAGAAGTATGTTTAAAGCCACTTATTAATTTTTCTATAAATATTAGATTGGAAAGAAAATAATTGCGGCTTATTCTCTTCAAATTTTTATAAATTTTTCTCAGCTAATAATTAACTTTATCAATCTAAATAAGCACAATTAGATTTGACACATTTTCGTCTATTAAGTTTATTTATTCCGGTGGTGTAAAGTTCCGGAGTTTTGGAATTGATAAAATCTCAAAATGCACTTTCGTCAGCAACTTGGTTATTAAGAGTTTGCCATGTGAGAAGTTGTCGAAATGCTTAAACAAGTGATAATCTGTTAGTGAGATATCTGGTGGTGAGTATGGTGGATATAGTGTTTAAAATTTCTCGATAGTTTTCATTTCTAGAAAAAAGAAAAATTTAACTCTTATTTCTCGAGAAATCTCTATAATTCTCATATAAATAAAATATCCCATTTTAAATTTAGTTTAAAATGTAATATAACTATGAAATATCACTCTTTAATAGTGAATTCATATATTTTATTAATTATTTTAACACAATTTAAATTTGTAGATAAAAAAATGATTGCAAAACAAATATAGGAACTTTTACAGGTGAGAGAAGAATTGAGCGTTTCGCGTTTCATATTTCACTAGCGAAACCAATAGGTAAGGCTTCAAAAATATGTACGAATTTTTATTCTAATAAAATTTCAGAATTAATTGAATAGTTTTTAAAAAATATTACTTTTGAATCTGACATAAAGAGTATGTTATTACTTAAGAAGTTATAAATAAAATTATGTTTATAAACTTTCCAGTTGTAATAAAAATAGTAAACATGGTCCGTTAAAAATTGTTGATAAAAACTGGAATAATTTCGATATAGATTTCCAAGAAATAATTTTTTTGAGAAATGAGAAAAACATACTTGTTTCTCGAGAAGAAACATTATAATTCTCGAGAAAAAGAAAAAAATATATACTTTTTTCTTGAGAAATTCTCGATAGGAAACACTAGGTAGATGAAATAATTTTTATTGCTCAATTAATTTAACTTTTGTAGTGTAAATCGTGCGGCGTGTGGTCGTGCAGCACGATTGGACCTTTTCAATTTACTAGTGCGGAGACCAGATGACGCAGAGTTCTTTGTGAATTTTGATGGAAAACAAAATGAAGAAGAGAATCAAGAAAGAGATGAAGGAAAGTCATTATCTTTTGTTGCCAGCAATGACTGGTTTGGAAAATTCAATAACAGATAAAATCTACACAATATCAATTTTGTGAATGAAGCGGTTATTGTTGATAGGGAAGAAGCTACTGATTTTGTGAAATCTTAAAATTTTCATTGAAAATAACGATTAAAATGCTCATTGTTTAATACTGACGAAACCAGATTATTTTGGAAACATATTCCAAGGTATACATTTATATCGAAAGATGAAAAAGCACCTTCCGCTCTCAAGTCTGATAAGACATCATCACTTTAATTTGTGGAAATGCCAATAGTAATTAAAGCCACTTTTAATTTACCGCTCTACTAATCTACGAATTCTCAAATATGTTAATAAATCTCGTCTTCCAGTTCACTGGAAATCCAATAAAAAATTTCGGATGACAGCATATTTGTTTGAAAATAGGTTCACCAACTTCTTCTGCCCAGAAGTTAAGGAATATTTCCGTCTTCAGAAAAAGAAGCACCTTACCTGTTTACAACCCAGAACATTAAAGATTCCATATCTATGATTCAAAAAGCTACTGCTTTTACTGAAAGCATAAATCCTGATATAGAAAGACGTGGTTCCATCAACAGGGGATTAAAAACTCAGATCACACCGTACGAACTCATTCTAGAAGAACGGAAATGAAGGGGCAAGCAGAAAACTAAATATATATATTTTTTAATTTTCTTATCCAACCTGTTCATTATTCTCTTTGTCAATTTTTATAAAAATGCTTGATTTCCAATTAATTTATGTTGTTCACCGGTTGTCTTCTGTTCTTGCAACATGCTTAGCTCATTTTCATTTCAGACTTTTCATCTTTCTTATTAAATCTGTATCTCCTGCCTGTTTTTGTATCCATTCTATTCTTTTCCCGTCTCTTCTTATCATTGTTAGCACGCATCTTTCCATACTTCTGTGTGTTGTTTGGTGTCTGAATGATTTTGACGTTAAGCACCCATGTTTCACTACCATAGGTAAGGACAAATAGTATACATTGATCAAATAGTTTTTTCTTTAAACAGAGTGGAATTATTATTATTATTATATAAATATATATATATATATATATATATATATATATATATATATGTACATATATGAGTATACTTACATATTAATATATATATATATATATATATATATATATATATATATATATATAATATTTATCAATGGACATTAAATCAGATAAATACTAGATGTTTCCGAATTTAATAGAAATATTTTTGACGTTATGATAAATATAATGTTTAAGTATATAAACGTTTATTCAAACTGTACAAGACACAAGAAGAGATATTCTGAGTCTGTGTCAAATTTGATTCAAGACGTACATTAAAACAATAATCAATTCATGTCAAATTAAATTACACAAATCCAATGCACTTAACATTAATGGTTAGATATGCATATTTCTGTTGCAAACACACCTCACCCACCCGCAAATAAGCAACAATGGCTCGTTCGACGGGTGGATATTTCACAGCGTGACATAGTGGCGTCGCGGGTGGTAATACGAGAGACGGAGGCATTCTTACATTCAGCTCCATTACATTTAATGCCGTTTAATTATGACTATTCTCAATGGGACACGAAAGCTTTATGAAGCGTCTTAAAAAAAAGCTCAACAACAACAGTTACACTCGAAGCGGATCATACGGATGACTGAAGTTCAAATATAAATGAGCGAGATAGATATATATGATTCACTGTTTGTGGATATTTTCGTCTCTCTGTTTCATTTCAACATCGTTTTGATAAATATATTTCAGGTTATGTTGTTTTGCGATAGATATAAAAGTTCTCCTCTCTTTTTTTTTAATTCGAAATTCGTCCGTTCCGTGTAAGTTTTATGTTTGCATTCTCATTACAGCGAACAAAAAGAATGGAGTACATTTGTTACCGGAGATTTTGAAAGTTTTCATCGGACTCTTGTATAGAATATCGAGCTACAGTATGGCTATAGACATGAAAACTAAAAAAAAAACTTTAAACCTCTTTGATTGTGCTCTCTCTCTCTCTCTCTCTCTATATATATATATATATATAAATATGTATGTATGTATGTGTGTGCCCGTGTTTATGTGAATATAGTTATATGAATGCATTAAAATTGGTCAATAGTTTAATTCATTGTTTTATTTTATCAATAGAAAAAAAATTCTTTTAAAAAACAATTCTGCTATTTATATTTAATAATTAATATTGTCTATGATCGACAATTTACAATTACTAAAATCAAATAAAAAAGTATGTAACATATGAAAAACGATCATTCGATTAGAGACAGTGTGTTTTCTTTTAGGTTTTAATTTATTATTATTTGTATTTTCCAAAAATAATAATTATTTATACCAATATATATGTAAAAAATAAACTTTTAACTAATAAAATAAAAGTATAAACATACCTTATCCTACATTGTTTCTTTAAAGTATTGATTTATATCAATACTTTAAATTAAAGAATAATAATAGACAATAATAATTATTCAATATAAATATCAGAATTGTTTTTTAAAAGAATTTCTTTTCTATTGATAAAATAAAACAATGAATGAAACTGTTGACAAATTTTAATACATACATTTAACTACATTCACATAAGCACAGGCACACACATACATACATATACATATATGTGTGTATATATATATATATACATTTCAGTATTGTATAGTACTTCAACTTGCAATGTACTGTACATTTCAGCTTGTAAAGTTCTGTTATAAAAATTATAACATTTGTCGAAAGGATGTGTGATTTATTAAGTTGGTGGGAAAATAATAGCGGTTTTGGTTTTTGAATTCCAGCCTTAATTTTTTCAATGAAAGTATCATTTTTCTTTTTCATGTATAATATCATTTTAAAGGACATTTTTTGGTCTGTATTTTGATAATAATGACTATGGTTTTAATATTGATTTTGCTTCAAATTGGAGTACTGAATTAATGATGGAAAAGAAGCTAATAAGATAATTTTTTTGTATGAGTTTAAAACTGTTTGTAAAGCAGCAGAAATTATAAACAATACGGAAAATTTATAAATTGGCAATTTATTAGGTTGGTAGGAAAAGAATTGCAGTTTTTGGTTTCTGAATTCTAACCTTTTTTTCAATGAACGTGCAATTTAATCGTATTAATGTTAATATCATTTTAAAGTGTACCCTTAGGTCTATATTTTCGTAGCATTGACTTTGGTTTTATAATTAATTTTGCTTCAAATTGGGCTATTGAAATTAATATGGAAAAAAAGCAAATAACAGCAATTTTTTGTGCGAGTTTAGTACGGCTAGTAAAAAAGTAAAAACTGCTTGTAAACTAAAAGATGATTTTGGTGAAGGTACTGTTAAGAAATGTACGATTCAATGGTAGTTCCAACAATTTTGTGTTGGAGAAGACAGCCATGAATATGAAGAAAGTCAAGGGCATTCTTCTTCAGTTCATAACGATCAAATGATGATATTAGTTAAATCAGAACGACGCACAACAGTTCGAAAGCCTACACAAAAGTTAGACGTTAGTCATCTAACAGTTCTGGAGCTCTTAAAACAACTAAGAAAATCAAGAAGCTTGAAAAATGGGTGGCTCACGAACGGACAAAACCGCAAGTTTTTTTCACCAACCAAATATTAGACGCAAAAATTAATGATGTGTTCTTTAAGTTGAATCTATCAAAATTCTGTTTTAAATTAAAACATTTTCTTGGAGTTTCTAGATTTTTAAGTGTCAATCATAGCATTTGACAAGACTACGAGGTCAGACAATTAAGTAATGCGACAAAATTCAAAAATCGAGTATATTTAAAAATTAAGGTACATCGCTGCGATCCCCTTCAAAGTAGTCCCCTCCCGCATCTATACACTTATTCCAACGAGTTTTCCAGTTTTCGTAACAATTCTGGAACACTTCTTGTGGGACCTCTCCGAGTACCCTCGTCACAGATTCTTGGATATCTTCAACGGAGTCAAAATGTCGACCTTTGACGAATTTTTTCATATGGGGGAATAGGAAAAAGTCGCAGGGTGACATGTCCGGTGAATAGGGCGGTTGTGGTAACGTTGCGATGTCTTTAGACGCCAAAAACTGAGAGACACTGAACGCACTGTGACAGGGAGCATTGTCGTGATGCAGAACCCAAGTCTTCGCGATCTCTGGACGCACTCTGAGCACCCTTTTTCGTAATTTTTCGAGCACATTGCGGTAGAATATTTGATTTACGGTTTGTCCAGGTGGTACGAACTCTTTGTGAACCACCCCTTTGCTGTCGAAGAAGCAAATCAACATGGTTTTCACTTTGGACTTGCTCATTCTCGCCTTCTTTGGCCTTGGTGCTCCAGGGGACAGCCACTGTTGGCTTTGTCGTTTAGTTTCGGGGTCATATTGAAAGAACCAACTTTCATCACCAGTAATAACTCGATCGAGAAGAGTAGGATCACTTTCAACCTGCTCGAGACAATCTTGAGCGATGTTCATTCGTGACATGCATTCCATTTTCGTGACATGCACTACTCGCGCGTTGTTACAAAACACTAAACAGCTGGCGAAGAAATGATCGTACGAGGGTGGTCAAGGTCTCAATCGAGAGAGTAGGGATCTGCTATTACGGTGGCGGAGTTACAGGTTCGCAGTGTTACCACAGGCCGAGAAAAAAAATCGGTCGCATTACTTAATTGTCTGACCTCGTATTATTTATTTTTCTTCAAACTGAGCTATTAAGTTAAAAATTGAAAAAAGCAAGCAAGATCATTTTATATGAGTTCAGAATGGATGGTAAAGTAGCAACTGGTGCTAAACTAAACAATACTTTTGGTGTGGGTGTTGATAAGAAACGTACGGTGAAAAAATTTCGTACTGGGAACGAGAGCCTTGAAGATGAAGAAGGTCGCGGGTGCCCTTCTTCAGTTCACAACAACCCACTGAAGGCGTTAGTTGAATCAGAACCACGCACAACAATTAGAACGCTTGCACAAAATTTTGGCATTAATCATCCAACAGTCTTAGGCCGCATAAAACCACTTAAATTAAAAAATGTGTATGAATTTTTAAGTCATAAACCACAATTTTCTACCAAGCTAATAAATTTCGATCTCAGATTTGCGAGGAAAGATTAAATTTTCTTTCTATTTTATCTACTGAAGCAGATATACAAATATCATTATCTTATGACGATCAACCAAGCGATTATGCTTAAAAAAATCTGTCAAAAAATTTTCCATTATTTTGATAATTTTCCAATACATACATATATTTATTCCCTTTGTATAATAGTTGGTTTCTTTTGTTTCTTTTTTTTTGTTTATCGTACATATAGATATGTACAATATATATGATTCTATAATAAATATTTGTAATTTTTGTTCCAACAACGTTAGTTAATATTATTCTTAGATTGTTAGTTAAAATTGTACATATCTAAAAAATAAAATAATCTATCATTTGCATAGCATGTTTTTGTATCACCTCTCTCTTTCATCAATTCTGTATGTTTTCTAAGTGCAGAAAAAACATATACATATATATATATATATATTCATGAGGGCCTAAAAAATGATAAAGCTTTAGGATTCCGTGATGTGCAGATTCGTCCTTTTCTGATTAATGACAACAATTAAAAAAATGTAATTTCGTAGGAAGTTAATTTTTTTTAAAATATAATCAGTAAATAACTAAAATAAGCCCATTGATCTGAATAAGTCTTAGTACAGGTTTGGTCATAATTTATAGCGCAAGAATGAAATATGAAAAAATATATTTGAAAAAAAAGCAATTTATATTTCCAATAATACTTAGGAAGTGTAGATACTGTAGAGACTTTCTTGGTCTTAAAAATATATTATCTGGAATTTTAAAAAAGAGGATTGATTTCTCTTTAATTAAAAACATTTTTTATACAATGTGACTGATTACGATACATAAAAATTAATAATGAAAAAGCTAACGTATATTGAAAGAGCTCCAAAAGAAAATATTCTGAAAAGTTTTAATAAACAAAACCGTATATAAGAAACAGAAAAATCAGACAAAGTGTCATGATAACAAATAATTGAAAGTACAACATATTCACTGATTAAAATTTTAGTATTGATCTAGAAAAAGAATATTTAATAGTGGAGATATTTTCAGTAAAATTCTTGAATTATATTATAGATCGAAGGTAGAAATGTGATATTAACGAGTTTTCCAATAGGGACACAATTTTTGAAAGGTTATATTTCACAGATGTCAACTAACAAATGTATTTTTTTGACATTTGTTAAGTTTTGACACTGACAATTTTAGTTATAGCTTCATACAGGAAAACAAGACATGCAGTATAATATTATTGTTTATGAAAAGTGTCGTTCTATAAAAAAACACATTTCGTAAATGAAGTGATATTTATCCTTGATATACTCGTCCATCTGAAAGAACAATTCTTCAATTAGTGAGTAAATTTGAAGAGAGTAAAGATTTAATTGAAGATTGGTTAAAGATAAAGAAACACCAACATGTGTTCGTAGTGCTCGTTTTGCAGAAAAAAATTACTTGAGTCGTGAAAGGATGTATCGGAAGATCCAGGAATGTCAATTTTCACGACATTCACAGCAATTAGGGGTGTTAGAGATGACCACTTGACGTATTTTGCATAAGTATTTATTGGTAAGGGATTATAAGGCTCAATTAATAAAAGAATTGAATCCAGCAGACCATTCATTGCGTCGGAGATTTGTGAACTGGCTACTGGAACAAAAACATGTTTTTTTTAAAAAAGTCGTCTTTAGTGATGAGGCATATTTCGAATTCTCTGGCTATGTTAACAAGTAAAACTGTCAAATCTCGAGTGTAGAAAATTCGAGGATAATCATTGAGAAACCATTGCGTACAGAATAGATGACTGTTTGGTACATACTTTAGTCCAGTGGAATAATTGGTCCTTATTTTTCGAGAATGAGGCTAATAAAGCAATTACTGTTAATAAAGAAAGATACCAAAACATGATAACTAAATTTTTGTAGGCATATTTGATCTGGAGGAAATGTAATTTCAAGAGGACGTTACTACAAGCCACATAGTTGGTGATATACGAGAGTGGTCCCAGAAGTACCCGACCCAACAAAGAAAACACAAAAATTATATTTATTTTTCAACATAATCTCCTTTCAGTTCTATACACTTTTCCCAGCGATGTTAAATAAGTTCGATACCCTTTTTATAATAAGAACTGTCTTGCTCCTCAAAATACCCATTAACTGCCAACATCACTTCTTCATCGTTGGGAAATCTTTGACCACTGAGCCATTTTTTCAAGTTTGGGAACAGAAAATAATCCGAGGGGGCTAAATCTGGCGAATAGGGTGCATGAGGTAGCAATTCAAACTTTAATTCATTAATTTTGTCCATTGCAATAACGGATTTGTGAGCTGGTGCATTGTCTTGACGAAACAACACTTTCTTCTTAGCCAAAGCCGTTTTTGCTTGATTTCTTCGCTCAAACGTTGCAATAAGTTCGCATAATACTCGCCGTTGATAGTTTTTCCTTTTTCAAGATAGTCAATGAAAAGTATCCCACGCGCATCCCAAAAAACCGACGCCATGACCTTGCCTGCAGATGAAACGTTCTTCGCCTTCTTTGGAGCCGGTTCTCCCTTTTCAGTCCATTGTTTTGATTGTTCTTTTGTCTCGGGTGTGAAGTGATGGACCCATGTTTCATCCATGGTTATGAAACGGCGCAAAAATTCTGCTTTGTTGCTGTGAAACTTTGCTAAACACTCAATTGAAACATCTTCACGACACTGTTTTTGCTCGAGTGTGAGCAAACGCGGCACCCATCTTGCACGCAGCTTTCTCATGTCCAAATTTTCAGATAATATGCGATGTACCGCACTTTTTGAAATGCCTACTATGTCTGCTAGCTCGCGCACTTTCAGTCGACGATCATCCAGTACCGCTTTGTGGATTTTCTTCACCATTTCTGGAGTCGCCACCTCATTTGGTCGACCACTGCGATGCTCGTCTTGGCAGCTCGTACGGCCTCGTTTAAACTCTGCTACCCAATATTTCACTATTGTAAACGAATAAGCAGACTCACCCAAAGTAGAATCCAGTTCAGCTTTTATATTGGTTGGGCTGAGGCCTTTAAAATAAAAGTATTGTATCACGTAACGATGACTAATTTTCTCCATTTTCACAAATTCACCGAAAACGTTCACTATTGATGGCTGCCAAACAAATACTAAACAACGTGGCGTCCTCAAACTTGAAACATATGCTTTATAGATTGTGTACTTTCTAATATAGTGATATTTTTTAAACAACTACCGCCATCTCTAGGTGAGGACGGGTACTTCTGGGACCACCTTCGTAATTGATTTACAGAGGACGAAATTTCTTGGTCGCGTTATTTCCAGAAATGCAGACATTAATTGATCACTTACGAGAGATCCTGCGATTTAACAACTATATTCTTTGAGAATACGTTAAAGGACAGCTGTATGTCAGTAATTCTAAAACAATTTCCAAACCAAAAGATGAAATTTGAAGAGTAATTGGTGAGATAGATCCTCAGTTCCGTGGATATTTTATTGAAAATTTGAACAAAAGAATTATTACTTCTAAAAAAGCACACGGCACTTACTTACACGATATTATTTATCATTTATAAATGACATGCGCTCATCTATTATTTACAATAAAGAAACTTGTAATTTCAACGCAAATTCTGTTTCATTTCAAATTAAAAAAATGTGTCTTTATTGGAAACCGCTGTATAAAATATGAAGATAATTTGGGACTAGCTTCTTGGAGGAGAGAATTTTTCGAATCTGAATCTCATAAAAAATTTAAGTACTCTTTAAAAGTTCAGAGTTCAGAAAATTAGATATGTAAACAAAATGTAGAAATTAAATCAGAAATTTAAGAATGATTCTGACATAAACGAATGGTAAAAAAGTAAGATTCTCAACAGTTCCTATCCAAAAATTAAGAGATCATTCAAACGGTTACATATTACCTATTAAATTTAATAATTTGTTTCATGTTCAAAAAATCTTTTATTTAAACATTTTACCTCTGTTTCACCAAACTACTGTGTATATATATATATATAAATATATGTACATATATATATATATATATATATAAATATATGTACATATATATATATATATATATATATATATATATATATATATATATGAATATATTTCTTATGTCCATTATAAACCATTCTGTTGGCGAAATTTCAGAAACATTAAATTCTATTCTTTTTTTGTACCTGCAAAGCAATTGTCGAGAATGAAAATTCAGTTTAAGAAGTGTTATAGTTTTCATTTGCAGGAAGAGGCATTTTATTTACCCCTCGTGTTTTCCATATTTATGAATTGTGGATGATGTTCATGTATATATTTATATAAATGTATGTATACAGTGTTGGAGGGAGCGACGTGTATACTGGTATACGAACCAAGCATCACGGCAGATAGACGAAATAACGCTTATTTCCATATTCACATGCAAATTACTTTTATTACCACTTATTACTTTATTGCCACAATTCCATTGGCGTTCGCTCATATCTAGTTATATGTAAACAGTTCATGTTATTTCAACTTTATTACTACTGTATTAATACGCCGTTTATACTTTTATTTTTAATATAACTTTATCATGTACATTGTGACTTTAAAGTTTATTATTCTATTTCACAATAATTTCTTCTATATATGTTGTATGTTAATATAATTCATTTATATATATATATATATATATATATATATATATATATATATATAAAGATTTAAAATTAGTATTTTACTGTCGAAAAGTTAAATGAAAATTAAATTTATCATCTAATTACATTTACAATATCTTTCGAATATAATAACAAAAAAGTATTTTCTTTTAATGACCGTTTTTAAATCATTATTAAATATTTTATTGCTATATTTTTTAAGAAATGAATACAGTGACAGTAAATAATTTGTTTAAAATATAAATGAATATATAAACTTGAAAAAGTTGTCTATTTTAAACAAAATAAATATTATGAATGATTGCACCTATTTATAAAATTTACATTATTTTCTATGAAAGAATGAATACACTTCTTTGCCAATATATTTCATGATTGAAATAATAATTAGAATATTTTATTTTTTGATTTAGAATATCTTTCTATATTATAAAAATAAAACAGTGATGCAGTTTTCGTGACTTATTCGTTTTTTGATTGGTTGATATCAGTCACGTGGTCTCTGTTCTGATTGGTTGATGTCAGTCACATGATCAGTGCTCTGTCTTGTGCACAACGAAACATTGCATGTGATTTCAATGTAAAACAAGTAAGAAATTTATTCTAAATATTGTATTCACCGAAGCTTTAAAGTAAAACAATTGTTACATATTTGAATCTTGTATCTTGTTATGTTATTTTTTCTAAACATTTCCAATAAATACTTTACTAAATGTGTGTATAATTTGTTAATTTCTATATTTGTTAAGAATGACCAAGCTTTTAGTGAGCGGAGGCGAATATCCATCCCCCCCGGCAGGTGGCACAGATCTTAGTGAGCAACGGACAGAGCGATCTTGGTTATTAAAAAACAGAAGAGTGTTTATTAATAATACGGATAATTATTTATATTAATTCAGTACAATTTCATTTTTTTGATAAATTTTGTCATATACTAAATCATACATGAAATGTATACAGAAATATATATATATATATATTATTCAGTTTCAGATACTTTTCAGTTTCAATGATATTTTAAAAATAATATATTAAGTAGTTGTTTTCACTTTATTGTACGAATATTTTGATTAATTTATTTTTATTGTTATATTATTGAATATAAAATTAAAGTAGTGGAAAGATCTGAATAGAAATGTATTAGATTCAAATGACACTAATTCTAAATTTGCACATGTAAACTAAGTTTCACAGGAACTGACCCTATAAATTATGTAACTTACTTTTGTTAGTTCAATCTGTTATGTAAATAAGGTAAGGTCGGTAGCAAACATTTAATTTAGATCAGACAATACCTTACTCTATTGACTTCTATTGACGTTCATTTTCAATGCGTATTAATTAAAAATATTTTGAAATATGTAAATTATTTGTTTTCTTTTCTTTTTCCTTCACATTATTTGTATATATATATATATATATATATATATATATATATATATATATATATATATATGTATATATATATATATATATATATGTATATATATATATATATATATGTATACATACATATATATATATATATATATATATATACATAAATATATATATATATATAAATATATATATATATATATATTGATACATAAATATATATACATATATATATATATATATATATATATATATATGTGTGTGTATATATATATATATATATATTCATTAAAATGTAGATAGATTATTCTGTGCAATTATATAAAAATTTTTTTTGGAAATCACTAAAACTATGTTTCATTTTTTTTCAAATTTAATAACATTTTAGACATTATTGTTAATAGTACACATTGTTTCCTACATCCTTTCAGGTAGATATATATATATATATATATTGAGTCAAAAAATTTAAAGTAATTGTGTTATAAATTGTTTAGTATTGGTATTTTCTTCTAAAAATCTTTATAGAAGTATACGAAATAAATTTATTGAAATAAAAAACAAGAAGGAAAAACGAAATTGACATAAAATAGTCTGAAATCTTACTTCAGAATGAAATATGTAAACTGTGCGATAAAACCCATTTTTAGATTATAAAATATCATAATATTTTTAATAAATACGTGAAAAGTTATAATTTTTTTATATAAAACTTATTGTAATTTCAATAATTATTGTATTATTTTAAGGTTACCACATTTTAATATATTTAAAAACAAGTCTATGAATTGTGGTTCTTGTTTCTAAACGATCTTATAAATTAAAATTATTACCTCTCTCCAATCGACTTTCCCCTCTGAGGAGACATCGTAAATCTATCAAATAATATTTTTTTTCTTGTAAAAGATGTATTAAAAAATGTATTTTTGAAGTTTAACTTGAATAAATAAATTATTTAAAATGCTATACCATTTTATTTGTAGTTATTTGTTACTTGCTATTTTGTTCAAAAATATGTTCTAGTTGCTCATAGATGAAGAGAAAAAAATCTTTGTGTGCAAAGGATTAATTTATAAGCTATTTTTTACAAGGCATTTAGAATATTTATTTATTAAATAAACAAATATATACACAAGAAAACGTGTAAAAAAAGTAATTAAGGTCAATTAATGATTTATTATCACTATAAAATCATTTCATCTAAATATTAATTTAAATCACCTAAATACTTCTTGTCACGGCTAGTTTCGACTTTTCGAACACATTCAAATAAGATATTGATAAAATTATTAAGTTTATCATCAAGAAGATACTCTAATTTAATATGCTAGCTAAAATAACAAAACTGATTAAGCATAGTAGATTAATATTCACATCACTACACAGGACTATAAGGACAATATTATGTATATATTTATTTGAAAATATTTGTGCAATTGACATTATCGTGTACTTATGTATATATATATATATATATACTATTTAAGTGATTGTTTTATTAAAAATGTATAAAAAAAGTGTCAAGCTACAGTAAGTCTGAAAAGGTATTATGGTCATTTAAAAAATCTATGGATCATCACTACTTTTATGTATTAATAAAATAATAATACTTTAATCTCTCTCTCTCTCTATCTCTCTCTCTCTATATATATATATATATATACACATGTATTAGGAATATCCATAAATGATCAATTATTTTTATATAAAAAGATAAAGTTAACTTTACCCCAGGAAATATATAATAGAACCTTCTTCAAAGGCACTTAACTTAATTTAAGAGTTGATTTCGGTCTTTCCTTCACAGAAAGTCTATTTTTAGACGACGTATAGTTTACATAATATAAATATATATACATATATATATATATATATATATATATATATATATATATATATATATATATACATATGATAGAAAATTGCTGATAATCGTTCACAGCTCTGGTTCCAACAAGATAGTCACAGCTCACACAGCAATAGAACTTTTACGGGACATATTTGGCGAACATATAATTTCAAGAAAGAACGATTTTAATAAGCTTGCGCGTTTGCATGATTTGAGCCCTCCCGATTTTTTTCTTTGGAGCTATTTAAGAGAACATGTATACATCAATAACCTAAAAACTATCCTACAGCTAAAGCATAACATACGAAAAGAAATTCAAGCGTTATATCCAGAAATTCTGAGATAAGTGATGGAAAACGCCTTGTAATAAGCTCGACTTTGTGAATTCGAAAATGGGCATCAGTCACATGATCTCATTTTTCATGTATAATAAAGAAAAATTCACCATCTTTATACTTATACTTTAGGAAATAAAAAAAAGATGAAAATATTACAAAATCAAAAAAATATTCATGTTCAAACCCCTTGTTCTTTTTGCGCCACCTGTATACTTTCTCACTAAATATGAACAATAGTACGTTATTAAGAAAAATGATTAAATGAATTTTAAAATTTATTAAAGGTCTATGTGATATCAATTTAAATAAAAAAAAATCTTATAAGTATAATATTTATAAAATTTATATGCATGTAGATATATTTTTCATTAAACACTTTCTCCAAAGTAAAGTTTATATATAAAGAAATATTTACATATTAAAGACATTTTATTAATAAATTATTTATAGAAATTTCCAGAGAATATAATATATGAGTATAATTGATAAATTTATAATAAAAATCAAATATAAAGGATAAAAATAAAGGATAATAAGTGAAATTGTTTTTACAATAAAAAAAAAACAGTAGAAAAGGTGGTTATAAATATTTATTTGTGATGTCGAAACGAAAACGAAAGTAGAAATGGATGCAAAAACAAAACCCGTGAATTCTTTTGATGATCTCTCGACTGAAAAAAAATCTATTCGAAATCAAAATGCACGACCTTCCTCACGGAAACCACCGACTGTAACAATTTAACCTCGTTACAGTTAGGTCAATTCGTTTACAAGGACACTTGTCATTCTGGTCGACACGTGTCGCAGTCACACGTGTTCTCTTTACCGCCCCAGAACACCGCCCTGCAGGCTAATCAGACAACGTTGCCATCACTAGCGACCAACCCCCAATTGTATTCCGTTCAGCGCCGCCCCTGCATCTAACAATTGATTACGCATGAGAGTGTGTTCACGTCTCGGCTTGAATAAAAATTATCATTGTGTTGGTCTGTCGTTTTATCAACATATAGAGATAATTTATTTTCTGTAAAATCTCTTCTCTTATTCTCACGGTTTTAATTTCTCATATGTACATCTATATTAATCGGTTGTCTGTATTTAACTCCATATACACCGATGGAGAAATACCTTAAAAGATCTATATACTTTATATTTGTTAAAAATAAAATCATAGAACAAATACAGTATAACTAAATAAAAACATATATTTTAAGATATTAAATTTATACCAATATATATTATTTAGCCTTTAACATTAAATTAAGTAAATAAATTTTAAAATTTATTATATAAATATAATTTTATATAAATTTTAATTTTTTAACTTCATTTTTTTGCACAGTTTTTATCAATAATTGATTGTTACGCGTGTTTTTTTTAAAACTAATCTATCAATAGATGTAAGAAAAATGTGTAACTGAGAGACAGATTGAGAGAAACAAATATTTTTGTATTTCAACAAAGTTACATTTGCTATACACAAAGTAAATATATTTTTCATGTATGAAAATATTCAAAAGGGTTAATACTGAGATTTTTAATATTTCAAGTAAGATAATATCTTTCTATTTAAAAAAAATATTCCATCGCAAAATGTCCATAAACAAACATTTTTTCATGTGGACCACCTCCTCGCAACGCTGCTTCCTCCGTTAGACTCTACGACCATTAACCATTAACCAACCGTTAACCATTTCTATTCCCGATCATTTCAATTCCGATGTTTTATGGATCGTCATGCTCGTCGATTCCAATGAAATAATATTCGGGAACGGCCAGCTGTATGTCGGTATCTCCAGATGTACCTCTAAGCAGGTTATCAAGTTTCAGTGTACTGAAGAACACAAGTCAATTGCGAATATCAATTACACTACCTTTATATAATTTTTCATTTAAAAATTGTTAACATATAACTAAAGTGAGTGATCGAGCGGGGTTGAAGCTCGCCCGGAGATGAGTGAACGTAGTGAGTAGATGGCAGAGACCCCTGGTAATATAAAATTAATCTTAGTAAATAATCCAAAATATTATAAGAAAAAATATTGCGCAATCTCGTAAGTAATACCCGTTTTTTTGCTATGTATTTCAATTAACAAATTTCATATTTTTGAAAATTTTCAATTAAGTAAAGAGTTCTCCAATGGAGATCCAATTTTTTAAGTAGTTATATTTCAGAAATGTCAAACTGACAACTTTTTTTTGACATTTGTTTTAATATTGACATTTTTAGTTATGGCTTCGTATACAACAAAATAAAACATTTAAATAATGTAAGGTTGGTAGAAAAAGAATTGCGGTTTATGACCTTCGAATTTTAAGTGATTTAAGTGGTCCAGAACTGTTGGATGACTAACGCTTAACTTTTGTACAAGCTTTAGAATTATTGTGCGTGGTTCTGATTCAACTAAGTATTCAGTTGGTCGTTATGAATTGAAAAAAGCCACCCGCGAACTTCTTGATCTTCAAGGTTCTCGTACCCAGCACAAAATGTTTGAAATCACCATTGCACTGTACGTTCCTTAACAGTACTCATATCAAAAGCATCGTTTAGTTTACGAGTGGTTTCTGCTGCTATACCACCTGTTTTGAACTCATTAAAATTGCTCTCATTTTCTTTTTTTCCATCTTTAATTAAATAGCTCAATTTGAAGCAAAATAAGTATTAAAACTAAAGTCAATCTTACCAAATACAGACTGAAAAACACACTTTAAAATGTCGTGAACATAAACTCGATTAAAAGACACTTTTATTAAAAAAATAAGGTTAGAATTCAAAAAACAAAAACCACAATTATTTTCTTACCAATCTAATAGAATTGTATTAGGTTGGTGTTGCAATAATATCGAATCAAGGATGATGAAAATCAGAGAATGATCGTTGAGTAGCCACTGTATACAGCCAGAGTGACTGTTTGGTCAGGTGAAGTTATTAATCTTTACATTTTTAAGAAACAGGCTAGTAAAATGATTAATGTAAATTGAGAAAGATACCGAAATATGATAACCAAATTTTGTAGGCCGAATTGGATAATATTGATCTGAAGGACATGTGGTTTATGCAGAACGGTGAAATAAGCCACACAGCTGCTGAAACAATTAATTTATTGAGAACGAAATTTTCTGGTAGCGTTAATTCCAAAAATGGAGATATTAATTGGAAACAGAGGTCCTACGATTTAACACTGTTGGACTACTTTCTTTGGAGCTACGTTAAAGGACAGATGTACATCAATAATCCTAAAACAAATTCTAATTTAAGAGATTAAATTAGAAATGTAACTGATAAGATAGAGCCCCATTTGTGTTGGGATTTTATTAAAAAATTTAACAAAAGATTGATAACTTCTATGAATGCACACGGCAGTTACTTACATGATATTATCCTTCATTTATAAATCACATACCCCCATCTATTATTTACAACAGAGAAATTTTAAATTTCACCACAAATTCTGTGTTTTATTTCAAATTCAAAAATTGTATCTTTATCAGAAAACTCTCTAATTCAATCAAAAAAATATATTTTAACTAAATAGTGAATGTGTTTATTAAATATTAACAATAAGAAATAGACTGAACGATTTGTATGAATTAAATACACATATCTACTTCTCTATAGTGTATAGATGTTTACCGTGGTACATTGACTAAGTATCGCCATTTTAAGATTGACTGATGACCATTTTTTCAAACTTGTGATTCTTCTATATTCTTAGTTCTTTGAGTAGAGAATGGTATCCATGTAGGGTTACGAATGAGTGTAGCCTAATGACTATTATTTACAATAGGGAAACTTAAAATTTCAACACAAATCTGTGTTTCATTTCAAATTCAAAAATTGCATCTTTATAGGAAAACCCTATGATTCAATTAAAAAAATAAATTTTAATCAAATAATTAATGTGTATTAAAAATATTACCAATAAGAAACAGACTAAAGGATTAGTATGAATTAAATACACACATCTATTTCTCTGTAGTGTATAGATGTTTGCCGTTGTACACTGGGTAAGTTTAACACTTTAACGACCGGGCACGGCAATTGGCGTCGTAAATAAAATTAGCGTTATCTACCGGGAACGCCAATTGGCGTCCTATATGAAATAATCATATTGCGATGTGTAATCATTAAAAGCGCTTAATTTACAATATTTATTCAATAATAAAAATAAAAATTATAACAATTAATTATAATTATACTGTTTCACATTGTAGTGTTAGTTTTATATTTTGAATTTAAATACCGATAAAAATGGTTAACGAAAACGAAAATATATTGTTAGAAGAAAATTGTGCAAAAAAATATCAACCACAAGTAAGCGTATTAGAAGAAGATGCCAGGTTTGTACTTCTAATAATATAAGGAAGGATACAATAAATACGTGTAACGAGTCCAATGTTTCCTTTACATATTGATTGTTTCCCCAAATATCACACAAAGGTCAATTATTAAAATTTTGTATGCATAAATTTGGTAATAAAGTGTAAATAGTATAAAAAACAAAGATATATGAGTATTTTCAATAATATGTTATTTTAATAATGTTGAATAAATAATGTAGAAATTATAATCAAAACCTCTTAAATATATCTTTAAATTTTCATTTCAATATCTAAATTACTACAAAATACACAAGAATTTGAAGAAAACGATCAATGTTTTTTCCCATTTTATAAAAATGCCGCCGGTAACAGGTCACAGGTTCACAGCAGAACCACCCGGTCGGTAAAGTATTAAGACTGACTGATGACCATTTTTTTGAAACTTATGATCCTTCTATATTCTTAGTTCTTCGAGTAGAGAATGCATCTACGAGGTCAGACAATTAAGTAATGCGACAAAATTCAAAAATCGAGTATATTATAAAATTAAGGTACATCGCTGCGATCCCCTTCAAAGTAGTCCCCTCCCGCATCTATACACTTATTCCAGCGAGTTTTCCAGTTTTCGTAACAATTCTGGAACACTTCTTGTGGGACCTCTCCGACTACCCTCGCCACAGATTCTTGGATATCTTCAGCGGAGTCAAAATGTCGACCTTTGACGAATTTTTTCATATGGGGGAATAGGAAAAAGTCGCAGGGTGACATGTCCGGTGAATAGGGTGGTTGTCGTAACGTTGCGATGCCTTTAGACGCCAAAAACTGAGAGACACTGAACGCACTGTGACAGGGAGCATTGTCGTGATGCAGAACCCAAGCCTTCGCGATCTCTAGACGCACTCTGAGCACCCTTTTTCGTAATTTTTCGAGCACATTGCGGTAGAATACTTGATTTACGGTTTGTCCAGGTGGTACGAACTCTTTGTGAACCACCCCTTTGCTGTCGAAGAAGCAAATCAACATGGTTTTCACTTTGGACTTACTCATTCTCGCCTTCTTTGGCCTTGGTGCTCCAGGGGACAGCCACTGTTGGCTTTGTCGTTTAGTTTCGGGGTCATATTGAAAGAACCAACTTTCATCACCAGTAATAACTCGATCGAGAAGAGTAGGATCACTTTCAACCTGCTCGAGACAATCTTGAGCGATGTTCATTCGGTGACATTCGTGACATGCACTACTCGCGCGTTGTTACAAAACACTAAACAGCTGGCGAAGAAATGATCGTACGAAGGTGGTCAAGGTCTCAATCGAGAGAGTAGGGATCTGCTATTACGGTGGCGGAGTTACAGGTTCGCAGTGTTACCACAGGCCGAGAAAAAAAATCGGTCGCATTACTTAATTGTCTGACCTCGTATATAGGGTTATGAATGAATGTAGCCCAATGAGTATTATTTACAATGAATAATTTGAAATTTCAGCACAAATTCTGTGTTTTTTTTTAATTTTAAAAAATGTTTCTTAATGGAAAACTCTGTACAATGTCATTTATTTGAAAAAATAAAATAAAATGTTTATTTCCACTATTCGTCATTATTTGCAGGTGCGTTTTTCCTTTGTTGTCGAATATATATACATTCATACGTGTATATATATATATATATATATATATATATATATATATATATATACAAAAGGAAAGAAATTAGAGAAAAAAGAAAAACAAAAAGCTTTACCTATTAATTTGAACGACGCCATTAAGCTAGATACAGTATCGATGTGTTGGTGCGTGCACCCACCGTACCGAATGTACTTCTGCTTTCACGTACCGAAATTTCATGTCTGAACAAACGGCATTATTATTATTGGCATAGCAATCAGAAAGCGTGCGCAAAAACATTACACTGATGGTTGGTATAATTCAAATCCATTTACGTAAAATGTTTGCAAGTGGATTTTATAAGTGCGCCCAGTGATGAGAGTTTATAATGGATTATATAATAATATCAATCTACGGTCTGATGTAGAAAAATCTCCCGTTCGAATATTTGAACAAACTCATACATATTTAATATTCGGTATTCATATCTTTCGTTCGACGTCGAATATACCAACCGGAAAATATTAGTTCGACGAGAAATCAATTACTTCAATGTGATTAGGAAACATTTCATATACGATGAATATTTCAAAGATACTCCGTGTGTTATACTTTAATAGTTCACCAGTTATCAATGATAGTCATCTCGATTTTGAAACAATTAACACAATACATTATCCACTCAAAACGAAAAATTTAAATATGATTTATATATATATATATATATATATATATATATATATATAGATAGATAGATAGATACAGATCCGATCAGTGTGGGGAGTCAAGAGAGGCATCTGACCCGATCTACACAATTTTTGGGGGCTCAATTTTTAATTAGATCTGTTAAATATCGTCATTTGTATGCAGAACTATGTATAACAAGGTGACGATAACGAAGCCAATATGGCTGAGAAATATAATGGAGTACAGGCTGTTGTTTAGCATAAAAATGGCATCTGTACATTCTATGGATGTAGAAATCATACTTTGAATATTATCAGAGTATAATCTTGCAAAGAAGAATATTGCATCTTCAGTAGAAACTTGCAAAGAAGCAATAATTTTCTTTGGTACTGTCCAGCAAATTTATAATTTTTTTTATGGAAGATTAACTAAAGAACATCAAGTAATTCGTCGATACGAAGTCTGCTTTGCGCTTCTTTTACGTAACAAAAATGATATCTTTCTTGATCGCATTGTCACATGTGATTGAAACGGTTTCTCTACAACAATTGGAAATGCTCAGCACAGTGGCTAGACCAAGGAGAAAGAACAAAACAGATACCTAAACCGAGGGTTCATGAAAAAAGATTAAGCTCAGTGTTTGATGATTGAGTTAGTGGCATCATTAACTGGAACTTCTTAAATCCTGGTGAAACAATAACAGTAGAAAAATATTGCCAGGATTTGAAAAAATGCATGAGAATTTGCATCGTTAACGGCCAGTTAGTCGATCGAAGAGAACCATTTCTTCTTCATGACAACGCCCAACCACACATTTCAAATGACTTTAAAGATATTAAATGCACTGGGTTATAAACCGTACCTTACAAACCTTATTCTATGGACCTGTTTCTGAGAGATTATCATTTTTTTTAAATTTTGAGTAATTTCCTAAGACAGAAGTTTTCGAAGATGAAGCATCAGATCAAGCCGGTTTCCCTGAATTCGTTAATTTCAGAACTTCAGAATTTTAGCTTGTAGGAATAAACAAACTTGTTTTCCATTGAGAGAAATGTGTGTAGGTCAAAGATCTTTATTTTGATTAATAAATATAATTTTCAACTGACATATGCGTCTTTATACTCGATATGTAAAAACAGCAATTATTTTTGCACCAACCTAATACTCGTATATCGATAATAAACTTTATATATATATATATATATATATATACGTATGTATTTGTCTCGATCTGAAACTTTATATATCTATATATCTTAAAATATCAAAATTACATAATATAAGAGACTTCTCTCCTCTCTTTCTCTCTCTCTCTCTCTCTCTATATATATATATATATATATATATATATATATATATATATAAAGGGAAAAAGAGAGTAAGTGAGGTTACTGAATTATAATTAAGTTTTATGATATTAATTGTTAATATGAAAAAAGTTGAAAACTAAAATTGTATAAATTATCAGAACAGAGGCAAAAAAAATCCAAAATAATGAAACAAATCGTTCCTTACAAAAAACAGTTACTTAACAATTATTAAATATATACAGTGACACAATTGTGAAAAATATAAGAACTAAATAATCATTTATGAAATTTTAACATAGGAATATATATATATATATATATAATGTATGTATACTAAACTGTCAGTTAAAATATATTAAATTAAATACCTCAGAGCATTATAATTCTTTTCTTAAAGTACTACAATAATAACTATTAACAAAAGATATAAAAAATGTTTATCGCTAGAAATATATTAACATTCTGCTAATTTTAAAATAAAATGGTAGATAGTATCATATTTATTTATGACGTTGGTAAGAAAAAAATACGGTTTTTTTTTCCTGAATTTTAACTTTAATTTTTTTCGGTGAAAGTATCATTTATTTATGTTTATATCATTTTAAAATGCATTTTTCAGTCTATATTTTGGTAACATCGACTTTGGTTTTATTATTAATTTTCTTCTAATTGGGCTATTGAATTAAAGATGGAAAAGAAACAAATAAGGGCAATTTTTTGTATGAGTTCAAAACGGGTCGTAAAGCAGCAGACACTATGTAAACTAAACGATGCTTTTAATTTGGGTACTTTTAAGCAAAATATGGTACACTGTTGGTTCGAAAAATTTCGTGTTGGGAACGAGAGCCTTGAAAATGAAGAAGGTCGCGCGCGTCTTTCTTCAGTTCATAACAACAAATTGATGGGATTAGTTGAAACAGAACCACATACAAAAATTCGAGAGTTTCCACAAAAGTCAGGCGCTTGTCATCAAATAGTCCTGGGCCACTTAATACAGCTAAGAAATGTGAAATAGTTTAAGTAAATATTGTCACTGCGAATGTTACTAAATGACAAACATAAAATATATGAATAAAAAGTATTCTTCCGAAACGAAAATGATTCTTTATACTTCTCTCTATAAATAAAAATAGATCCTCCTCGACCATCCGTGATTTTATTCGTACTCTGATTGGATGCTATCAGTCACGTGATCTGCATTCTGAGTGGTTGATATCAGTTACATGGTCTGTGTTCTGATTGATTACTATGAATAGCGTCATTGAATGATCTGCACTATAATTAATTGAATTGATCGTAATCTCCAATCTACTGTTATTTATTATGTTAATTTTCACCTTTTTCAACCAAAACTTATGATTTACATTTTATTCATATTATTTGTCTGTATTATTTGTCAATTTCAATTATTTCTTAGGGGGTGATAAAATGTTAGCGAGCGTGGAGCGAAGCACCCCGGAGGTTGAAGAACGCAGCGAGTAGAGAGCGGAGCTCCTTAGTAATGAACTCTAATTGGAAAGTACTTCCATTACAAACTTTTTCTACTTCTCACATTTATCATATATCTTAATCTTTCAATCCACATAAAAATAATTTATATTAGAGCAACAGTAACATGTGAATTGATTCATTATTGGTTCAGATTTATTAATAGTTTGTTGAATAGCAAAATTATTTTTTCATTATTAATATTCAATAAAACACATATAAGAATTAATACTAAGACATCGGAAGCATATTTTCATTAGTCCGTGCCTGTTCTTTTTATTTAAGTAGAACGAAGGAACATATTAATATTGAAAAAATAATTGGAAACATTTGTCTTCCGATGATTTGAAGGGTTTATATATATATATATATAAAGTCTGTGTTTGAATGTTTATTTATAAAAATATACAAAAGGACTGAATTTTTCTTAACAATTTGTCGTCGTATAGAATAACAACCTCTATAGAAACGTTAAAAATATAAAGCTAAAGTAACGAATGAACGAACGAACGAACGAAAGTAGTTTTATATTGACAATCAATTTGTCGAAGATTTCCTTTTAATACACGAGTGCAGCAGTACCAATCATAATACACACAAAACATATTGTGGCCGTCATTCCATTTATCTAATAACAAGTCCGCTGTGTATGTGACATTTTCAAGAAGGGCCCCCCTGCTGTGTTCGTCTGATAGTAGTGTATGGCCGACGGTATCATCAATGGAGAACCGCGGCCCACTCATTTCGCGTTTTTTTTTTCTTCTTCTCTTTCCAGTCCTCTTCTTGTATTCGAGAAATATGTTCCCTGCTAAGATACGTCAGCAATTTCCAGATGTATGGATTTTTGTGACATATACGATTTTTTATAGTTATTTCTGTCCAATTTTAGCACGTCAGCATTCCGTTTTGTGACCACAAAAATAGTATAATTATATCCATTTATCAATAGTCTACGGCTATGCGTTTACAGCGGCTCAATAAAATATTCGCACATACCTACATTTTCGAATATTATGATTATTTAAATAAAGATTTATAGTCAGAATTTAGGACTTCTTTTTAATCCCGAACTGTTCAGTTTGTGTTTTAAAATACGTTTCTATTTCAAAAAGCTCTAAATGGTGTACAATTCAAATTATTTTGTAAGAATGATATTATGTATACAATTATTGATTGTTGTTTTCTATAAAAGAGAAATATGTATGTTTTTGTGGATATAGGTTCTTTTAGCAATTACGAGGCTCATTTGATAACTATGGTAAAAAAGAATTAAACGTTTTTTTGCAAAAAATCAATTTTATTTTTCAACATAATCTTCATTGAAGGCTGTACACTTGTTCCAGCAAATCTGAAAAATACGTATAGACGGCAGCGATGACATCCTTTTTCGACGAGAATTTCTTCCCACCAAGCCAAGTTTTCAAGTTTAGGAAGAGAAAAAGGTCACACAGAGCCAAGCTCAGAAAATAAAGTGAATAAAAAATCAATTCGAATCCTAATTCGTGCAATTTTACCATTGCAACGGTCGATTTGTGGGACAGCGCGTTGTTCTAGTGAAAAAGTACTTTTCTATGCTCCAATTTTGACCGTTTTTGTTTCAACTCTTTTTTCAAACGATTCAATACTGTTGCATAATAGTCTCCTGTTATCGTTTTTCCCTTCGTTAAGTACTCGATCGGGATGATTCTTTAGAAATCCTAAAAAACTGGCCATCACCTTCTTAGCTGACAAAACGTTCTTTGCCTTATTTGGCACAGTTTTACTCCTGTTTCAAATATCAAAAGAAACAATATAAGTTAATGGATATAATCATTTTACTTTAAAACATTTTTCATGTTTAGATGACCATTAATAAGAATTTAATTTGAAATATGTTAACATATTTTCTTTACGATTTAATTGTATTTAATTTCAAATTCGCTTTGGTGTACATTAAAGGGTTTTTGTAATAATCTTTTATTTGATTTTATTTTCATTTAAGGTTGACATTTTTATTTTCTAGTAAGGTAACTGGCATATTTAGAAATCAATATTTCTAAGATAAAAATTGTATTAGTTAGTAATATATCAAGTTGTCGAATTTCAGTCAGTCAGAGGTCGACCGCGATTGAGAAAGATTCTGTGCAATATTTTACAAGTCCAGCTATTTGGAATTGACTAATGTACTTTACCATTAAATTGTATTGTTGTTATTTTTATTTTTTATACCCTTTATCAGGATGGTGTCCACAAAAGGTTTGCGTCTCCTTTTTTATATGAATTCAAGTTGGGACACAATGCAGCAATAGCGGGTGGAAATATCAATTGAGCTTTCGGAGAACGGTCGGCTGGCCAGAAAATAATTCAATTATGGTTCAAAAAATTTCGTGCCAGTAATATGAATATCGACAATGAGCCTCGAAGAAGGACCAAAACCATTGTCAACGAAGAAAATTTGCGAGCCATGGTGGAAGCTAATCCACATACAACAGTTCAAGCTCTCGCATGTGATTTAAGTGTTAGTGTTATGACTGTTTCTCATCACCTCGCTGCAATAGGAAAAGTGAAAAAGCTAGATAAGTGGGTGCCGCACAAATTGACAGATGGTCAGAAACTCAGACGTTTAGAGATGTGTTCTTCATTGATGATTCGAAATGAGAAAACGTCATTTTTAATTCGAATCATTACTTGTAATGAAAATTGGATTCTGTATGATAATAGAAAAAGATCTGGACAATATATAAATGCAAATGAAGCTCCAGGACACGCACCCAAACCGCCGTTACACTAAAAAAAACTTATGGTTACTATATACTTGTGGTGGACAAATAAGAGAATAATCCATTATTCTTCTTTAAAACCAAGTGAAGCAATTACGGCTGATTCATATTGTCGCAAAATCGACAATATGATTAAAAAATAAAACAACCAATGCTAAGATATAGGCCAATACTATTTCAAGACAATGTTCGACCACGCACATCTCGAATTAAAATTTTCAAATTAAATTCATTAAATTATGAAATTTTACCGCATCCTCTTTATTCACCAGAACTTTCACTGACAGACTGTCATCTTTTTCGCCACTTGGAATATCATTTAAGAAATAAAAAATTCCGAAACAAAACAGAAATGATTCAAGGATTCGAAGACTTTGTAAGCTCTAAAAAATGTAGATTTTTATAAAAATGGGATCAACAATCTAAAAAAAAGACTACTGAAGTTTATAGAGCTTATTTAGATTAAATATATTTTGTTTCGTTAAAAATATTGCGTTTTCATTCTCACCTACAAATTCCGCAAATTCACATGTTACACCCTTATAGTTTCATTCATGTTATATATATATATATATATATATATATATATATATATATATATATTTATATATATATATATACATATATACATATATATATATATATATATATATATTTATATACAGTCGAGTCTGTTTATATGCATATCTTTTTAATTCAGTTTTGAAGTTATGCGGTGCATATTTAATGCAAATTCAGGGTTTCCCTGGTGCATATACATATATGAGCTGCACGTTGCTTAAAAAAATTTAAATTTAAATTATTACTTTTTTAAAATTCACATTTTTTAATTTATTTTTTTTTATTTTGGACTGTTTAAATCCTGTTCTAGTTATTATCGCTGAAATAAGACCACAAACTTGAACCGTCTCCTGGAAACCAGCTTTGCCTCATGTTGCAAATAATGCAATTATTCAAACATCGATATTATCAACTGAAATTATTATTTTATCACATGAAATTGCTAGAAAAGACTTTAATACCTATATCCAGAATGATGTCGATAAATTGGTTGTGGATAATTCCTTAACTGATACTATTAGTATAATTTTAGATATCGTCGAAGATTGAGGAAACGATAATGAAGAAGAAGAGAAACCTATCCCGCTCGCTGCAAATATAATTGGAGAAAATCATTTTCTTGTTCATGACACAAATTCGGAACGAGCCTCAAATTCCAACATACTCTGAAAAATTGTATGTCGGAATATCGCGAACTGCATAAAAAAATAGTAAAATCATCACCGCAAAGTTTAATCACTGATTACATTGTGAGGAAAAAAGTCAACACAGAACAAGGATGAAGTTGACGCTAATTTTGTTTGTAAAGTACCATTGTCTTAACCATGCAAATCTGATGCGCTGACTATGTCTCTAGTGATGAAAGTGATTTTGTACCAGTCCGCAAATAGTGTCGGACATTGTCAGATAGTAACGATAATTCTGTTGAAAAAATATTAAAAGAAGTTACTTATCATGAAATTAAATAATGTTTTAAAACAAATTTATTTTCAGTTTCATATCAATTTCTTCCAAATTTTCGAATGAAATTTTAAGAATTCTTATTTTCCTGAATTTTCATAAACTTTTTTATGGAATAATGGGCATATTTTAACTCATTGCTTTGATTTTATGCAGTTTTAGAAAATTATGGAACGTATCCCTAATTTTTCAACACAACGTAGGTCTTTTTTGTGGGAATTTTTATATGCGGTTTTCTTTGGAACGTATTAACTGCATAAAAAGAGACTTAACTGGATATATACATACATATATATATATATATATATATATATATATATATATATATATATATATATATATATATATATATATGTATGTATATATATATATATATGTATATATATATATATATATATGTATATGTATATATATATATATATATATATATATATATATATATATATATATATACATATACATATATATATATATATATATATATATATATATATATATATATATATATATATATGTATATGAGAATGATAAAAGAATTTATTTATGATTAACTAATAAGGTAATTTTAAATAGAAGTATGAATCAACTTGTTTCTATATTTGGAATTTATAAACTTGTCATTTTAGATACAACTTTTCATTTTAAACATACTTATACCTTATATATAAGTATATATATATATATACATTATATATATATATATATATATATATATATATATATATATATATGTTCCAGTTCTAGTGCCACATTCTTAATAAATAAATGAATTACATTATATTAAATAAGCATGAAATTGATGCAACATATGATGATTGTATATATCTAGTTATTTCTTTGTCAATGAGTTGCTGAACACAGCACAACACATTTGCAAAACATTCTAAAAGATTTGCTGTTTATAAAACAAACTGTTATCAAATTACAAACACAAAATAATAATAATTTGTTTGAATTAGATTCACTTATACATGTTTACTTTATTTTTCTTAAATTGATATACAATCTATTAAGAGTACCCATTCGTAATCAATTATTTTGTTGTGTTGGTGTGTATATTGTGTTGGTGCAAGAATATAAGAGGTTCTTACGTATTCAGTATAAAGACACATGTATTAGTTAAAAATTATATTCATTAAGCAAAATAAAGACCATTAGCCTGGACACATTTATCACAACGGGAAACAAGTTTGTTTATTCCTACAAGGTAGAATTCTGGAGCCCTGAAATTAATGAATTCATTGAAAGCGCTTTGAGCTGATGCTTGATCTTTGAAAACCTTCTTTCGTAAGAAATTAATCAAATGTTAAAAAAATGATAATCTGTCGGAATCAAATCCAGAAAATACGGGGGGTGAGGTTTCATAACTCAGTACATTTAATTTTTTTAAAGTCCTATGTGAGACGTGTGTTTGTGTCGTCATGACGAAGAATTGGTCCTCTTCGATTGCTCTAATGATGGCCGTAACGTTACAACTTCTCATACATTTTTTCAATTTCCGGCCAATATTTTTTCTGCTGTTATTGTTTCATTGGGATTTAAGGAGTTGTAGTGAAAGATGCAACTTACTTACTGACTATAATTTTTTTTTCTCATGAAGCTTCGGTTTAGCAAACTGTTTTGGTGCATCTCCTCTGCCAAACTACTGTGATGAACGTTCTCAATTGTTGTAGAGAATCCACTTTTCATCACATACGATTAAGAAAGGGATCATTTTTGTTAAGAACAAAAAGCAAAGAGCAGACTTAGTAACACTAAATTATTTGATGTTCATATAGTTCATACGGCATCCATTTATCCAGGTTTTTTGTTTTACCAATTAGGTTCAAATTTCGAACAACTGTTGAATGATTAACATTGAATTCTTCAACCACCACTCGAGTGGTTTTGCGTGGGCTCGCTTGAACAATGATACTTAATTGTCTATAGCTGAAGGACATCCGCGACCCTTCTCATCATCAAGGATTTCGTTTCCATTACGGAACTTTTGGAACAAGTGTTGAGCTGTAAATTCACTAATTGACTCTTCGCCAAAAGCAAATTTGATATTTCGAGCAATTTCTGTTGTTTTACTTCCCAATTTAAACTCATGCAACAAAATCACGCGAATCCGCTTAATTTAAGAGGTTATATCCGACAATACTAAAGAATGAAAACAATAGACATAAACTGAAATCAGTAGTGCTAATTTCATTGTTCACAATGAGGTATCACATGACTATAACAAAAGATAACTGTAACTAGAAAAATCGCCGATAAACTTAAAATGATAAAACCCGCAATTATTTTGGCACCAACCTCATAAAAAGACTTATTTACATTTTAAAACTATTATAATAAAATTATAAACTCTAAGAGTGTGAACTATTATAAACTTGTTTAGACTACTTTATAAAATTCTTTTTTTAAACCAATTTGGTTATATTTAGATGATCTTTTGTTTGACTTCGTATTTTTAATAAAATTTTAATTTAAAAAAGAATAATTTATTTACTATATTTGTTAATTTTAATATTTTTCGTTTTAAATTATTCATTTAAATATGAAATGAGGTATACGAATTTAAAAAACACTATTGACTTGACGAAAAACGTTGTCCATAACTAAATACGAGGTCAGACAATTAAGTAATGCGACAAAATTCAAAATCGAGTATATTTAAAAATTAAGGTACATCGC
The DNA here is from genome assembly GCA_034766995.1 of Acanthacorydalis orientalis. NCBI lineage: Eukaryota > Metazoa > Arthropoda > Insecta > Megaloptera > Corydalidae > Acanthacorydalis > Acanthacorydalis orientalis. The sequence continues at coordinate 58,326,144 of CM068313.1, forward strand.
TGCGATCCCCTTCAAAGTAGTCCCCTCCCGCATCTATACACTTATTCCAGCGAGTTTTCCAGTTTTCGTAACAATTCTGGAACACTTCTTGTGGGACCTCTCCGAGTACCCTCGTCACAGATTCTTGGATATCTTCAACGGAGTCAAAATGTCGACCTTTGACGAATTTTTTCATATGGGGGAATAGGAAAAAGTCGCAGGGTGACATGTCCGCTGAATAGGGCGGTTGTGGTAACGTTGCGATGCCTTTAGACGCCAAAAACTGAGAGACACTGAACGCACTGTGACAGGGAGCATTGTCGTGATGCAGAACCCAAGACTTCGCGATCTCTGGACGCACTCTGAGCACCCTTTTTCGTAATTTTTCGAGCACATTGCGGTAGAATACTTGATTTACGGTTTGTCCAGGTGGTACGAACTCTTTGTGAACCACCCCTTTGCTGTCGAAGAAGCAAATCAACATGGTTTTCACTTTAAAATCGCCTGTTTTAAAATGGCCTTTTTTAAAATCGGCATGCCACCGAAGCACCTGACTACGACTCAGGGCATCACTACCATACACTTTAAGCACTTTTTCATAAGTTTCTGTCGCGGTTTCGCCGAGTTTTGCACAAAATTTTATCGCGCACCGTTGCTCTAAATTTCTCTGTTCCATTTTCGTGACATGCACTACTCGCGCGTTGTTACAAAACACTAAACAGCTGGCGAAGAAATAATCGTACGAGGGTGGTCAAGGTCTCAATCGAGAGAGTAGGGATCTGCTATTACGGTGGCGGAGTTACAGGTTCGCAGTGTTACCACAGGCCGAGAAAAAAAATCGGTCGCATTATTTAATTGTCTGACCTCGTATTTCATTTAATCTAATATAAAAAATCTCAATTCAAATTTCATTCTAACTTATATAATTTAAAATTACATATAAAAAAATATCACGTTTTATTTTTCTATTTAATTTTTATTAACCTCTTAAGCGTTTATGTGGAGTATGCTCGTCATGTAAAGATGACATTTTTTCGTTTAATGTCTAGTATACCTATGTAGAAAAAAATTCGCTTTTGCTATTTATTGTAAAACTTAGGTAAAAAAATATATATTTGTAATTTTAGTAAATTTAAAAATATTTCTAAGTAGTTTTCTTTTTATTTCTTGAATCTTAACTCTGCTATCTAGAGAGGGTATTATAGGATGTAATAGAAAAACTTGTGAAATGAATAACGTTTTTTTTATCCTCCCAGATGTGTTATACCGATAGTGATGAAAATATATCTTTACATCCAAGAAAACGGAAAAGAACGATAACACCTGCAACGTCTTCTGATGAAATTAGTGCTAAATTTGAAGAAAATAATAAAGATGTGGTTTTACACACGAAGACACGGAAAAGAATATCAGTAATTTCAAAATTAATAATATCAATAATAAGACCAATAATTTTCGATAAAGAAAATAAAAATTCAAATGTACAATAGAATATTAGAGTCAGAGAGCGAGTATCATTTAATTTACATCTCATCCTGGCCCAAATTTCACTATTCCCATTCGTCAAAAACCAAATGATTGTTTTGTATTGAAAAATTCTATATTGAACTCTGACGTACTAAACATAACAGTGGAGCAAACTAATTAATATGCTAAGCAATAATTGAAAAGTCGCTTGAATTTGAAATAAGATTCAAGATTAAAAAAATGGGTACCAACAAGCAGTAATGAATTATGATTTGTCAATTACTTACCAATAAAATTAAAAATTTTTCAAAGTACAACCACAAAAATTTATCATTTTGTTATAATTTAACTCAATCTTACTACAAATGCATTTACTATATTTCGTCGAGTATACTCGTCATCGGCTAGAAATAATTAAACACACCAGTGCACATTCTCAAAATAAAACAAAACGCTTAAGGGGTTAAAATGTTGTCAGAAATAAGCTTCATTAACAGGCAAAATAAAGTTTTTCTTAATTATATACAGTCTTATAAGTATCTGCAGTTTGAAGATATTGTTCATTTATTTGCCAGTATATATATATATATATATATATATATATATATATATATATATATATATATATATATATATATAAAAGTACGTGTGTGATACATCTGTGACGATCCGGCATGAAGTTTTGTATGAAATGCACGTTGAAACCTCTGTTGATTTTCTAGAGTCAAACCTGACAGTGAGTTGTCTTTTTCGACGCTTTATTGCAAGTTTCTCAACGTCTAGCTGAATCGCGTCTTCTTCCAGTGCCAGTAAACTTCTCACCCGCCCTACCACACTTATTTTTCATTTCTCGCAAACAGTGTTTACTCTACTTAATGCTACAATGCACATCTCGTCGTACTAAATTGTTACTTAAAACTTTAGTCCATACGTGTCTATTGTATCGTATGTTACAAATATTCACAGCTGGATATGCATTTTAAGAGATAAGACGAATACATTGTAATTTTATTATTAAATTATATATATATATATATATATATATATATATATATATATATATATATATATATGTTTATATATGTATATATATATATATATATATACGAAATGTACCTCATTTATTACTTAATGAAAACGTTAGATTGATTCGCAACATTGACAAAATTGTCGTCAATTTTGCTGCAGTTGTAAAATATATTGATAATCAGAGTTGTTTTTTGCAAAAGAATATTTTTTCTAATTCGAATTACATAAAATATTAAACTGTAATAAAATGATATTAGTGTGGATTAAATTTAGGAAGAAAAATTCTTTTTAAGGGCTCTGCTAGGTTTAGAAAGTCGAAAAGAACGATTATTTTACAAAAAATAAAAATTGAACTATGTAGAATAAGACCTTGAAAGAACTGAACTATGTAGAACTTCAAAAACCAAAGGACTTATTCAAATTTGAATTGCACAACTTATAGCGCGGTCACATTGTTTCGAACCTTAACCCATTTACAGTCAACGATGCGTAAACGCAACATTTTATATTTTGATTTTTTAATCATTTATTATCAATGTTGAAGGTTTAATAATGATGTGAATAATAATTGAAGCATTATTCTATACATGTAAAATTTTCGTTTATTTTTTATACTGAAATATAATTTTTTTTATTTTTTCTCAAAGTTGACAATTTTTGCTGCTCGAATATGGTCGTCAACAAATACATATAGAAAGTATATTATTTAAAATAATCGTAATTTGGTTATGAATATTTACTTATAATCAATAATTGAAAATAAATTTCACAAATGTACATCTAGTATTTAATTTCGACCATTAAATTTAATGTTGAGCATTCGCGACATTAGCGTAATATGCTATCTGTAGCTGATTTGATAATGACAGTCTAAAATTCCAAAAATCCTCTAAAATTCCAGCAAACCCTTCAAGATTTGTGTTTAAATTTGATGCATGGCATCAGATGCTGGTTACTTATTTCAATTTGAACCTTACGGTGGAAAAAATGAAAAAAATATCGACTCCGGTATTGGTTTAAGTGCCAATATTGTCTTGAATCTTTTATCAATAATTGAAGATCCTAAATATCACAAAATTTAATTGGACAATTTTTTTACAGGATTTCCTTCATTATTGTCATTATAAGAAAATGTTTTCTTTGTACCTGGCACTATTAGAAATAATAGAGTTGCTAATTCACTTTTAACTTAAAAAATACAGTAAAAACCAGGAGAATGCTGGATGTAGCTTTTGATAAAAATTAGAAAATTAGATTGGTACGCTCAAACGACAATTCTGCTGTCACAGTAGCAACAAATGTTCGCACGGTGGAACCCATGTATAAAGCCAAAAGATATATCAGAAAAAAAAATACATTTTCATTGATCAGACAAAAATAATAGTGGAATACAACAATCATATGTGAAATGTTGACCTACATGATAATAGAATATCAAATTATCGAATTAGTCTCCATAGCAAGAAATGGTGGTGGAGTTTATTTATTAATTTAGTAAATAGTGAATTAGTAAATTCATGGAAAATTTATAAAATTGTGCATGGTAGTGACAGTTTGACACAATTAGAACTTCGGTCAGATGTGGTCGGACGTTTATTTGGATCTAGAGATCCAGATAACTTCTCAAAACGATAGGTAGGACTATCAAAAAATATAAATTTGAGAAGGCCATCAAAAATAAATGTTTTAAAAAAGTACGTCCTGATAAATTTGGTAATTTTATAAAAAAACATCTTCAAAAAAAAGGTGAAGGTGCCGTCTCTGCAAGAGCCAGATAATATATTTATGTGAAAAATGTAATTTATATTTACATGCAGTATGTTTTGATATTTTCCATAATAAAAATAAATGAGAATAACTATTTAAAAATTTTTCATTAATACAGAATTTTCACCCATTTGATATAGTTTCAAGCTAACATTGCGTACACGTAACATTTTATTTCTTTAATCCCTTATGCGTTTATGTCGAGTATGCTCGTCATGAAAAGATGAGATTTTTTTGTTTAATGTCGAGTATACTCGTCATGTAGAAAAATTCACTTTTGCTATTTATTGTAAAATTTTTCTAAAAAATACATATTTTTAATTTTAACACATTTTAGAATATTTCAAAACAGTTTTCTCTTTGTTTCGTAAATCTCACATCTGATATTTAGATAGAGTATTATAGAGTGTAATAGAAAAACTTGTGAAGTGAATAACATTTTTATTTATCCTCCCAGATAAGTTTTACTGACAGTAATGAAAATATATCTTTACGTCTAAGAAAATTGAAAAGAGCAATAATACACCTGTAACATCTTCTGATGAAAGATGTGCTAAAGTTGAAGAAGATAATGAAGATGCGGTTTTACATACAAGGACACAGAAAAGAATATCAGTAATTCCAACGTCTTCTGATCAAACTAGTTATGAGGATAAAGAAGGTAATGAACTTGATAAACAAATAAAAATTCAAATGTACAATGGAATATTAGAGAGAGAGCAACATTTAAAATTACTGCTAATCTTGGTTCCAAATTTTACTATCTCCCATTCGTCAAAAAGCAAATGTGTTTTCTATAGGAAAATGTTTAGATTATGACTTACTAAACATAATAGTGGCGTGATGAGGTTGATGAAGTTAACGAAGATGCTGTTTCACAGACAAATACACAAAAAAAATATCAGTAACTTCAACGTCTTCTGATGAAAGTAGTGATGAGGATGAAGAAGATAATGAACTCGATAAAGAAAATAAAAATTCAAATGTACAATGGAATATTAGACGTGGAGAGAGAGCACCATTTAAATTTACTGCTCATCCTGGGTTCAAATTCCCCTATTCCCCATTCGCCAAAAACCAAATATGTGTTAGTGGAGAAAATTAATGTATATACTGAGTAATAGTTGGATAGTCGCTTGAATTTGAAACAAGATTCAACATTAAAAAAATGGATGCCCACAAACGCGAATGAAATATGATTTGTGAATTACTTACCAATAAAATTAAAATTTTTCAAAGAACGAACCAAATAAATTTATCATTTTTTTCATAATTTAACTCAATCTTACAGCAAGTGCATTTACTGTCTTTTCGTCGAGTATACATGTCATCGCCTAGAAATAATTAAGCACACCATTGCACATTCTCAAATAAAACAAAACTCTTGGGGGGTTAAAGTATACATTTTTTTTTAATTTACAAATAGTTTTCATCTCTAAGTTAATTTAAAAACATTTTTAACGAAAAAATTAAAATTTTCATTGGTTGGCCGTAAATGAGTAAAACGCATTTTTGTCGAAATGGTTTTTTCAATCGGCTGGTAGAATAAACTCTGGAATTAATTATCCGATTGACTTGAAATTCGGTAAACATATTTCAATTAACTGTCTCTACTGTATGAACTACTATGATTCATTTATCTTTACTATTTCTATTTTAAAAATCGTAAATTTTTCTTAAAAAAAATCGCTTTTTTTCTATATGCCGTCATTTTGTTGATAATGATTTTTTTTGACGCCCGTAATTCATGCAATTAACAACTTCTTATAAAATTCTTGTTTTTTTTTCCCTCAATTTGTCTGTGAGATTTCCACACTAGCATGGAAATATGGAGATTTAATCCGACTGTATTTGCCTGCGGATATCCTCGCAAATATACAACATATAAAATAAGAGATGTAAAATTTTATTTAACCCTTTAGTACCGAACAACAATATATCGTCTTTGAGCACACTTGCGAAAAATACCGACGATATATCGTTGAGTGTAAATCACTGTAAGCTTAGTATTAAAAAGTCGTCGTTTCCAAGTGACATATAATAAAAACCAGCAGTCTATTTGAACAACATGTCGGTGCTTATTTCTTATCATGTTTGTTTTCAATTTTGTAATTATCAATTAAAACTAAATTACTATAAGCTTTTTCGTAAAACTCGAATTATATAAATTTGGTTGGGTATTTTTCACTCAACTTCAATTTTTCAGTGGATACTCAAATAGTTAAACAAATTTAAATAAGTTAAACCCGTTAAACAGTTTGATTTTATCTTTAATTTTTAAAAAAATTTTGAAAAATGTCAAATTTTCCAGGAGCTAAACCGAGAAAGGTCCTTAAAATACCAAACAAATTTAACTCGGCTATCACAGCCCAAATTGTAGATAGTATTTCAAATAGAACAATTTTAAAATATAATTTTAATATAAATAAAAATATAAATAAAATATATATTAAATGCAGTTTAAATATAATTATACAATTTAAATTTATGATTTTAGTGATAATGTATCAAGTTTCTGTTGGAGTGGTGAAAGAAATTCTAAATTAATATTGAAAATAATGTCACAGGTGATCCGCAAATCATCGGAAACAAATAGTTGCTACAAGATTGATTGAAATCGAAACGATGGATAAAATAATGAATTTTAACAAGACAATCAGAAACATTAGGCCTATAAATTAATTCCGTGCGTATTTCATATATAAAATGAATATTTATTTACAAAAAAAAACGGAATACATTTCAATCTTCCAAATAAAAACGTTAACCTTAAATAAAAATAAAATAAATTCATATCAGAGATAGTCACAAAGAAAAATTTAATATACACCAAACCCAGTTTGAAATTTAATTATCATAAAATCGTAAGAAAAAGAATGTAAACATATTTCAAATTAATGTCTAATGAATGTTAATATAAACATATAAAATGTTTTAAAGGAAAATATTATATACACTCACATATTTTGTTTCTTTTGATATTTGAAATATTAGAGCCTTTACTTGTAGTAAAGACTCTAATATTTAGTAAGACTGTTATCTGGAAACGAGCAAATAAATGTATGTTTAATAAATAATGAAGAATGTCAGCTAAAATATTTCTTTCAAATAATCATGTTCAACTTTAATATTTTATTTATAATATAATTATCAGGTATAAAATTTAACTCGATGCCACTTTTTATTGAAAATAGCGTTCATTATTTTGTATAACTTTGCTCCATCTGTTGAGAAAATGTCGATTTTTTTATTAAAAAAAATGGTGGATTTGAGTCAATGAGGTTGTAATCCATTTTCGGATATCTTCTTCTATTTTTGGAATATTTTCTGTGATTCATTTATGACAACACCTTCCCCTATATCTAAATAATTTATTCTCGTGGTTACAACAGGATTTTTTTGACTTAAATGCAAAAAGTATACAATGCTTAAAATAATGCTTTTTGAACGCCATCATGTTCACTGCTGTTTTATGAGATTATGCTAACTTCTTTGCCAATATATATATATTGTTTTTAAATGTTAAAGTTGTCACTGAAAAATCCCAAGACGATGACAAAATATTTCAACTTAAAACAGAGTAATAATGAATTCAATTGAAAGGCACCGAATTAATTTTTTAAACAAAAATCAACAAACTTTCTGCTAAATTCTTTATAAATCTTTCCTTATTTTAAAACATAAAAATACTACTTCTACTATCTGAACCTATTAGATATTTGTATTTTGAATTTGTTTAATTTCTGAAGAAGTATTCAATTAATTCATCGAAATATATTATTTCGACCGGACGAATTGACAAAAATTCTATTTAAATCTATACAACAGCTCATTTTTTAACACTTTAACGACCGTGTACGCCAATTGGTTTCCTAAATAAAATTAGCGTTGTCTACATGGAACCCCAATTGGCGTCCTATATAAAATAATAATATTGTGGTGTGTTATCATTACGAACGCTTAACTCACAATACTTATTCAATAATAAAAATAAAAATTATAACAATTAATTATAATTATACTGTTTGACATTCTATCGTTTGCTTGATATTTTGAATTTAAATACCAATAAAAATGGATAACGAAAAAGAAAATATATTTTTAGAAGAAAATTGTGCACAAAAATATCAACCACAAATTAGTGCATCAGAAGAAGATGCTGAGTTTGTGCGTCTCATAATATAAGGAAGGATAAAATATATATGTGTAACGAGTGCAAAGTTCCTTTACATATTGATTGTTTCCCCAAATATCACACAAAGGTGAATTATTAAAATTTTGTATGCATAAATTTGGTAACATAAATTATAAATAGTATAAAAAACAAATATGTATGAGTATTTTCAATAATATGTCATTTTAATAATCTTGAATAAATAATGTAGAAATTATAATCAAAACCTCTTTAATATGCCCTTAAAAATTCATTTTAATATCTACATTACCACAAAATACACAAGAATTTGAAGAAAACGATCAATATTTTTTCCCGTTTTATAAAAATGCATCCGGTAACAGGTCACAGGTTCATAGCAAAACCGCAATATCGATAAAGTGTTAATAGAAATAAGATTTTAATTCTTAGATTGCTCAAACGGGAATGGACGTTTTTTTCACCTCTAAAAGCGAGGTCTCTTTTCCAATAGATTAAATAATCTTCTAGAACACTACCAGACATATTAATGAAAAAAAAAATACATTTTCGACTAAATTCTAAATAAAAAGTTTCAATATTTTTTTAAGTAGGTGTTATACACAAGTCACATATTAGAAACACACACAATCACGTAATAAAAATCAATAAATAAATAATTCATTTTCATACTTTCTCTGATGACCTAGTTTATTAATGAATGTATGTATTAATAGATAAACTATAAGTATATTCTATTTTTTTAAAAAATATATAGAAACGAAAATGTCACTTAAACATACTATTAGTCTTCGCTTGAGATATTGAAAAGGTTTTGAAAATGTCATATACAAAAATAATTTGTAAACTACTCGGTTAGAAAATTAATATATATTCTGCATATATTATATACAACTAGCTACTAAGTCACGACGGGGTTCGAATAGTCAATAACTTTTTTGATTATTAATTTTTTTCTTTCTTTTTCAAGAATTGTATTCAATAGTCAAGAAATTTTCATGGAAAAAATTTCAACTCTATAAAACACCAAATCAGTACAATTTTAGTTTGAAAACCAACATTCAATTTTTGGACTCAACAAGCATATCGTCGACAGTTCAATTTGGAGTTGTTCCTTCGAAATCAATGATTCGTTACTGGGTTAATCGTTTCAAGCAATAGAATTCCGTAAATGGCCTTCCACGTACCGGAAGATCACGTTTAGTTAGGATAGAAGAAAATATTGAACACGTGTGACGAAGTATCGAGGAACAGCCACAAAAGTTGTCCCGGAGATTATCCAATTGGGTATAACTTGCACATTGCTTCAGCGTATATTACACTGTTTACATCTTTTCCTGCACAAGATTCAACAGGTACAGGAAATAACACCTTCAGATTATCAGCGATGGGTAGATTATGCAGTTCAATTTCAATAATTGGCGAGTGAAACAAACGAGTTTATTCATCAGCTGATTATATCTGTTGAGGCAAACTTCCATCTCAACTATTTAGTCAATAAGCAGAACTGCAGGATTTGGAGTAGTGACAATTCAAGAGATATACACCAAAATAATTTGCATCCTGTGAGGTTACTCCGTAGGGGTAACCTCAAAGCGAGTAACCTCGTAGGAGTAACAGGAAATCATCAGAATGTTCTTCTTCGAAAATGACAATAGTAATGCAGTGACGGTCACTGGAGAACGATATCGGACCATGCTTGAAAATATTGTATGCCTTGCATTGGAAAATAGACCTGAAATGTGGATTCAGCAACATGGTACCACTTTCCATACTGTTGAAGCCACTTATGTAAGTTTTAAGTGATATTTTTGAAGACATTTTGTGCAGTTGATTGGCCGCCATGGTCTCTAAATCTGACGGCCCTGACTTCTTTTTATGGGGTTGTCTAAAAGAGAGGATGTATGTGACAAACCCGCGGTCAATTTTATAACTACAGGTGAACATTCTCACAAAAATTAGGATACTAAAGTCATCGACACTAACAGCAGTTTTAGAACATGAGGTAGAAAGAGCCTGTCTTTGCAAGGCTGAAAATGAACAGCATTTAAAAGATTTTGTTTTCCGTTCATAGTGTGAACAAGTCTTCCAGATTTGTACTTTATTATAACCAAAGATGAATAAAAATAATTAATAATCAAAAAGTTATTAACTGTTCAAAACCCCGTCGTGACTTACGGACCAGCATGTATTAACACGTTGATCATCCACCATAGATGGAGTATGTTTCCTGAAGAGCGCAAATTCACGCTGCATTGTAACGTGACGCACTAGCAATATGTGTGCTTATAATTGATCCGTTTATTTTTCCAGCATAATTCGAATTGTTTTAAAAACAATTTCCAATCATATTTTCAATATTAAGGAATGGTGTTATCCTCAAAATATTAAATACAAAAATATGCAAGAGGATAAAGGAGAAGCGACTAACAATTTAAAAATTAGAAAAAATCGGCAAAGCAAAATAATCAGAAGAATGTGCGTCCTCTGTTATCAGAAAAGCAGGCAAAGTTTGAAACGACCAGAAGCTGGAAAAAATGTAAAAAAGAAAAGAACATATTGTCGTAGTTGTCCAAAGCAACGCAGCTTTTTTTGAATTGTTTCAACGAATATCATACAAAAATAACATAAAACTATATATTTTTGTTTTCCAAAAAATTTCCTTTTCTCTCTCTCTCTCTCTATACATATATATATATATATATAATTGTATGTTATTACTATCAAATATTTGTGTTACAAATGAAAACTGTTGCAAATTATTTGTAAGAGCCTGCATAATTTGTGGAAGAAAAGCGTCGCAAAGAATTGGGTGACTGGATTCCTACGAAAGCATAACTATCATCCAGATTTGGATAATAGGGATATCAAAGTTTTCAAATCGCACAAGAAATTGTATTTTCAAAGAAAAGTATTTTTTTTTATACAAATACATATAGTTTGTTTCTGATTTATAGGAAAATAATTAATTTTTAGATCAAAATTCATCCTTCTGCGTTTGATATTCAATATAATAAAAGTATATATTAGGTGTAAAATTAATTCTATGCTTTTAAATTGAATCACTCATAATTCTCTTCTAAGTTAAACTATTTTCTTGTCGTTTTAGGATTTTTAAGTACTAATCATAACATTTGAAATCATTATATATCTCGGCCAAACTGTAGACGTAACCTCTAAAAAAAAAATAATGAAGACAATGGTGTCTGAAAACAATCTTATTTAATTTATTTTATACGTAAAAAAATAATATTTAATGACATTTTAATTATTATTAAGTTTTAAAAAATTAAAATTTTATTGAAAATTAATGTTACCTGTGGGAGCAACACTACCGCCTTACAATTAGTGATGCACTAAGGAGTGAGAGCTCGACTCGTTTTTAAGTTAATGAAAAGATGTATATTTGGTGAGATTTTGACGTTTATTTTGACAGTGAATACAAAGGTTATAATTTAAAACTATTGCTGTGAACTGAATACTAACTTGTGACTTAGTGACTTGCTTGTGATTTCATGGCTTTTGACTTCATGACTTGTGTATCGCATATTGTGGCCGGTTGATAAATGATTTCGGGAGGTATTCCAGGTATACAGTTTAATTTTCTTTGTCATATTAATATAAATACATTCTAACGTTTCAGGTCATTAGTTTCCATACAATAAATTAAGATTTTTAGGAGTTGATATTGAATAATAGGTGTAACCTAATGTGTATGACCTTTTTGAATAAAAAAAGGGTTTTTCCATACCTTTAAATAAATTAATTTTGAAAACTGAAATTATCCTGTTAATAATGTGATTTTAATAGATAAACAAATGAAAAAATAAATACAACTCTCAGTCTTCATCAATTAAATGGTAAGTATTTTTTAATAGTTATTTGATTCATTCACAGGGTTTGATAATGAAATATAATTTATAATCCTTACTCAATAAAAACCATAATATTCTTAGGTTGGTAGGAAAATAATTACTGTTTTTGTTTTCTGGATACTAACCTTACAATTAAAATGTCATTTTATCGTGTTCATGTTAATATCATTTTAAAGTGCATTTTTCGGTTTTTTGGTAACATCTACATTTTTTTCATCATTAATTTTGCTCAAAATTGGGCTATTAAAGATGGAAATGAAGCAAATAAGAGCATTTTTTGTATGTGCTCAAAAGTGTGATAAAGTAGCAGAAACTGCTCATAAACTAATCTATGATTTTGGTGTGGGTACCGTTAAGGAGCGAACGGTGCAATGATTTCAAAAATTTCGTTCCGGGAATGAGAGTCTTGAAGATGAAGAAGGTCCCGGGTGTCCTTCTTCGGTTCATAACGACCAACTGAAGATGTCAATTGAATCAGAACAATTCGAGGGCTTGTAAAAAAGTAAGACGTTAGTCATCTAATAATTCTGAAGCACTTAAAACAGCAAGGAAAATCAAAAAAGCTTGACAAACGGGTGCCTCACGAACTGACAAAATCGCGAGTATTTTTCTATCAACCTAATATGAGGTGTCAAAATTAATTCAGTGTCCTTTAAATTGAATCATGTAAAATTCTGTTACAAATTAAAATATTTTCTTGGCATTTTAACAGTTAGGAAAATCAAAAAAGTGAAAAATGTATGTATATTTGAAGGTCATAAACCGCAATTATTTTCCTACCAACACATTAGAGCTGAAATATTTATTATTTTTTGAGTTTGAGACTACATTTACGTTTTCGTTTTTAAATTTTAACAATGATACTACTATAAAGTCCGAAATTTGATACGAAAAGGATCTGAGAGAAATATATTAAATGTTGAACGTATAGTGTTTTTTTCAAGAAAGTCAACGCTACGAACATGTATTTAGATGTTCCAAAATGAATGTTCAATGAATATGTCTTGTGTTCTTAACTCGTCAATAAAATATGTTTAATATGGCGGAGGAGCATCGTACGAAGGACACTAACATCTCTAATAAAAAAGCATATAATCCCCGATATCAAATCAAATCTGTCATATTATACGAAACTCCCCTCTCGAACAGCGATAGATTTTATTTGTTTTACGTAACGGATATATGCACCGTATATTCGAAACAATAACGTTATGTAACATTCGGTGAATTATTTGTTCCCGATATCGTCTCCGTCGTCTTCCCCGGGCGAGAGCGCTAACCGTTCACCGTTTAATAGCGTACAGAGAGGCAGCTAGGAGAAACAGGAAGGAAAACGGGCAAACCCAAACGTCAAGTAGGACAATAAAAGAAACACATGAGGGGTGGACTTCCATTTACGGTTTTCGCATTCGCCAAATACCTGATGCGAATCGCTAATTCGATAAACGGCTCTTACGTCGTCCCCTGATTTTCTCTCACTCGGACATAACGACAGCGTTTCTTTTCTATCTCTCTCTCGTTTCTATTCTTGACGCGTGTGTGCGCGAGAGTAATACATGTGCGGTTACACATTGCTATGTATGTTTGTATGTACGCTTTCGACTAAAACAAACTCACAAATTATAATAGAAACCTTTTGAACGAAATCGTAAAGGTTTCTGGCCGATGCTGATCATGAGTAAAAAGGTGCAATAATCATAAATTAAATCTTTTATACGGGGCTCGCATATTTATTGTTGGAAACTATATTGCCTATTTATTATTGACCGTTCATAAATCATGAAATGTATACATTTGAATATTATTTAGATATATATATATATATATATATATATATATATATATATATATATGTATACAAATATTCAATAGTTACATTCTAGTTCTGCATTGAATATTTTAAATATTATTATACTTCTACATTGAAAATTGTAACATGCAGATGAATTTATTTGGTTTAGTTTATTTTCGTAAGTCAACTCATAAAATATACATAAAATATAAAGAAAAGAAAAGTATTAAATATTCTTCAACTATGTATTCAATTTAGAACTTCTAAAAGTATACGTTTTATAGCAATATCATACTATATTGACTTAACTTCAATTTTATGTATACACAGACACACACACATATATATATATATGTATATGTATATGTATATATATATATATATATATATATATATATATATATATATATATACATACATATATATATATATATATATATATATATATTTACGAGGGTAGAGTGATAAGTACCAATATTTGACAGGCAAACAACTGTTTTGAGCAAATTATTTTTTATTATTCAAGATAATTTTTTTAGCTCGATGCACTTAATCTAACGCATTTCCAATTGTTTTTATCGCTTTCGAATAGTACGGTTTGTCAAACTTCTCAAAATATGTACTTACAGCAGCGATGAATTCCGAATTTGATGCGAATATTTTACCTGCGAGCCATTTATTCAACTTGGAAAAAGGAAAAATTCACATGGTGCCAAATCCGGAGAATATGGCTGATATGGAAGCAATTCGTAGTGCAATTCAAGTAATTCTGCTGTCGAAGTTGTTGATTTTTGTGTCGATGCACTGCCATGATAAGAAAGCACTTTTTTTACCAAATGAGGACGTTTTTTCTTGATTTCATCATTCATCTGGTCCAATAATGATGTTTAGTAGACTCCTGTTATAATTTTCCCTTTTTTAAGATAGTCGATTAACAATATTTCATGAACATTCCTGAAAACTGTCGCTATAACTTTTCCAGCTGATGTAATGATTTTTGGCTTCTTTATGCACGTTCGTCAGGAGAAATACATTATTTTGACTTCTCTTTCGTTTTAGGTGTATGGTATTGGATCCATGTTTCATCAACGATTATGTATTGAAGCAAAAATTCATGTCGATTACGTTTAAATATCGTTAAACACTCCTTTGAAATGTTCATTCCTATGTATTTTTGGTTGATTGTGAGCAAACGCGGTACCTTCTGGCAGACAGTTTTCTCATATGCAAATGTTCGTGTAAGATGTTCCTTACACATTCATCTGAGATGTCTACTTTCTCAGCTATCTCATGCACTTTGATTCTACTATCATTTAAATCAATGACATAGATTTTTTTAATTATCGCTTCAGTAATCACCTTAGTTGGACGACCTGGATGTTCTTCATCACAAACGCTTGTACAACCACGTTCAAATTCATTGAATGAATATCTGACGGTTATTATTGAAGGTGCAGAGTCTCCATAGACAGCGTGCAACATTTCTTTAATTTCTCCACAAGTATTCCTATTTAAAAACAAAAATCTATTCACTGACCGATATTGAAAAAGACTAATAGTTGTTTAATTTTAGGAATGTCGTAACTAAACTAATTAATTGTGCTGAAACTAACAGCAGTAGTTTGAAAGATAATGCTCTTAAAAGATATTGCAATTTGGTATCAGTGATGACATCTCTTGTCAAACACAGGTAATTATCATTCTACCCTCGTACGCGTGTATATATATATATAGGGTTTTCTAATAAGGACACAATTCCTTAATTTCAAATAAAACACAGAATTTGTGCTGAAATTTCAAGTATCTTTATTTTAAGGAATAGTTGGGGGTAGTCCATTTATTAATGAAAAAAATGTTAGTGACCGGATGCTTTACTACAAGTGTCCATTCTTTTGTTAAAATTTTCAATAACATCCTTACAAAACTGGAGCTCCTCTCACCAATAACTCCTCGAATTTCATCTTTTAGGTCGTATATTGTCTTAAGATTATTGGCGCATATATTGAAACTTCATGTATATACTTATCCTTTGACGTGATTCCAAAAAAATAGTCCAATAATGTTGAATCGCAGAATGTCGGGGACCAATTAACATCTCCATTTCTGGAAATAACGCGACCAGGAAATTGTGTTCTTAGTAAATCAATTGCTTCACCAGCTGTGTGACTTGTTGCATCATCCTACTGGGATCAAATGTCCTTCAGATCAAAATCATCCAATTGTTCCCACAAAGAAACAGTTATCATGTTTCGGTATCTTTTTCCATTCAGAGTAATCGCTTTTTCAGTTTAATTCTGAAAAAAGTAAGGACAAATGATTCCACCGGACCAAAGTGCAGTCAGTTTTTTTGTATATTGCGGCTTCTCAACGATGACCTCCGTTTTTTTTTCATACTAGATTTGGCAGTTTTGCTTGTAACGTAGCCAGAGAGTTCGAAATGAGCCTCATCGCTAAATATAACTTTTCAGAAAATCCATATTGTTGTTCCAGTATACAAGTACCAAATCTCTGACATAAAGAATGGTCTCCTTACTTCAATTCCTGTGTTAATTATATCTTTTGAGACTTCAACCAAAAATACGCAACGCGGTCTTCGGTGAAAGGCGCAATTGCACTGAACGTTTTGGAATTGATATTCCTGGCTCGTACAATACACTTTTATGACCCAAGTCAATATTTTCTTCAGAACGAGCACTACGAACACGTGCTAATGTTTCTTTATCTTTAACAAGTCCAGTCTATGCAAATTTATTCACTAATCGAAGAAATGTTGGTTCAGATGGACGAGTATGTCGAGAGTAAATATCGTGTAATTTACGGAACGTTTTTACTATAGAACGACTATTTTCAAAAAAAAATTGTGCTATTCAGTACGTAATATTGTTGTATATAAAGCCATAACTAAAAATAGGAATGTCAAAACTTAACAAATGTTCAAAAAATACAGCTTTCAGCTTGACATTTGTGAAATATAACCTCTTAAAAATCGCGTTCCTGTTAGAAAATCCTTTATTTGTTTTATGCTATGAAAACTGTGTTGGTAGTACAATTTTTCCATTTATGTTCTATCTGTACTTTATTTCAGATATTTCATTAAAGTGTCTGTTTAATAAATCTTATATAAATGTTGAAATATTAGGTTGATGCAAAAATAGTTGTGGTTTTTATCATTTTAGTCGTTGCCAATTTTTCTAGTTACAGTTATCTTTTGTTATAGCCATGTGATACATCATTGAAAACAATAAAATTAGCACTACTGATTTCAGTTCATGTCTATTGTTTTCATTCTTTAGTATTATTGAATATAACCTCTTAAAATTAGACATGGAGAAAAAGCAAATTAACGCGACTTTGTTGTATGAGTTTAAATTGGGACGTAAAGCAATAAAAACTACACGAAATATAAAATCTGTTTTTGGCGAAGAGTCAATTAGTAGACATATAGTCAACACTGTTTTCAAAAATTTCGTAATGGAAATAAAAGCCTTGATGATGAGGAGGATCGTAGACGTCCTTCAGCTATAGACAATTATTGAGTTTAACATTAGCGCCACATACATCTTACAGGCTGAGTATTGCAGAGAGCATCAGATGACTTAAATCGGCAAGTAAGCGCTTCTGTTTGGGACGGTAACTGAGCTAAGCATCAATTACATCCGCGTCGATCAACTGTTGATGGTGTATGTAGACTGTGGTCATCTGTACATATCTCTGCAATCCTCAACTAATCATCTTTCCGGTTTATATTCAACTTATTGTGACTATATAAATAAACCATTTTAATCCAGTGTTTTAGTAACATGTACATTATTTATATTCATTAACCTTTAACAAAAATAATGATTCAAGAACCATTGTTGAAACAGACCCAAGTAAAACAACTCGAGAGCTAGTAGAAGAACTCAATGTTGACCATTCAACAGTTGTTTGATATTTGAGTCTAATTGGAAAAACAAAAAAGCTGGATAAATGGGTGCCGTATGAACTAAACGAGCAACAAGTAATTTGGGAATACTAATTCTGCTCTGTGTTTCTTTTGTGTTACAAAAATGATCACTTTCTTGATCACATGAGATGAGAAGTGGATTCCTTACCACAATCGGAAACGGTCATCACAGTGGTAAGACCGAAGAGAAGCACAACAACAGTTTCCTAAACCAAAGTTACTTGAAAAAAAGATTATGGTCACTGTTTAGTGATCGGAAAGTTGCATTATTCACTACAACTTTTTTAATCTTAGTAAAACAATAACAGCAAAAAAATATTGTCAATAAATTTAAAAAATGCATGAGAAGTTGCATCGTTTACGGATAGCATTTGAGCAATCGAAGAGGACTATTTCTTTTTCATAACGACGCCAAACCACACGTCTCACATAGGACTTTAAAAAAATTAAATGAACTGGCTTATGAAACCCTACATCACCCATCTTATTTTCTTGACCTGTTTTCGAAAAATTGTCATTTTTTAAAAAAATTGAGTAATTCCCTACAAGAGAAAGTTTTCAAAGATTAAGCATCAACTGAAAGCGCTTTCGATGCTTTCGTTAATTCCAGGACTCCAAAATTATATCTTGTTGGAATAAAAAAACTTGTTCCTGTTGGTAGAAATGTTTGCAGGTGGTCTTTATTTTGATTAATAAATATATTTTTTTACTGATATATGCTTCTTTATACTCGATACATAAAAACCGCAATTATTTTCGCACCAACCTACTATACAATTATTTCTTCTCTTGAGTTTTTATTACTATTGATAATTTATAAGTATGTTACTAAGTTATCGCTGTTTAATTCATCAAGAACGATACACTGCGTTGATCTTTATATATAAAAATATTAATAATCACACATTCATGTACAAACATACTCACATAAAAATATTAACGTTTTTTTTCAAATGTGAACCCGAATTATTCCTTGGTATTTTCTTTCTTGTGCTACGTTTGACGATAGACGAAACGACATTAACAAATACCTTAAACATTTAACAGAGAGCACGTCTTTTTATACGCATGCACGCGTACACGCACACACGTGTAGCGTAAACGCGTACAAAAAAAAAGTAAATACTTTTGTACGGAATTCCGGCGCTGAGAGCGGAAAATGAGGAAATAGACGCGCTCGAAAAGCCAACTACTGCGATTAGAGTGGGCGAGTTCGATGCGCGCGAAATAGTCGATGCGTTTACGACCCCGTGGCTTATTTCTAAAGGCTTATCTCGTCTGTGCATCTTTGAACCCGACGCACGTGAAAGAAGATACACGCACGAACGAGTTCCTACGGCCATCGCTTGAAGGCTCATCATGACGCGGACGCGCCAAGTTTCTAACTGGAAAAATCGATCATACACGTATATATATATATATATATATATATATATATATATACACATATGTATATATATACATACAAATATATATATATATATATATATATATATATAGAGAGAGAGAGAGAGAGAAGGAGACAGAGGAAGAGAGCTTAAGTATACTTTCATATGTAAGAGTATGTAATTTGTGGCAAATTTTGTAAGTATTTCTGTCCACATAATTTTTTTTATTGAATTTATTTCCAAAACACTGCATTTCAATTACAATAATTCATTTTAATATTTGTGTTTTTACTGAACTATTACTGTTGATTCTTATACAGCTTACTGTAACCCTGCAGAGGTCGCAGTTGAAAAAATTGCAGTTTAGGTCGCTTGTATCCCAAAAATAAATTCATTACAAGTATGTGCTGAAATGCAATGAAACTTAAAAAAAATACTGCAAATATAATACATGATGGTTTATTTATTTTCAGTTACAATATAAAAATAATTGGACAAATTAATATAAAGAATAACAATTTTCGTTATAAAATAACAAAAAACATGAACAATGAAAGAAAATAAATCTAAACAAATGTTTTTATCATTAATTAATCAGAATCTTCAATAACTGGATTTACATTTGCCTCTAAACACAGGTAATATTTTGTCTATTGTTACATTCTGTCCCATAGAATAGTGACACTTTACAAAAGTAGTTTTTTTTTAGTAAATTAATCAATCATTAATTTTCAGTACATGTTCTCTAAAGATAAAAGCACGGTTTTTGGAAAATTCATTAGAGTACCCGAACAATCAATAAATCACTTAGTGATATTTCGATAAAATAACTTTTTTGGAATCTTCAGTGTTAGCTAATTTCTAGCAATGAATTTATCCACAAGACCAAATTATCACCGTGTGAAAAATTCTATTTACAATTAAATTTGTTATTAGTATTCGGTACATTAATATTGTTCTTTTTACTTCGTTAAAATGAAAAAATCACATTTGTCTCTGTTTACAATTTTAAGTAAAAAATGTATATACTGTAAGGTCATTTTAATCAATAAATAACATCAGAGCTACAGATATTAATCCTGCAGAGGTCGCGGTCGAAAAAATTGCAGCTTTGGTCGCGTGCATCCGCGAGATACATTCATTAATAGTATGTACTGAAATGTTATAAAACTTAAAAAAAAACACTGCAAATATAATACATAATGATTTATTTATTTTCGATTACAATTTAGAAATTAGTGGATAAAAAAATATAAAGAATAGAAATTTTTGTTACAAAATAACGCAAATGTGGATAATGAAAGAAAATAAAACTGAACAAATGTATTGAACATTAATTAATCATAATCTTCAATAGTTAGATTTACATTTGCCTCTAAACCCAGATAACATTTCATCTATTGTTATATTGTGTCCCATAGAGAAGAATAATTTACAATTTTGTACAAATTGTGAGAAAATGTCTCTCACAGCCGCTAATTTGTCAATTTTCTGCCGTTCTAAGAGAGTAAACTTGTCATCAAACTTGATACAATTGTGAATAAATCTAAATCTCCCTAAAGACATCGTAAGTCAAAAAATTCAATCCCACTACCATCTGTAGCCCATCAATCCTGTAAATTTATCCGATTGTTACGATATAAACCAGCTAGATATAAGAGGGCTAAAAATGATTTAAATTCTGTTTATTTTTATCGTTTGGCATCTCATTCTCTTGAATACCGATCGAAATAGATTCGATGTATGTATTAATATATAATAAGATTAGATCTAAAATATCATCTATGGTAAAACAATTCCAAGTTTCAAGTTCTGTCTTGGCATTCTTTGCGTTCGACTGAAATAACAGAAGTTGACATAAAATATACTGCGGTTATCTTCTAAATTGTCTTCTTATTGGATTTTTCCTTCATTTTCATTCTTTATCTTTTCTAAGAAAATACTCTTCATCCGTGTCTAATTCAACATCACTTTCTTCATTAGAAATATGTTGTCCGGTATCTGAATCTTCTGAGCAAACTTCCACATATACATCATCTTCTAAATCACTTTTATTTTCGCATTCGACTCTATTATTCTCACCATCGGATTCCAGTAACATTCACTGAATCTCTTTAACATCTGATGGATTGTCTAATCGATACATTTCTCTAACTATTTTCAACGGCAAATAAAAAAAAACAACTAACCAATACTGACTTAAGAGTTCGTGGTATCTCTCAGATACAATTTACTATCAAAAATCAAAATCAAAAATAATTTTATTGGTTGACAATATTACTACAGAGTATTTATGCACTAATATGGTACGGATATTGGGTTCGGGGTCTAAGTCTTGGCTTTTAACCCGGTTTTAGAAGGAAGACAGGGTTAGGTACAGAGGATTTGGAGAGCTTAGGAGTTGGAATGCAGGGGAAAAATTTCAAAAAACCGGCGACGGGTTTTACTATCAAATATCACACACCTTTATATAACATGTGTTATAACCAAACTGACGGCATGAACAGTACGGAATATCATTAGTAATATAGGCATGCGCAACTACGCATGACATCCAAGCTATACACTGGATATGTGTAAGAACATTTAATAAAAAAAATTGTTTGGATCTGTCAGATCAACACCGACTCCGCAGGGTTAAATAAAGTAATCATATAAAAAAATTGCTAATAAATTTGAAACCAATATTACCGAGTGAAATGAGAACAAGCAAATATTCTGAAGATGTCCCATAGCAACAAGCCTTGCTTCTTCGGCTATGGTCTTGGAAAAGTTTACACGTTCGCCACAAAAGTCAGCCAAACAGTGTGTAAGTGAGACAGGAATTCTCATATTAAACATACAACGTACTATTAAGAGATCAAAATGGAAAGTTTAGATTCCAAGATTGTTAGATACCATGAATGAAGACGAACCTGATCAAAGAATACAGTAATGTGAGTTGCGGAATAATAGGAAATTTTATCTTTTAAAACAATTTTCTGCGAAACCTAAACACAAACTGGCGTTGTTCGTTTTGCAAGAGAAGCGGACAGTTGTATATAACAAAATCATCTCTGCACCGAATTCTTGCACAGTCACTACATGTTAAAAGATTGCAACACAAATTAAGTAGTACTTTTTAAGTTTCATGATATATTGAATTTGGTGCTATTTTTGTACAGATATGTATATACACACAGGTGGTCTGAAATCAGGTTTACAATTTTGGCCGTCATTTTAGTTTGGTAAATTTGTATTAGTTGGAACTTGACATTTGAAGAGAACAGGTGGGAGAAATTTATCGTGTAGTGCTATTCTGTTAGACAGCGCGTACTTATTCTAAAAACATTTTATAAAAATCAGTCTAGAATTTCGGTTACATTTATAAAACTATGTGAAATGTTCATATGTAATAATGTCGCAAACAAGCCCACGATATTTCGATTAGCAAAAGGATTCGAAAACGATGACTTAGTGGCAGATAGACAAAGTCTGAGTTAGTTTGCATCGCACATTCAATGGAGAATATTGAAGCTATGCGTCAAAGTTTAGTCGAAACATTGAGCAGCTCAATCATAGATCATGCATACGAATTGAGATTTTATCAACATGTTGTATGGAGCATTTTGAAAGAATACATTATTCTCTGTGTCAGATTCAGTTGACAAGAACTTCGACCCAGAGACCACGAATAACGTCAGGAATACAATGATTCGTTGTTGCAGCTTATACCTAGAAAAGCTTAGACCACACACTTAGCAGCTTAAACTACACAGAATTTTTAATTAAATCATCATAGCTGATAAATCTCACTTTGTTAACAAGCAAAATATTAGTTTGTTGAGAAAAGAATTGCGGTTTTTATCATTTTAAATTTGACGCCCATTTTCTAGTTACTTACCTTACCTTTTGTTTAGTCATGTGATACATCATTTGTAAACAATAAAATTAGGAATACTATTTTCAGTTTATCTCTATTGTTTGCATTCTTTAGTATTTTTGGATATAACCTCTTAAATTAGTCATGGAAAAAAAAATCCACATGATTTTGTTGTATACGTTTAAATTGGGACGTAAAATAGCAGAAACTGCTCGAAATATTAAATTTGTTTGTGGAGAAGAATCAGCTAGTGAAAGTACAGCTTAACATTGGTTCCAAAAATTTCGTAATGGAAACGAAAACCTTAATGATGGTGGAGGGTCATAGACATCCTTCAGTTATAAAAAATAATGATTTAAGAACCCATTATTGAAGTGAACCTACGTAAATCAACTCAAAAGGTGGTAGAAGAACTCAATGTTGATCATTCAACAGTAGTTCGACATTTGAGCCTAATTGAAATGATTATTCAAATGATATACTATTTTATACGTTTTATATGTGGTTAGATAAAAGCTACACCTGAATAATGCTATACATTCTATACTGTTAAATTTTAAACTAAATTTTATCAAAGAATGTATTTTACTTTATTTATTTCTCTACTTTTCGTTTTGTGTAATTAATCGATTTGGAAAATGAGCGACTCATATCACAAAAATTATAACAATAGCTCAATTTACAGTTAATTTTTTTGTATTTGAAATGGTATAATTAAAATATTTGGAAAAAAAAATATTTTTTCATACTTATTAATGTGTAATTTATTTAATAATATAAAAATAATGGTGGTAATTCATTAAAATTGCAAAAAATGGAATTAATTAGAATAGTTTCGCTTTTTTGCGAAAAAAGTATTGGCACAACTTGTAGTTATTTGAATTTCACAGATAAGTATTTTCATAAAGCTTATTAATATGATGTCGGTAAACCTTTTCTCCTCATCATCTCTTGTTATCTGTTTGAGATCGAAGAAATTAATTTATACGTCACTTCCAGCTTTATTACAGCTTATAATATTTCCTCATTCACATACAATCACTTCCTTTAATTGAGATTTATTAGTTATATTATGTTTTCTATTTTTCCTATCCAGTTTATCCCATAAATGCCCAATTGGATTTAAATCAAGAGATTGTGATGGTATGTTAAGAGAGTAGGGGATGTTACACAAACTTCATTCTCTTACTACGTGAGCTGTGTGCTTGGAAACATTGTCATGTTGAAAGTAGAAGTTACTTTCAAGACCCAAATTTTCAACGCTTTTTTTAGGTTGTTTTTCAAAATATTTATAAAAACCATCTTATCTATTATCCTATTGATGAAAACAAGCTCTTCCTAACCAGATGCTGCCATGCAACCCTACACCATTTCACTACCATCCACATATTTCACAGTGAGCAGCAAATTTTCTAGACTCAATTCTGTATTTAATTTTTGCAAGATAGATATTCGACCATTGCAAAGAAAAATATCAAATTTACTTTCAGCGGAAAAGATTAGTTTTTTCCAAAGAATCATATTTTTTTTGGTGGTCTTGTTAATTCTTTTATCCTAATTAATTTTTCTTATATGGGTTTTTCTCCTAGGTACTCTAGGATTATAACCAGCAGTATGAAATATATTTTTCACAGTTCTGGTGGTTGCAGTTTTATTAAAATCTATTCTTAACTGTGCTACTACTTCTGATTAAGCCATTTTTAGATCTTTTTTAATTCTTTTTATAACAAATCGTTCTTCTTTATTCGAATGTTTCTTTGAATACCCGCTTCTTGTTTGGTTTTCTAGGGTTTTTTTTGTCTTTCAATCGATTAATTACACTTGTAATTGTAAATTAGCTTTATTATTTACTTAATAAAACCATACGATTTCCCTTTTGCATACAAATCCAAAATAATTTTTCGTTAAGATAATATAATTTTTTTGAGTTTTTCAATCCATGGTTTAATTTTATTGGTACTTGATTATATAATTCGAAAAAACAATGCTTTACCACACCTTCAATGTTGCACAAATAATGATTTATCGAGGATTATCCCTACTTATAAAAATAATTCCAGGAGAAATCCATTGAAGTGAAGTTACAGAATTAAAATATAAGGTTGTTCCAATACTTTTTTCGCGAAAGAACAAGATTTTTTGAAAAAGTTTTTTTTGAAATTTTTATAAAATATTATTAATAAATAATACATAAATAAATACAAAATACATAAATTTGTTCCAAAATATTTAATCAGTGCCTTTCAATTACCAAAAAGTTATCTGTGCCAATACTTTTTTCGGGCAGAGTATATATATATATATATATATATATATGTATGTATATTAGTATAAACATAAATAAATCAAATAAATATATTCAGTTTGTATGGATAAGAAAAGAATCCAACTAGCGTATAACTAAACGGTTGGCAAAAGAATCGAGTATCAAAATCAAAATTCAGCAAGTAGATAGTCTACGAACACAAACTCTTTATTTGTCTATGTCTTCGTCTTAATGCCGGTATGAATCACAGCCAAATTGGCGTTGGCATATTTTGATAAGAGGCAACAGAGAACGCTAGCAAGTGAAGGAAAGAGACAGCGTATTTATGATGAGACGAGCGGTTGTCGATACGCGATTATAACTACATATCTTTTCTCTCTCGCTTCGACTCGACGTTCTTGACGTGTCTCGATACACTATCTCTGTTCAAAACTCGAATAAACCTCTCTTCAGATATATTTGATATTATAGCGCAATCTAACTATATATCTATAGATATGTATGTATGGACGTACGTACTGTTTGCGCTCAAATATTTGCGCTTTTATTCCGGATTCCTATGCGGCGGGCCAAACTTCGAAGTCTGCACGTCGACAAGATGCACTTTGCATGTAAGTCGAGTGCAATCCGCCAATGCAGTAGGAATGTTTTCAAGCTAGCTAAGAACTAACGAAAACTAATATTTTTCTAGTGGCTGCGCACGTTCATGAATATATATATATATATATATATATATATATATATATATATGAATATATATATATATATATATATATATATATATATATATATATGAATATATATATATATATATATATATATATATTGAGTCTCATAAATGTTTATATACATGTTTAGAAAACTTGTATATCAAATCAGCATTGTTAATATAAATATTTGTTAGGATTTATTAAAACATGCATAAGTAATTAATTTGTGTAAGGGAGACCGGGGCTAATTGAACTTTTGGTTTTTGACCCAAGTAAAGACGTTTTATGAACTCGGCTTTAGTACTGTAGGTTGCTATTAATGTTTCCATGTTATCAATGGCATTTAGTAGAGTTCGATATAACGGTTCCGATTTTATTACGCTTTGAGTGTTTCAGCAGTGCAGAAGTGAATCTTTGTTCTTGTGGAAATTTTTAATGATTTACAACTGTTTGTTGTAAACAATTCGGAATATAAGTGATTCTAAATATGTAAGGTCTCCTGAGCACATTACCGTTACTTGTTTTTGTCATATTTAGGATATTAATATATTTTTTTATAATTAAATGTTAAATATTCATGCGGGGTTAAGTAAACCAGATGCGATAGGGGCTAAGTGAATATGATCATAATTTTGCGTTGATTTTTTTTAACTTATTTTTTATATAAGTTGAGTATGTGGAGCTCTGCAACGATGTGAATTTCGGCCTCTCCGCGAAAGAAAACCGAATTTTAGGGTATGAATATGCCATGAAATCGAATTTAACAATTCCAGTGTCTTGGAAAGAAGCGCATAAGGCCAGCAAAGATTGGTTAACAGCATTTCTCAAGAAGAATGCAACATTCTCCATACGGAAGCTGGAAGCCACCAGTTTGGCACGTGTCACGAGCTTCAACACGACAAGTGTCAACCTATTCTTTGGGCTGTTGAAAAAAATAAAGCACAAGTATCATTTCCCGGCTCATTGAATATGAAACATAGACAAAACAGAGATCACAACAGTGCAGACACCAAGCAGAGTCGCGTCTCGACGAGCTGGGTCCACTGACGCAAACAAGGTCGTCCAACTGAGCTGCTCCAGCTGCTTAAATGATGTTATCATAGTAAAATTCGACGTAGACGAATTAAATGAAGTCGATTTAGAGGCCATATAAGTCGACTTCATGCGAAAATTATTGCAGCCCTGCCTGACATCGCTGAATTAGACGAAGCCTGGACTAATACTACTGACTTCGTCACCAAAGAGTCAGCCACAGCTGAGACCGGTATCGCCAAATCTGTACCCGTGACTATTGGAACACTTAGTCCGTCTTTCGAAAAGTCAGCGGATTTTAACTCGATGTTCGAAAGTATTTTAGTTTACTCGAATGCTGTTCCGAGAAAGCAGACTCGGAAAGGACATAAGAGACAAACAAGCGCCGTTTTCACATACTAACTTATTATGAAGAAACTGTAAGCGAATTAGGAGAGGGATGAGTAAAGGAAAAAAGGCTCCTATAAAAGTAGTTTCGAAACACACATCGACAGTGGCTTCGAAGAAGAGAGAATAACCGAAAAAAAGTAATTTACAGTTGTCCGGTACTAAATACATTTTTCATGACATAATTTAGAGAAAAAGTATCATACGATACATGTAGATTATAGAAAAAAGCTACATGAAATATATTCAATATTTTTCATAACAAAAAGCTTTATTTTTATTTTTAACCACTTAAGCGTTTATGTCGAGTAGGCTCGTCATGAAAAAATGGCATTTTTTGTTTAATATCGAGTATACTCGTCATGTAGAAAAAAATCGTTTTGCTATTTATTGTAAAAGTTAGGTAAATATATATATATATATATATATATATATATATATATATATATAATTTTAGCATATTTTAAAATATTTTTTTAATTCTTTTCAAGAAGTAAGATTCAGGTTATGGAATGGCCAACTCAGTCTCCACATCTAAGGCCTGTCAAACATTTTTGTACAGATGTTAAAAAGGCGCATTTGTTAACAATACAATACATTTGTGGCACGCTATGCAATCTGCATCAGAAGCTATTCACTTCAGTGACTCCAAACATTACTTAGCATAATATTATGACCAAAATTTTCATGAAATTTAAGCTACACCGAAATGCAAAACAGTTTTTATTAATTTTTTTATAATAAATACGCATTGTCTAGTAGAATAATGATGCTTAATAATTTTTTCACGTCTTCTCTCTTCTAATATCAACTTCCAGCTAGCATAAACTCATCAGACCAAAATGATGACGTGTCAGAATTGTAAACCTACGTGTCAAATATCTTATATTCACATGCGTGATGCGTGTATGCGTGCATGCGTGTATCCATACATCCATGCATGAATGCATGCTTGCATACATATATATATATACATACATACATATATATATATATAATATGTTATATTACTATGATTTATACTGATTAATCGTTTTTTTTATTTGGTGAGGTATCGAAAGTTTGCTGTATTTAAATATTATATGTCTTTTGTACATATTAAGTTCAAGAGGTCGGTATCAGTGTGCTGAAGTGACAAGTCGTGCTTAAAAAGGATCGTAAATAAATACATCTCTAAAATAGTATAAACGAAGCATTTGTACCGAGATATAGCAGTCTGATAAAAGTGAAGTCGAACAAGATCATTGTCTATTATATTAAAAAGAATCTGTGTATGAAAAAACAAATATAAGTGAAAAAGTTATAGAAATAAAATTAAGGTTAAAACAAGTGGCGGGAAACGCATGTGTTGGTAAGTCGTAGCGCATAAAACCGATAATCGAGTTATTTGTTGACTGTTAAACTAGTGATAGCCGATATGGGGAATGATAATTTAATCATAGAAATGATAAAGGAGGTGCAAAAAAACATAAAAGAAATGAAAACAGATTTAAGCGAGTTAAAAAATGAAATACTAAAGTCAGAAAAAGACATCAATGATTTATAACATAGATGTCAAAATCTTGAGATTATAAATGAAAAACATGAAAATGTTATAGACTACTTACAAAACCAAATAAAAATAAATAATGTTGTGGTACAAGGTATTACTAATTATAACAGTACTAACTTGGAGCACGGTGTACTAGAATTTTTCAACAATACGCTAGGTGTCTATTTGGCAACACTATTGAGTGGTATATTTTTTGGCATTTATACACTAGAACAATGCCTAATTTCTAGAAATGTCCATCCGATGTATCCAACACGAACTGTTTTTGTTATTAAACATCTTTACAGACGATACCTTAAATTTAGATCTCAATTTCTAGTGGTGCAACTTTGAAAATTAAGAAAATATTATTATGCCTAGAATTTTAAATCAAACTGTACAAATATATAAACGTGTTTTTTTAAAAAAATAATATTTTATGAATTATTACTCTATTAAATATAATACTACAAGTTTACGTTTTCTATTTTAGTTTCCATAAATCCATAATTTCTTGTAGAATTGAAACTGATTGTATTTTAGAAAACATTTCACTGGAATATTTATGACTCTCACAATCTTCTTTTAAATATTCTTTTGTATTCATATTTGATCAGATAATGAGTGAATTACAAGCTAACATGTCTAAAAAGTTATAGTTCAGAAGAAGGGAACATCTATTTGTATTCCGCATGTATATGAACGTACAAGTAGATCAATAGTATCTACTCGTGATTTTATTATATTATAAAACTTTAGATTACTACACTCTTTTTTTCTCTTGTCTCTTTCATAAATTTTGTATTCATGACATATTATATAAATGTTATTAAAGTAACCAGTTTTCTTTCATAGATATTAAATAACGCCAGTGTGTTGTTGATATCAAATTGGAAATTTTAAAATTATTCGCGTTTCTGTTTCAAACAGAAAATTTATAAGAGCAGCAACGTTTTCACTAATCAATTATTTTTCATCCATAGGACTTCTCTGGTCAAACATGTCCAATAAATCATTTTTAATTGTTACTTATACGCATTTATTGAACGGTAATGATAACATCCTTCAAGTGTTAAGGTACAGAAAAATCTGATTCAATTCAAATTTTGACGATTTAAGGAGAGATATGCGCATAATCTATAATCCGAATTGATAAAATGTAATTTATTTAATAGTTTTAATAGAAAATTTTTGATGTCTGTAGGATTAAAAAGAATTCAAGTAATTTTATCCATATTGCCAGAATTGCTTTGTGTTATGTTGGTAGGAGAATAATTGCAGTTTTTTTTCTAAACTTTAACCTTAATTTTTTTCAATTAAAGTGTCACTTTTTGATGTTCATATTGATATCAGTTTAAAGTGAATTTTTAGGTTTGTGTTTTGGTAAAATAGACTTTGGTTTTATTTTTCATTTGGCTTCAAATTAGGCTATTGATTGAAAGAAAAAAAGAAGCAAATAAGACTAATTTTTTTATGTGTTCAAAATGGTCGGTAAAGCAGTAGGAACTGCTCAGAAATTAAACAATATTTTTTGATATGGGTACTGTTAAGGAATATGCGGTGCAATGGTAGTTCCAAAAATTCTGTATGAGGGACGAGAGCCTTGAAGATAAAGCGTAAAGATAAAGGCGTCCTTCTTCAGTTCATAACGACCAACTGGAAGCGTTAGTTGAATCATTAACACGCAGAATTATTTGAGAGCTTGCACAAAAGTCAAGTGTTAGTCATCTAATAGTTTTGCGTTACTTAAAGCAGTGAAGAAAATCATCAAAGAAAACAATTTATATGAATTTCAAGGTCATAAACCGCAGTTATTTTTTTACCTACTTAATAATAAAAGATGAGTTTAAAATATTCATCAAGAACCAATTAAAAGTTATAAACATTTATTAGAAACTGGAAATGTTCATTCTTCTAACACTGACCTGATCACTAATGCGAAATTAAAAAACAGTCTCTATTTAGGTTATATATTAATTGAATTTAAATACCTGTCACCAGTAACCCAATGCAGGAAAAATATAGAATAATTGAATACATACAGAAATTTAAATTGTTTTTTAATTAAATCTAGTAACTTATCACAAAAAAGAATAAAACTCTCTTCACTTCAAACTAATAATTAATTTGAACAATTAATACGTGTAATGAATACCGTTTCTATATACGAAACATGTTCCAATATAATCATTTATAATTTCAAACTGAATCAATTATGAACATTTGTTTGACAATCAATTTTATTACATCGACTATGTAGGTAGATTTAAATAGTTTCAACATTAATTAGATTTTATTAAAAGGTATACATGAAACATTTTAAACAACGGAACTCTAATTATCGAACAGGGAGTTCAAGTTGTATCACACTCTTGATATATAATTTGCAACGGTGCATTCTGTGTCAATATTATACATATATTAAGAGCAGAATGTTCTTAACGAACGTACTGTCAATATTATGTACATACATAGTTTTGTTGTTGAAGGAGGTACTCTTCCGTTTCACTTTATCTACAAAACATGCTGAACGTGTTCAAATATATATATATATATATATATATATATATATATATATATATATATATATATATATTAAATTGGTGCAAAAATTGTTGTGGGTTTTATCATTTTAAGTTTAGCGTTGATTTTCTTAGATACAGTTAACTTTTGTTATAGTTAATTGTGATACATCATTTTAAACAATGCAATTTGCATCACTGATTTCAATAAATTAAAAATAATTTCGCGCGATTTTGTTGTATGAGTTTAAATTGAGACGTAATGCAATAGAAAATGCTCGAAATATCAAATTTGTTTTTGGATTAGAGTCAATTAGTGAACGTGCAGTACAACACTGGTTCAAAAATTTCGTGATGGAAACGAAAACCTTGATGGTGAGAAGAGTCGTGAACGTATAGACAATAATAATTTAATAATTATTATTGAAGCGGACCCACGTACAACAACTCAAGAGATGGCAGAAGAAGTCAATGTTGATCATTCAACAGTTGTTAGAGTTTGTGCCCAATTGGAAAAACAAAAAAGGTGGATAAATGGGTGCCGTATGAACTAAACAAACATCAAGCAATTCAAGCAGAGACGACGTGTTGTCCACGTTCTACAGATCTTTAAAGCGAGCATTGTTGCGGTTGATGCATAAATGGAAAAAAACGAGGAGAATTTTTTGCGTCGATTCGTCTCTGTGGATGAAACATGGATTCATGACAATCACCAGTGAATAACGGCTGGTGAAAGTGCGCCGAAGAAGGCGAAGACCGTTTTATCGGCTGGGAAGATGATCCCCACTGTTTTTTTGGAATTGCCAAGGAATCATCCTGATCGATTATTTAACAAAGGGAAAGCGATAACCGGAACTTATTATGCAACATTACTGGACGATTTGAAAGAAGAGCTGAAGCATGGTCAAGATTGGCCCACGAAAAAGTGATCTTTCACCAGAACAATCCGCCTTCCCACAAATCAACTATCTCAATGACAAAATTGCATGAATTAGGCTTCGAACTGATTTTTCATCCAATCTTTTCTCCAGACTTGGCTCCGTGCGACTTCTTCCTCTTTCCAAACTTGAAAATTTGGCTCGGTGGGAAGAAATTCTCGCCAAATGAGGATGTCATCGCCATCGTCAATGTGTATTTTTAGACTCACTGGACCCAGTTTATAGCCCTTAATGGAAACTAAGTTGAGAAATAAAACCGTTTTTTTTCCAAAAAAAGGTGTTGAACTTGTTTTTTTACTATACTTATCGGACTATTTACATATATAATGTATATATATATATATATATATATATATATATATATATATATATATATATATATGCAGCTCTGAAAATAACACTACATTGAATATTTTACGAAACTCAAAAAGTTTTTTTTCAAAAAAAAGTTGTTTAATTTGCTTTTTTACCATAATTATCGAACGATCCACGTATATATATATATATATATATATATATATATATATATATGATAAACAACAACAAAGATGGATCATTCACGGAAGAATTAAATAGGAGAATAAAAATGGGATGGAGCTCTTTCGGACGAAACGCCTCAATATTTAAATCAACAATCCCACTCTGTTTAAAGAAAAAAGTATTCGATCAGTGTATACTACCGGTCCTTACCTACGGCAGCGAAACATGGGTGCTTAACGCCAAAATAGTTCAAAGACTCCAAACAACACAACGAAGTATGGAACGATGCATGTTGGGAATAACAAGAAGAGATAGAAAGAGAATAGAATGGTTACGAAAACAAACAGGAGTCACAGATATAATAAGAAGAGTAAAGAGTCTGAAATGGAAATGGGCGGGACATGTCGCAAGAAGAGAAGACAACCGATGGACAAGAGAAATTATTAACTGGGAACCAAGGAATATGAAAAGACCGAGAAAGAGACGAATGAACAGATGGGATAAGGATATTAAAAACTTTATTGGAAAACTGTGGAAAAGAGAGGCACTGAATCGAACAAAATGGAAAATCATGGAAGAGGCCTTTATCCAGCAGTGGATTGACAGGGGCTGAAGATGATGATGATGATGATGATATATATATATATATATATATATATATGTATATATATATATATATATATATATGTATATATGTATATATATATATATATATATACACAGCTCTGAAAAATAACACCACATTGAATATTTTACGAAACTCAAAAAGTATTATTTGATTTTTTGTTCTAATCAATGACATGTAGTATCAATTGTTTGTTTATGATTCAATGATAAGCTAAACATAGAAACTTCCTAAAAGTACACTTCAAATAAAGGAAAATTTTCGTTTTTGATAAGAATATCAATATTTTAGTGTGCAAAATAATAGCACCATTTCATTTTTAAAGAGAGTTCTTAGTAAATGGTAGTAAAAGTAATTCTTTTTTCAATTATTATATTCAAAGGTAAGGTGAGAGTATCATTTATAATTAGTAGCTTATTTAAACATTTCAGTTAGTTAAAATAAGCCATGGTAAGCATTATAGCGAAGATCAACTTTTACTGATAACACATTTCATTTTATAGGGTAAAATCTATTAATTTATTAGAAAAGTAATTGGGTGTTCAAACAAAATGATAATAAATGGTAAAGACAAGATTAAGAAAGAAGAAACAAGAGGAAAAAAAATTGAGAACAAGTGATGAAGACAATATATGTGAGTGAAAAAAACTGCACTTATCACACCAACACAAACCAAAGAGGAGCTAAATTTGCAAGTAAATATCTCCACTATAAGAAGAAGGCTTATCGAAAAGAAGTTGATTCATAGAAATCCTATAAAAGTACCATTCTTAAAGAAAAAACATTTAGCAAATGGAACAAAATTCGCTTAAAAACACATAGATTAACCACTTACTAAATGGTAAAATATTCTTTGGACATACTGGTCCAAAATTTTCTTATTTGGAACGTTTGGCTGTGGGATGTTTTTTCACAGAATAAAGAATAAAGAGTTCAGACCAAAGTATACATTTAGGATGATTAAATATGGTGGCGGGAAAATTAATGTATACTGATGTTCTTCATATAATAGCATAGGTGCAATTTTATAGATGAAACCCATTATGATTACTAAAGTTTATGTTGACATAATGCAAAAAGTATTATCATCTTAAGCTGAATAGAATATGCCGCTCAAATGGAGGTTTTAGTAAGATAATAACTTAAAACATACTAGTAAATTGGCTAAGAATTTTTTTTTAAGAGGTATGGTTTGGGTTATGGAATGTTCAGCTCAGTCTCCAGATCTAATCCCTGTCGAAAATCTTTGTGGAAACGTTAAAAAAGGCGTATTTCAAGCAAAGCCTAAAAATACAATGCAGTTGTGGCACTGCATGGGAAGCTATTCCACTTCAACGACACCAAACATTCGTTGACTCTATGCCGAGACGTTGCGCCGCCTTTCATGAAAATAACGGCTACAAAACAAATTTAATTATACATTGGAATTTCTTTTTAGTTTGTTTTGAAAATATTTTGATCTTAAGAACTATTTAGTAAAGATTTGAATTTTTTTCATTGATGCTATTATTTAACAGAGTCAAAATATACTGACTATTCTTCTCTAATTGCATACTTGTCCTTGTTTTCAGTTTTAATGAAAAAATAATACAGCTTTATAGTTGCTATTTTATGACTTTTTATATTAACCCTTTGATGTCAAGGAATGGTATATCGCTCCTCCATACATTTGTTAAAAGTTCCAGGAGCGATTTATCGCTTTTCGGTTTTCTAAGTACTATAACTCATAAAAAATCAACTTCGCTTCATAAAAAGGACGTCAAAATTAATGCGCACATAATTTTATGTGTTCTGTCCATTTTATTCTAAGGCCGTCAGTGAAAAGTGACTAAAAAAGTAATTATTTTTTTTTTATTTTGTCCATTTATCTACTTTTATTTCTACAATGTTTATGTTCGCAAAAACAATTCCTCCATGGGTTATATTTCTTTCAGAAAATAGTGAATAGAGTCAGCGTATAAACCTGATATCAAATTAGGCAGCTGTCAAAAATTTAGTCAAATGAAAAGTAAACTAAATGCTGCATTATTGGAAACGAATGCAAAATTTAGTTTAATCAACCATTTAGTCAGATTCCACACACGGCCTAACCCTAATTTTGGAAGTACCAGGCCGTAATATTAATCATTGTGCTGTATGCAGCAATAAGGATGAAGACCCAATAAAAATGTCCTATCTTATATCTGTTCAATGTGCAAGAAAGGCCTTCGATTGTGTCTGGAAGAGCACAAATGTATATAAAAGCTTCTTCAGATTACATATATTTATTTATAACATTTATGATTTACAAAAATCCTTGAAACTACTTATTTCAAACGACAATAAATGCATTTTTTTTACAAAAAAGTTTCACTTTCAAGTTTCTGTCAAAACATTTCTTTTATATTTAATTTTTTTTTGTAAAATCATTTAAATTATTTTTGATTTTATTAACAATAAAGGAAATCAAATATGTTACTAGTATTATGTAAAAAATTAATTAACTTACTCAAAATTGACCTAAATATAATTTTTTTCTATATTCATGGATTTTGGCTCGACTGGTATTTTTTTGTAAATGTATGAAAATTTCCACAGGCGCTTCAAGTGTTAAAAAAATAATATATTAAGTTAGTTTGTTTTATTTATTTTTGAAAATTTCTATATCGAAAACTGTTGATATTGTTTTGCATAGTATCGTATATATATATATATATCGTATATATATAAACTTAGTTACCTTTTATAATACAGTACGAAGGTAGGTTTGCCTTTCCTCTCACAAATAAACAGGCAAGCGTACGAACGACCGACCAACCAACCGAGGAAGCACAGTTCGTAAACTCCTTTTGTCGAGTGTATTTTTATTCACAAACTTTGCTAATTACCTGATTTGATTAAACGCGACTAATAAAACTTCATCTGATTATTTTCTCGAGATTGCAGCGCGCACGACTTTTATTTTTTTATTCGATCGTTCCTATATACCCGTTTCCGTCTTTTCTTTTCCACCGTACGGCCCCACTCATCTTCTCTATCTTCGCAATCATCTTTTCAATTGAAACCCATCACAGTTTCCCAGTCGGCGTTCTATTACTCTCTTTCTCTCTCATTCGTTCTTTTTCGTTTCTATCTCTCTCTTTATCGTAATACCGTTCTACCCGATGTCTAAAAAGCGACCCTCCGCTGTATACACGTACCGTATATATGTATATCAACGCTGCGTTTTGTGCTTTGTTTGCAAAATTTTACTTTTCCGAACACAATTGTGCTTGTAATTGTCATTGGTGTGCGGGATAAGGGGGGAAGGGGGACGGAGAGATGGATAGAAAAGCGTTCCGGTATACGCTGATCGCGTCGGACCGACTGGTAGCCGTTCGCATACCGCTCACTCCTGCATTTGACGACGGTGTTTCGCAAAGATGATGATTACCGCAACGAAAGAGGAACGGAACCCCGTTACTTGTCTCGTAAGTTTGCCTTAATCAGCAATAGGATGACGCGTTTCACGAGACAGAACAAAGTTTGTGATTGCGTTTCATTTTGTTCGATATTGTTCCCGTATAATTCCGTATACGACGATTCAATTGCTTTTTCAACATATTCTACAACTATAATCGAACTCATACACCTACCGTTCGTACCATAACATGTGCACTCAACAGACAGATACACACATACATATATATATATATATATACACAAGGGTGATTTTCCCCCTGCTCGCCGCACCAACCGACACACGGGTTCGCTGCGCTCGTTCACTTGTCAATCATAAGCATGTATATGTAACCGATTGAAACAATAAACATATTTTTTAAATCTCATTT
Source organism: Acanthacorydalis orientalis (assembly GCA_034766995.1). Taxonomy (NCBI): domain Eukaryota; kingdom Metazoa; phylum Arthropoda; class Insecta; order Megaloptera; family Corydalidae; genus Acanthacorydalis; species Acanthacorydalis orientalis. The sequence continues at coordinate 58,363,702 of CM068313.1, forward strand.
CTCTATATAATCATTCTCGCAGATATATTGCAACTTTGCTATTATATACATATATATATATATATATATATATTCCCGGTTTTTTGAAAATTTTTCCCGGAACCAAAGCAAGAGACACTAATAAAAACCACACAAAACACTACATACAATCCACACTCCACAAATGCGGATCTATACCGGAAAGGTAGGGCACCGCACAAAATTATGTATCATAAGGCCAAACCCGGCCCTGTACAAAATTTATGATCAATAAAATTCATTTTTATTTTTATTTTTATTTTTATTTTTATTTTTTTATATATATATATATATATATATATATATATATATATATATATATATATATATATATATATATATATATATATATATATATATATATATATATATATATATATATATATATATATATATATATATATATATGTTAGTATGTTTATATAAACATTATCACAGATTACAACGCGTTATTTTATATATGAGATTAACATATTTGGATACCATAAGTACCTCAAAGTAATAAATAAGTTAATCGACATCATTGGATTTTTTGTGGATAATTTTAATTCTCTCTCTCTCTCTCTCTATATATATATATTGTTATGACCCGAGTGTGTGTGATCAGCGTCAGAAGTTTGTATTCAACAATTAAAAGCAGTAGACAGACTGGCCGGTGCCTATGAAGGCATATTGCATTGTTATAGCAGGCTAATGTTGATAGACACGGGTTTTCAGGAGTCTTTTTCGTGCAGTTAAGTTCAGTTTGAAATTTGAGTCAGTCACACAGCTCAATTCAGAATCGGATCTGCATTAATCTTTACTAAAATAAAATACACTTATTATTAAATTAATAAGTGCGTGCAGTTTTGACATTACAGAAGGTCTGCATATGTTTGCTGCACCAACTCATTATTGTACATATATATATATATATATTCTTATTTTTTAAATTTGTACTTTTATATAAAACTTCTATATTTTTTATATAAATACTAAATTACCAACACATTTTACTGTGTGAATAACATTAAACTGTGTCTTGTGATATCAAAGTTTATATATTTCAATTTTTAATCTCAAAAAATACATAATCCTGTATGAGGTTAGGTTCTATTACAGTGCTAGAGTTTGACAGGTGAATATGACAAATAAATTATAGAATCATTTTTCTATAAATAAAAATGTATTCTCTCCTCCTCCGTGACTTTTATTCGTGTTCTGATTGGCTGATATCGTTAATGTAATCTCCGTTCTGATTGGTGAATATCTGTCCCATGATCAGTGTTCGGTTTCAACGTGGACAACGACGACAATATACAATTTCAATGTAATACTAATAGTAAAGTTATTCAAAATATTTCATTCACTGATACTTTAAAGTAAAAAATTGTTACAAATTTTAACACATTTCCGACCTCTAATGTTTTACTAAAATTTTCTATGGGACTGGCGATTTTAGACTCGTACAATTATTTTGGAAGATGTGTAATAAAACTGATATATTTTTACTTAGCACATCTGAAAAATATTCACAAAATTCCTCTGCAAAAATATCTTCCTTATCCATTATAGAGGTATGAAATTTTAAAATAGAATTAATTTTTACTATGATTATTTGAACACTTTTATGTATTTACCGGTCAAAAATCAAATTGGAAATATTGCCAGTAACAGGATTGATAATGTTCGAAAGGAAAAAAATACCGTTCTCTGGAAAACAACCAAGAAATCATGCATATCACCTAAAACGAGAATTCTCGTTCCCGGTCGGCAATGTGTTAAGATTGTATATTGTTTTGCTAATTTTTATAACCTTTTCCAATAAATATTTTGCTATTTAATTTAATGCACACAATTCAATATTTAGTAAGTGAAGAAAGAAAATAGTGACATATATAATATAATTATCAGTTGTGAGTTGACTGCTGTTGAGTTCATACAAAAAATCATTTCATTTCAAATATAGAGTGGCTTTTATAATTAGATTTTCTTTACTTCGACGATTTTTATGGGAGAATAGATTGAAAATCGGTACGCCGGTGTAAAATAGTGTTTTCTTGGAAAGACAACGACAGAAACATTTTAACCCTTAGAACCGGCCTTTGGCGAAGATGGTCCTAGTCGAGCCAACTTCTTTGATCTTTTTTGATTTTGATTCTTCTTTTAACAGGATGTATAGACCAAAATGAAGTTGTATTTATAACATCATATAGTTGGCATTTGAAAATTCTGGTTATTGTTCATAATCCTAAATTATCCCAGCTCAATGCAATTTTAAAGTCAAAAAAGTATAAAAAAATTTTTGGGACATATATATATATATATGTATATCAACAGGATCAAAAGGGGTAGGAACATAAACTGTTACCGATATGAGTTGTTATAAGGAACACGTCATTATTATCGATATATTTATATATATATATATATATATATATATATATATATATATATATATATATATGATTATGTATCTATGCATTTCTCTAAAATCAATTCTTAAATTTAGACTATTTTTTGATATGTAATTTTATTTTATCAGCTATGTCACATCACTTCTTATTTATGACTGTATTTTAACCTTTTTATTATACTGCTATATATAAGTTGTCGGATTTCTTTACTGGTATAAAGTTCACGACTGTAAGTAGAAAATATATTGATGTCAAATTGAAGTGCACGAACTCCATTTTTATAAATGTGTCTGATGTTTTCTTATTATTTTTATATCGTTATTTACTGAATAAATTAAGAAAAGCTAATGCAAATAATGTAGAAATTTTAAATTAAATGTAATACAATCGAAGCTCTTTGATATAACATTCGTTTAAGAAAAAATCTTTTAATTAAAAATATTTTGTAAAAATTACACAGGTTACACTTTTTCTTATTACAAACAATACATTTCTGATAGACATTTCATGAAGTCCATGAAAATTATTAAAAAATTCATATAAATAATATACACATAAGTATATATATATATATATATATATATATATGTATATAAATATACGTATAATTTATATATATATATATATATATATATGTATATAAATATACGTATAATTTATATATATATATATATATATATATATATATGCATAGGTGGAACGAAGGGGTTTGAATAGTTAATGATTTTTTTGTTAAAATTTTTTCCTCTTCCATTCATAATTTTATAAATAAAAGGTCTGTTCGATATATACATTGAACTTACTCTGAACTAACTCTTGAATTTTGTGACTTTATTCTGACTTTTGTTACTCTGAACTTGGATTTGTTGAACAACATAGAGTAAGGTTAAAGTAAATCATATGAATACTGTCAAGTTTTAATGATTTGTTTATTCAATAGCGTTATCATAGATAAAGACACTCGAGTTAGACAAAGATGCTCGCGTTACTTTAACAAAAAGCTAGAGTAAGTTCAGAATGACAAATCCAATGTTTTGAACTTACTCCTAACTGTTCGACGAAAATCCCCAGTAAATTGAGAGTGCATATCGAACAGAAAATTGTAAAATTTCTTACTCAGAGTAAGTTCAGTGTACATATCGAACAGACCTAAAATTTGGGGAATTTATCATGGGAAGATAGACTACGGAACAACGTACAAAAATAATTGGATTTTATTTTTAATATCAGCGTTCAATTATTATTATCATCCTCGTTTTTTTAAAGTTCGATAATGACCATCGGAGTCAATGATTAATCATTTAGTTGCACGTTTTCGACAACAAAGTTGGTAACCGTTCAAATTCTGAAAGACATCGCCCCACTTTAATTGAGGAAAATATTCAACGTGTACTTTCGAGTATTGAACTGTCAACCAGAAGACATTCAACTTAACTTAGAGTATTTATGAGAACACTGAAATGGATTTTGACTGCATTGAAAATGTTCCTATACAAAGAACAACTTGCACAAGAGCTAAAGCTAATAGATTATCAGCATCGCCTTGATTATGCGATTCGTTTTCGGCAACAGGCAGAAGAAAAGAAGAATTTATTCACAATTTGATTGAGTGATGAAGTTCATTTCCACTTAAATAGTTTCGCTAACAGACAAAATTGCAGAATATTAGTTGTAAGAGAATCAGAAAACACTTCTTCAGAGATAACTACTCCTACCTAAGTGTACTATATGGTGTAGAGTAACGTCCAAAAGGATTATAGGACCATATTTCTTCAGAAATGAAAACTATACTGCTATAACTATCAATCTCCGATACCGTACAATGACAGAAAAATTTTTATAGTCAGCTGTTGATAATCGTCCACAGATGTAGTTCTAATTAGATGGAGTTACAACGCACACATATAGACCCGTAATGGAACTTTAACGGGCCATTTTTGGCGAACGCATAATTTCAAGAAACATCGATTTTATTGGCTTTCGCGTTTGCCTAATTTAAGCCATTCCGATTTTTTTTCTTTGGGACTACTTAAAAGAACGTGTATACGTTAATAAGCCAAACAGTCATCCTGCAGCTAAAGAACAACATATGAAAAGAAATATAAATGTTATGACCAGAAATCCTGAGAGAAGTGATGGAAAATGCCTTATAAAGAGCTGTACTTTGTGAAAATGGACATATTATTTTTCATATGTAATCAGGAAAAATTCCCCATCCTTATACTATATTTCGGGAAATTAAAAAAGAATGAAAATATTACAAGACAAACAAAATAATGATGTTTTAGTCCAAAAACTGTTTCAAACGACAGATATAAGCAGCTAGTATTAAATGAATGCTGTCGTTGGAACTTAATAATGAATTACTCTAGCACTGATTAAGTAAAAATTTATAAAACTTAAATTAAAGAAAATAGTAGTGAAGAACTTTTTTAATTTTCTTTTTATTTTTTAAATCATTTTTGAAAAAATCACTTGTTGACAAATCAGTAACCTTGAAAATTAATTTGGTAATATAAATCTGGTAATATAATATTGTCAATAAAGATATAATTTTTAACAAATTATATCTCATATCAACAATTATATGATAAATTACCTTATTTACAATGAAAAAATATACACAAATATTGTCACCTATTAACAATGCTGTGTTTTCATATAGATGAAAATGGCTGATGCATTACTTTGCAATTATTGCAATAAAGTATGAGATACATATTCTGCTCAATTATACGTAATATTTTCTCAGTCATATCAAGAAAGATTAATAATGATCAAGTAAATTTACAAGAAAAAATGTACAGCAAAACACCATCTTAAAGTGTGAAAGGAGGGATTCATTCAAAAAAGGTTATATTGTCTGTTTGGTGGAATATGGAAAAAATTATGAGCTGTTATCCATTATAAGCTGCAACCAAAGAATCGTACTATCAAAAAGAAGTTGTTTTGTGAAGAAATGATACGGGTAAAACAATATTGATGAAAAATGGCTAGTATTAGCATAAAGAGAAGGCGTATTTTTTCATCACAACAACAACCGACCTCACATGGCAAGAAAAACCCTTCAAAAACTGAAAAATCTGAATGGAGTGATGACTCCTCGATCATATTTTCCTGATCTAGCACCATCAGATCATTATTTGGTTCAGTCTTCAAATTCATATTAATGGAAAACGGCTTAATACAGAGAGTGTGCCCGAAGGGAGTTCGACTTCTTTTTATTAAAAAGCCCAGAAATATTTATCGCCATGGCATTGAAAATTTAAGGTTAAGATAGGAAGAACTTGTAAATAATGACAGAAAATATATTTCGGATCAAAATTAAAATGTCATTTTTTTGCTATTTCAAACTTATTTTAAAACTTCGTTAATTACAGGTGACCAAATATGATATAAAATGTTACTATAATCGTCTGACTAATCAATATATATATTATATTTAGATTCAAAACTTAACGATTTTCTTAAAACTAGAAAAATATATTGCCAATAGTAACCAGGAAATACACACATGTATCGGTAACAGAGTGATGAATGCGTAAACCATCATTGCGAATTGTGTGAAAATGAACTGTCGAGTAACAAAGTCTGGTCGTTCATGTAAACATCTTCTACTTACATGTATATTAGTATGTTTGTTTTGTACATAATTCCACCATTGTAGTTTTATCACTGTCTAACGCATAGTTGTCATACAAACAAAATTAGTGAAATCAACGACTGGTGTGTAAAATACACAAGACGACGTAATAAGCTAAATTAAACTAAAAGCTAAACACAACGATATTGAAATTAAATTACTGCTAACAATGGAGTATATGTATATATATAATATGCCTATGGCTGTGAATGTGTACGTTCCTGTATATATATATATATATATATTGTGGTTTTCTGCATACGATTTAGAGTGGAAGGAGGTGCATGCAAAACTGGTTACATCATATAAAACAATGTGACAAATTCATCTTTGTCTCGCGGCTGGCGTAAATTGAAGTCTGAATTGCAAATTTATAATTTATTTTGCGGTATGTTGAATTTACTTTAACTAAAATGAATGTACATTTGTCTCTTTACGTTGTCTATCTCTTCTTGTTGAACTGTTGCTAAAATTCTATGTTCTGTATTTTGGAAAAAAACTGTTACATATTCATATACTAATGTATGTGTATATATATATATATATATATATATATATATATATATATACAGTCTCTGACCAAATTATTAAACGCAGCTTAGTTTAATTACAATTTATTGATTTTCTAGGACAAGATTTTATCGTATAGCATTGTTTAAATTGATAAAATTACATAAGAGAATTATTATTCTAAGAAATTAAAATGTTTTTATGATATGTTAAGTCACATGACTGTTATAGAGAAAATAAATATGTATGAACATGCATCAATTGCGTTCTTAACAATATCAGGTCCAGATCCGTTCCAGGTCCAGATCCAGGTCCGTCAGGTCCGTTTTAAGTGTTTGTAATTGAAATTTAATTTTTATGTTTGCTCGTATTTTGATAGTTTAAATTATGGATTAACTATCCAACTAATAGTACTTTCTCGTAAAAAAATATTAATATGGATTGTAAATAGTATGAGTAAAACGATTGATTTGACAGCGCCAAAAATGACAGAGGTAAAAATTTGAACAGGCATAAAAACTTATTCAAATCAAGAGATTGCTCGAAAAGTGAACATATCTGAATCGTCTGTGAGATGAATCAAAAGGAAATTGATTTTAGCCAAGAATTAGTTTCTCAAAGGAAGAAAAGTGTGACTGGAAACTAATTTTAATTCCAAGGTAAAAATGGTGCTTGAAGAATTTTGGCCTGGAAAACAGGGTTTCTTCCATCAAAGAAATTAAATGTATGTTTGAAAGCACTAATATATCTATATATGAGCAAACTTTAAAGCGAAAACTTTCTGAAATCAACTTTAAAGCCCACAGACCCGTTCGGAAGTCCAAATTAGAAGATGCTATGAAAGTGAAACATCTGAAGTGGGCAAGAAATCATAATAATCGAGATTTGAACTTCCGGAGGTCGGTAAATATTCTTTTTAATGTATTTTTCTTCTAGTAAAATGATTGTTTTAAGTTTTAAATCCAATGATCGTACTTTTTTCATTTTATTTAAGGTTTGTTTCAGTGATGAGAGTATATTCGAAATCTTGGAAAATAAATCTCAGCTAGTTTATGTGTTGGTGCTATCATGATAATTGCTATTTAGATTGTATAGTACAATTATGAAAAAAATTAAAGTCATGATTTAGTCGGTTAACAGCTGTAACGCAACTGGTCATCTATACGTGATTCAGGACACAATGTGAAATGACCAGTACAAAAATATGTTAAGGAACCGACTGTTGCCTCAATTTAAAAAAATGATTCTCAAATAGAAAAGTTTTTTTGTTTATGCAGAATGGGGCCCCATGCCATAATACCTGATCAATAAAAGCCTTTTTGGATGAAGAAAATATTCCACTGTTACCTTGTGCTAGGAATCTACCAGATATGAACCCAAGAGAAAACATATGGGAGCTGATGAAGAGAAAAGTGGTGATTATCAACAAGACCCAGCTAATAAAAAAAATATGCATGTCTGGATTCATCACTTACGGATGCAAGAAACAGCACTGACAAGAAACAGCACTGACAAGAAACAGCATTAGCAGCATGCCAAGACAAATTAAACTTTCGATTACAGACAAAGGCAGCTCAAATAATATTAAGAAAACATGTCATTTTCTTCCTACAAAAATATATTTGACCAAAATAAATAAAAATATTACTTTTGTCACTAAAACTCTATTATTTATTTGACAATGTTTTAATATATTAATTATTTTTATTTATGCACATAAAAACAATGCTATAAGCTTACTTCCGAATCTCTATTATATCAAAGAGAAAAAAAAACAAGGTGCGTCTAATAATATGACTAGGAATAGGAATAGGATATACATATATGTATATATATATATAATATAGAATAGCATAGTAAATTTTCCATAAGTAAAAAAATTAATTAATAATATTTTTTCAATAATGAACAATATTTATTCAATTTATTGGGTATAACTGAAGTGTATTTCTTACATAAACATTTAGACAATTGCAAGACGTTCGAATAATATAAATAGAAAGGAATGTCTTGAAATTTTAATGCAGGTTAGGATAGTTCGAGTGACAAATTATAAGTAGTATCTACCTAATAATACTCACCAGATAGATACTTAAGTGTCTACCTGAAGTTGTCGAAATACGAAACCAGTAGTGGAAGAAGAAGAAAAAAGTAGAGACCTCAAAAATAATAAATATAATTTCAAATTCTGATACATAAGTATGAAACAAATCACAATTAAATTTTCTTATATTAACTAATTTAAATTACATAAAATTAAATATTAATTTTTGCAAAAAATATTCAATAAAATATTTAGACAGAGTGCTAATTCACCTTTCTGTCTAACGGCATGCAATCAACCAGCATTGAATTGTCAAAACTGTATTATATATATATATATATATATCATCAACAGCAGCAGAAACAACATTGTCAATCCACTGGACAAAGATTTCTTCCATTATTTTTCATTATATACACTTGAATGCCTCTTTTTTTCTACTGATTTCTAATAAAATCTTTAATTTTCTTATCTCACCTGTTCATTGGTCTCTTTTTAGTCTTTTTATATTTCTTGGTTCCCATTTAATAATTTCTGTTAACTATCGGTTATCTTTTCTTCTTGCAACAAGCTCCGTCCACTTAAATTTCAGACTCTTTACTTTTCTTATTACATTAACGACCTCTGTCGGTTTTCGCATCCATTCTATTCTTTTTCTATCTCTTCTTGTTATTCCCAGCATATTTCTTTTCTTACTTCTCTATGTTGTTTGGGGTCCGAATGATTTTTTTTATTAAGCACCCATGTTTCGCTGCCGTCGTAGATAAGAGGACTAGTAGTCTACATTGATCAAGTACTTTTTTCTTCAAACGAAGTAAGATAGTTGACTTAAATATCGAAGTGTTTCGTCCACATAAGCTCCATCCCATTTTTATTCTCATATTTATTTCTTCAATAAATGATCTATCTTTGCTGAGATAAGTCAGCCTAGATAGTCATACTTCGTAATTTCTTCTATTTTTTCTTTTTATTTCAATTTTATTCGGGCAAACAAACGAATTGAACAACACTTTTGTTTTTGCTTGGTTCATGTTTAGGGCTATTTTTGACTGGCATCATCAAATTCTTCTATCCTTTTTTGTAACGCTTTCGGAGTACTTGTGAAGATAACGATATCATCATCAAACAGGAGGTGACTTAATTGTTCACCTTCGTTTTCGATTCCTTTGTCCTTCCAGTCAAGCGATTTGAATAATTTTTGTAAGACTGCAATAAATAATTTCGGTAAGATTGCACCTCCCTGTTAAGACAATGAGGTACAATCCAGTTCTCGATTTTTATCTTTTTTATTCCTTTCTGTAGCTTCACCGTCAAGGTTCCATTCTTGTAAATGATATTAATCAACTCATCGTATGTATCCTCTTTGCCCTTGTTCTTCAGTGCAGATATGACCAATAATATGGTAATAGAGTCGAATGCCTTTTCACAGTCTATAAATCCAAGACTTACTGCTATTTGGTATTCATTTGACCGGCTAATTACTTCCCTCGCTACCTGAATGTGAGATCCACTGTAGTAAATCCACTTAGAAATACTGCTTATTCCCTTAGTTGAGTGAAATCTAGCTGCGCTTGGAAACCTTTTGAATTATTTTTGTGAAGATCTTATAAATTTTGGGTAGTAGAATAATTGACCGGTAGTTTTTCAAATCCTCTTTATCTACTTTCTGCGTAGAAGAATTACGGTGGCTTCATTCTATTTATCTGGAATACTTCTTTCTTTTATACACAAATTGAATATGTTAACGAGATCGTTTTCAGTTTTTTCTCCTACCACTTATATATTTCTACTATTAATTCATTATTCTCTGCTGCTTTTCCATTTTTTATATTCTTTTATATATATATATATATATATATATATGTATATATGTATATATATGTACATACCTACATATATATATAGAGAGAGAGAGAGATGTGTATAATTTGTATTTTCGTTGCAAAGGTTTGTTTTTATACGTTATTTATGTTCATTCAAGAGAACAATTCTTTACATGATAACAAAAATCTGTTTAATGAAACTTATCAAAAATTGACTGCATTGCAGTGTTTTATACAACATGTATATTATCTATAAAAAATGGAGCATTCCTTATTAAAATGCCATCATTAAAAGTTTTCTCCATATATTCTTTGCCTCGAAAACAAAAGTGAATTAGTGCCGCTTGTTTATATTCTTCACATTGTGCCAAATGTGTATTTATTTCACTCTAGAATAACATCTAGTAAATAGCGGATCTAGACGTTCCAATAGAATTATCATAAGTCATTGAAAGCAAGATATAGTTCTAAGACGTTACCATATAAAATAAAGCTCGCCGTTTCCAAACATTACATTCGAGAAAGTTGTGTAATAGAAACTATTATTGAAAGATTTACATTCATAAAAAGGACTGTTGAAGGAAGAATATATATTTGATCTTAAAGATAATATTATATATGCACATTTATACGTACATACTATATACATATATATATATATATATATATATATATAATATGAATATAAATATGTAAATATATAGGAAGAAAATTCCTTTTTATTCAAAGAACTCAACATTTGGACAACTCATCGTATGAATATTAAGCTTTTTTGAATATATCTTGAAATGAAAATATAAAAATATTGATTTATATTATATTATTTAAAGCTGTTTAGTGAATATAAATAAATATGTAGTATATAAAATGGAATGGTTTGAGTTTCATTTTTATTAATTTTTTTTAATAATGAAGTGAAACAGTAATAAAATAACATTAAAATCACTTTTTGATATCTTTCCGTCAGAATGTAATTTTTCTTTTACTCTGAACTGTTTGTAATTTAATTTTAGAAGCTGTTTAAGTCGATATAAATACTATATTAGTTCAGATTTTTTAATTAATCAATTGTCTTCCTTTCAAAATTTGATACTTTTGATTGTTTCTTATGCGGATTTCCATGGTTAGTCCATCATTCTCGGATCACTAATTACAAGGTAGAGAAAAATCATTATTTTATAAATATATATATATATATATATATATATATATATATATATATATATATTACTATTAATATTCTGTAGAAAACTTATAGTTAATTTCTTATGTAAATTTGATTCTTAAAATGATTATAAAAATCTATTGATAATTTTTATAAAAAACAAGGACTATAACTTATTTCAAATCGTTAGTTAAACTATATATCCTAAAGAATTTATTATACCTATACATATAGTTGTTTATATAATAATTAAATTTCTTACATCATACTTTTTCGACTAAAATAATTTTAATATTATGTTTTATTCAAAACTAAATAAACAGTTATAATTCTTTTTGTTATCTAAGTACAAACTATTGTTTACATTTTTCAAAATATTAATTTATATGTATATATATTCATATATACATATATATATATATATATATATATATATATATATATATATATATATATATATATATACAAAGGAGAGGATCTGTAGAAAAAAAACCTAAAATGCCCATATTTGACCTGGAATAAAAAACAGAAAGAAAATCTAAAGGTATTGTAATTGAGAAACCCAACAGAATCAGAAAATCTATGGAAGTAAAAGAAGTAAATTCCAAAAAATAACTTGAAGAAAAAAATGCGACAAACACTAGAAGACTCGAACAAAAAATATTTTAAAGTTATTCAGAAAATTAAGTGGCCATAAAGACAGTGTAAAATATTTATTTATTTAGAATAGAACAGAATGTCGACATAGGAATATTAAGAGCATGGCAACAGTAATGAAAAAGTTAAGATATTTAAAGGAAAATGTGTGCTATTTTATGGTGATTGAATAAATAGCACTAAAATGTGGATTGTAAAGGGAACTAGTGAAATTAAAACAAACTATTATCGAATACAAAAACTGAAAATATATTTCGGAATATAGAATCAAATTCTATACAAAAACTAGAGCAAAATGTGTATAAATACTGTTTAGCTTGCACTGTATTTGTTTTCGCCAAAGACCAAAGAAGAGAATTTGTGGTAGATATTTTTTCTTAAAAACACAATCGCTGTAAGCAGATTAAATTTAGACCTATTATTATTATAAAATATATGTAATCGAATTTAAATTAAGAATATTAATTATTTAGAAACCAAATTTACTCTTCAAGCCAAATAAAAAGTAGTTGTCTTTTAAATACGACTTGTCTAATAATAAATAAGAGAAAGAGTTTTATAATAGATTAAGTTTATATAATGTTTATAAATTTTCAATTATTTCGGTTCTTCTTATGTATATATATATATATATATATATATATATATATATACATATATTCAGTCACTCACACAATTGAACATACATCACTAAAAAACCCATTTTTGTTAAAATATCAAAGATTAAAATCAATTCCTGTATTAGTTTGTTTATAAATTACGATTTATATTTGTTTTAAATAATAATTGAACGGAAAAAATAAATTAAATAACTACATACGCCCTTATTTTACGTAGAAATTTAAAAAAGGGTCTTTTTGATGTGCAAACAATTGAACGTACATTACAATAAAGTCAGCTATTTTCGACTATGTTCGATACTTATCTTAGAATACCAAAGAAGGAGAAATCCAAGTATTTAATAGTGATCTATAATATTTTTTAATTGAAACAATTTATTCACTTTTAAGAGTATGGAAGGTAAGAGCATGGAAAATGATCGAAATGAAATAGATATTATTACGCGACAATTAGTTATAAAATTGTGCTGTGAGGGTAAATCATTGCAAAAATAGGGAAGATTGTAGGCAGAACACATTCCAAACTTCAAAAACTTATTAATCATTATAAATACGAATGGACACTGAACAATAAAACTGGTCGTGGGAGAAAAAAATTAACTCAACATGATAAATGCTTTATTATAAGAAAAATAAATATTAATCCTCAATAAAGTATTCAAAAATTACGAAAAAATGTATCATCAGTCATTAGTAAACGTGTGATGATGGAAATTATTCGCCATGTTTTAAGGAACAACGGGCACAATGGCCGCGTTGTACGAATAAAACCCTGTATATCAAAAGTAAATGAAATAAGACAGCTAGAATTTGTTCAAAAATTATTAAATTTAGATGAAAACTTTTGTTAAACTGTTATCTTTTCCAATGAATTAAATATTAACTTATTTGAGATTGATGGGCGGTAAATAGAGACCACCGAATACTGAATATAAAATTAGAAAACTGTATGCAACAGTTAAGCATAGTGGTGGCTTGGTACTGCTATGAAGCTGTATGGCAGGTTCTGGGACTGGAAACTTGAAAACTCTTCCACCACTATGGATAAAATGAAATATATTTCAGTTTTAGAAAATAATCTGAAGTTTTCTTTCAAAACACACCTAGTTTGTGGTTCGAGAATGTTTGTTGTACAATATTTCAAAAATGTTAAAAATTCCCCCGTAATCTCCATATCTCAATCCCATTGAGAGTTTGTGGACCGAACTAAAATATCGATTACAAATATCCAACTATTCCAATAAAACTGGACACAACGTTTTGGTACAATAAACATAGCAAAATATACCATCCATATAATGTAACTGAGGAATTAGTCCAATCCATGCCACGACGTCTTCAAGCGTTTTAGATGCAAATGGATTAAAAAAAGTATTAAAAAGCAACAAAGTACTAAAAGAAAATCATAATTATTTTTTAATTTCAATAAAACACTGTCTTCAGTATGTACGCTCACTTTTTTGTGAGTCATCATTTAATATTATTTCAAGTTTTTTTTGGTAATTAACAGTAATTAAATGTTAAGTTTGTATTTATTTTTTATGACCATGACAAAGTAATAAAATGTGAAATAAAAAGATTTGTACAATAAAATTATAATTATTAAATATATTTGAATAAATACATTTTTCGTACTAGCGTACGAATTAAATTATGAGCGATTATATATATATATATAATATGTATATATATATATATACAATATATATATATATATATATATATATACAATATATATATATATAATATGTATAAATATGTATATATTTATGTATATAATAGGAGCTTGCATTGCAAGCCTCTATTCACGAGTAGATGTCTCTAGGTGGGTACGCTGTGGGTAGTGACAGATGTCTCTTATGTAATTTTGAAGTGTGGACATTTCCCACTAAAATTCAGTCTACAGACGCTATCCTTTCCTTACACAAGTGCTTTTCTAAAACCGAATTAAAATGGAACTCGATAAGTTGTTTTTTTGATGTATACTTTTACACTACTGTGATTTTAAGAAGGTGGAGCTGAAGCTCCTTCATTTCTTGCGAAAACTAATGGTTAATCTGCTCCATTGGACAGATGTAGAGATTGATTCGACGATTCAAAAGTGGTGATTGTGACGTTTACGACAAACAACGGCCAGGTCAATCGAAAAAGTTAGAAGAGAAACACCTGCAAGCTCTATTGGAAGAACAGCCTGCTCCAACACTCAAAGAATCTGCTCGACAGCTCAAAGTCCATGAATCAACCATTTCACGACAGAAAAAAACCATGGGAAAGATCCAAAAATAATGAAGTTGACTGACACATGAATTGACTGAAAATGTCATTGCTAACCGTTCAAATATCCCGATTTATTTGCTTGGAAGGGATAAAAAAGAGTATCTTGTAGATTTTGTGACCGGCAATGAAAAATGGATCTATTTCGACAACTCGAAACACAAGAAATCATGGGTTGATCCTGGCCAACCATCAACGTCGACAACAAAGCGAAAAATCTACGGTCACAAACCAATGCTCTCTATTTAGTGGGTCATGTATTATGAGTTATTGAAACCGAAGGAAATATTCACCCCCGAACGTTATCAGCAACAATTGGAACCTTTAAATGACAATTTGATGCTAAAAAGACCATCAATTGTATCAAATTACCAAAAATTAATTATTCTCCATGACAACGCAAGGTCCCATGTTGCTACAGCCGTGAAACAAAAACTGATGGTGCTCGAATGGAAGGTTCTCCCGCACTCCTCGTATTTTCCGGACCTGGCCGCAAGCGATTACTATTTGTTCCGATCGATGTAATACGCTTTGGAAGATTCACATTTCATTAACTAGGGAGAAATCGAAAATTGGGTTGCTGAATGGATTGAGTCAAAATTCAGACTATTTTTTCGTCGCCGAATTCAACTTCTATCAAAAAATTGGGAAAAATTCGTTGCTTCTGAGGGAAAATACCTTGTCTAATGTATTCACACATTTTGTTATTGAAATAAATTCTCAAAAAACACAAACAACTAGCATCTTCCAATTCAACCTCCTAATATATATGTGTCTATATATATATATATATATATATATATATATATATATATATATATATATACATGTATATATAATATATATATGTATATATATATATATATATATACATGTATATATATATAATATATATATACATGTATATATATATATATATATATACATATATATATACATGTATATATATATATATATATGTATATATATATATATATGTATATATATATATATATATATATATATATGTATATATATATATATATATATATATATGTACATATATATATATATATATGTATATATATATATATATGTGTATATATATATATATATGTGTATATATATATATATGTAAATATGATATATATATATATATATATGTATATATATATATATATATGTATATATATATATATATATATATATATATATATATATATATATATGTATATATATATATATATGTATATATATATATATATATGTATATGTATATATATATATATATATATATATATATATATATATATATATATATATATATATATATATGTATGTATATCTAGACATACGTCAAAGCGTTCATGCATGTACTAGGAAAGGTGAAACACTAATCTAGCCGATTACAGAGTTATATTGTAGACGCGTTCATGTATTTTCTACTTTTAACAATACAATTGCCTAGTAACTTTTGTCTGGATAACTAGCGTCGTTTAATTGTCTATGTAATACTGTCTATTGTTCGACGCTCTGCTCGTCTCTACGCGACTGCTAATGGACAAACTTCACAGAACACAGTGAGCAACTTTCAGTGAAATAAATTGATAGTATTGCAAGCCTGTCTGTCTGTCTGCGCGTCTGCCTGCTTGCCTCTCTTTAGCCTAGCGAAATTTATTCCTTTTGTAACGTTAAAAGTGACACATAATGTCTTTATATATCACTCGCTACTGTCACACACAGTGTTATTACGTAGAAACGACGCTGTTTTTTTAAATAGCCTCAAAGATAATCGTAAAAGGAAACATAAACGAACAATATATTGTTATAAATAATTGTTTCAACTATTTTATAGTTTCACACAGCACTTAAAATAATTTGAAATCGTAAAATTATCCGTGCTTATTATTGCTTATAAATAAAGAAAATTTTAATAATGTACCTTTTTATAAGTACATTTTTATTAGTGAATTAAGAAACTTAATGAATTAATACATATATTAAAGTAAATTATGACTCGGAGTTTATAATTAAAACGAAAAACGTGAACTTTAATTTTTATGATTATTTCCCCGTTTTATGATTATTAGAATGGCAAATTTGCAATTTAAAGCGAAAGTTAAAAAGTAATGTTCTTTATATACAGGTGTTTGCAAAGTATCTTTGTATTATCTAGGAATTATTTTCAGTTTATTAAAAAAAATATATTTTATTTTCTTTTCATAAATTTTAGTATAAATTGAGTATAAATATTCACTCTACCTTTTTTATTTTTTTTTTATAATAACGAGTATCTACTGTAACTATTGATTATATTTTAAATCGTGATTTCAAATATCCTGACACTATTTATTATTAGGTCGACAGGAAAATAATTTTGCGTTTAGTTTTTTGAATTACGCCCCTATTTTTTTCAATGAAACTGAATAAGAGAGAGTGATTGGCAAGAAATTGACAAAATGCACCAAGAACTGTAACCATCTTCGTCGATTTCAAAAAAGCATTTGACTTAAATCTAAACTTATAATGGAAAAAAAATCCAACTAGGAGATAAGTTGGAAAATTCTTTGAGTGTTAAAGATTGATACAGCGAGATAAAATTATATCTCAATACAAATAAAAAAACTTAGAATATATTAAAATCGTGAAAAATGTGCTACAAGGGGAAATACTGAGTCCACTACTCATTGCACTATTCATGAATGACTTTGAGCAACACATAAATAACAACAATCTCAATGGTGTCAATACTGATGGGATGAATGAAATCATGACTGCTCTATGGAAACCATTTGGTTATTTTGTCCAATTCAGATGCTGACATCCAAAAATAATTAGATTGTTTAAAAACATACTGTCAGCTAAACCAAATCGAAGTAAATGTTAATAAAACTAAAGTTCTTATCTTTAAGAGGGGAAAAAGAAATAGAAAAATAAGAGAGTTTATTTATGGAAAGGATAAAATTGAAACAGTAAAAAATTATAAATATCTCGGAATCCCATTACGGTGCTCAGGGTTGTTTTTAGAAGTACTAAGCAACGCAATACTAAAAGGAAATGTTGCAGCAAACAATGTAAAAAACATCATAGTGAAGTCAAAAACTGATTCCTGGAAGTGTACAATTAGAATTTTCGACACCATAGCTGTTAGTGTTGTCCTATATATGAACAAAATTTGGGGTCTTACATATTTAAATAACATTAAAATTTCAGTACTATTTTTTTAAATCACTTCTCGGATGACCGCGCTCAACAACAAGATCAGTTGCTCACACAGGATTTTAATCAGGGGGAGGGGGAGTTGAACGGATATTTTTTTTAAATGTGAATTCAATAAAATTCATTAGATGATTATAAAAAATTATTTAAAGAATATAACAAATTTTCTTTTCATTTTACAGGCTCTTAAATTACTTTAGTCGTGGTTATATTTATTTCTCTGTGTATATAGGAGCATTTTCGCGAAATGATTTTGTTTTATTTTCTTATCTTTTTCCCCTTTTTCTTTGGGGAGTACCAAGGTACCTTAGCTCCCTCCGTGGGTACGCTACTGACAAGGATACACCATCAGATTGGAAACTGGGAGATTTAAACTAGTAGTTTTCTTTCGTAAACATGCAATCTCATTGTGGATAAAATTATTCCATATGAATGATACTAGATATGCTAAAACGTGCTTTAATATATACAAGTTTAGACAACTCTTCTAATAATGTAATTAAATATAATTGGGCATTACAACTCAAAAATTTATTAGTTTTAATTATGAAAATATCTGGGAAACCAAAAATACTACATTCGTTAAAAAAATAAATAAAAAACATTATAATGAAATCCGAAAAAAAGGACTTGGATAAAGAACATATGTCAACATCGAAATATAACCTCAGATATCAAGATATAAAATGTAATAGAATAATGTTTAAACCTAAAGATTCAGTTTGATAAAATAAAAGTATACAGTCAATTAAGTGTAATGAGCACTAAACATTTTAAAATAATATTAAGAGACCTTAACTATACCTGGGAATCCACTTCAATATATACAAACTGTAACTCAGGCGAAGTAGAAGATTTTCACGATGTAATATGTGTCAGTCCTTATGTAAATATTTTGGAAGTGTGTTAATTCTAAAATACCTGGCTGAAAAATGCAAAAACAACAATTTCCATATTTACATTTTTTCTAACATTTGTAAACAGAAAATTAATGATATCTACTGTTTTATCATCACAATGTCAAAAACTGGAAGCATAAATATGAATAAATAACATTTTATTCTAGTTGTTTACATTTCTGATGTTATATCTCTTTTCTTATTATTTAGCAGCTAGCTAATTAAAGATGCTTGATTCCGCGAATAATATATTTGTATATTGTAATGAATGTCCCAGTATATAAAATGTATTATTAAATAAAATAGTCGGTAATTAATAGTTATTTAGTTTATTTGAAAAATATGTAAGTGTTTATATATAATAATTTGACACACAAGATTAGCAGCATTTGTATATTAAATCTTTTTGTATCCGTATATATATATATATATAAGAATCATGTATTATATAAGTACCAACCTCCTGTAATAAATATTTTATTCAAAATACAGTACTTTATTTCCTTACTTTTGTGAAATAACATGAATATATCACATCAAATAATACGAACTTATCTGAATTGATAAACATTTTATCAATGAATATTTAAGAAGCGAGTTCAAATATGTGCCAGTAACCATTGCGAAAATTTCACATGAGGGTAAATTCAGTACGCACATATCAACCCTATTTATAGAACAAGCAGGGCCTAATTTACGTCTCGGCCCACTGAAGTTGGCTAACTGGCTCACTGGCTGCACATTATTATTAAATTAATGGTGGCATATATAGTCATACACACACAACGTGGGATACAAACACGCACCACTCAGTCATCTGCAGATTAAGTTGATAACGACGTATAATCGGATGACTTCTATTTTAGGTTTTTGTACGTTAATGCGAAGTGTGTAATATACGAAAATTAATTAAAAATGTAGTGATGTCATTCACAAATGTGATTCAGTTTCGAATGATATTTAATTTCATTGAATTTTAAATGGTTTTTGTAAGTCTTTAATCATTCTTTCCATGCGGTGATTATTTTAATACTTTTTATTTAGCACGTTGTTTGTTATATAACCTAATATTTATTCATGTATTGTAATTGACAATTTTAAAAATTAGTTACATAAAATGATGTTAATAAGTATTAACAATTTACTTGTAATAAACTCAACTGTAATGAACAGTTGATTAGATCCTACCTATTCATTTAGTTAAATTTAAACAAATTATAACAAATATATTTTATTAATAATTGAAGTTTTTATCATTTTAAATCTGGCGTCGATTTTTCTAGATACCGTTTTCTTTTATTATAGTCATGTGATACATTACTGTAAACAATGAAATTATCAATACTGATTTCAGCTTATGTCTATCATTTGCATTCTTTAGTATTTTTAAATATAGCCTGTTAAATAAGTCATGGAAAGAAACAAATTCACACGATTTTGTTGTATGAGTTTCGGTGTCCTCAATTTTAGAAGCTGTTAATTTTATTACAACAGTAATTAATATACGATCTCCAAGGATAACTTTTGATCGAATACCTTTCTTTGTACGAGCAGTTGCTATTACTGCCCTTTTATTACTATTATCTTTACCTGTTTTAGCAGGAGCTATTACAATACACTTAACAGATCGAAATTAAAAAACATCTTTCTTTGACCTGGTAGAAGGGGAGGATCCTATCTCATAAACATTTATTTATCAACATTTATTTTGATTTTTGGTCATCCAGAGGTTTACATTTTAATTCTTCCAGGGTTTGGGATAATTTTGCATATTATCAGCCAAGAAAGAGGAAAAAATAAACTTTTGTGTCTCCAGGAATAATTTATGCAATATTAGTTATTGGTCTTCTTGGTTTTATTGTATGAGCTCATCATATATTACAGTAGGAAAAGATGTTAATATCAGAGTTTATTTTACTTCTGTAACAATAATTATTGCTGTTCCTACAGGAATTAAACTTTTTAGTTGATTAGCCACAATTCACGGATCCCAATTAAATTATAGCCCTGCTTTATTATGAGCTCTAGGATTTATTTTTCTTTTTACAGTAGGTGGGTTAAAGGGCGTAGTTTCAGCTAACTCCTCAATTGACATTATTACACGCCACTTATTTTGTAGTTGCTCATTTTCATTATGTTTTATTCATAGGAGCTGTCTTTACCATTATAGAGGGATTTATTCATTGATACCTTTTATTGTCAGGACTATCTATAAACCCTAATTGATTAAAAATTCAATTTTTTTAATATATTTATTGGTGTACATTTAAAATTTTTCCCCAATATTTTTTGGATCTTAGAGGAAGTCTTCAACGATACTCAGACCATCCAGATGCATATACATCCTAAAGTATTGTGTTATCAATCGGATCAACAATCTCTCTAGTTGTATTTTTTTTCTTATTTATTATTTGAGAAAGAATAATTTCACATTGAACAGTTTTATTCACAACTCATGCTTCATTATCCATTGAGATCCCATAAATTGGGACGTAAAGTAACAGAAACTGCTGGAAATATCAAATGTTTTTTTGGCGAAGAGTAAGATAGAGAACGTAAAGCTCAACACTGGTTCGAATAATTTCGTGATGGAAACAAAAATCTTGATGATGAGAAGGAGCGTGGACGTTCTATAGCTATAGACAATAATGATTAAAGAACCCATTATTGAAGCGAACCCACGTAAAATAACTCGAAAGGTGGCAGAAGAACTCATGTTGATCATTCAACAGTTGTTCGATATTTGAAACTAAGTGAAAAAACAAAAAAGCTGGATGATGAAAAGTTCTATTCTCTATAACAATCGGAAACTTTCACAACAGTGGCTACACTGATGAGAAGCACCAAAACAGTTTCCTAAACCGAAGCTTCATGAAAAAAGGTTTTGGTCAATGTTTGGGTGTCGGCAAGTGGCAGTTACTACAACTTCTTAAATCTTGATGAAACAATATTGTCAGGAAAGTGAAAAAATGCACGAGAAGTTGTATTGTTTACAGCCATCATTAGTGAATCGAAGAGGACCAATTCTTCTTTATGACAACACCCGACCACAAGTCTCACAAATGACTTTAAAAAAATTAAATGAACTGGATTGAGAAACCTTACCTCACCCATCTTATTCACCGGACCTGTCTCACAGATAATCATTTTTTTAAACATTCGAGAGAAGGTTTCAAAAATCAAGAATTTGATAATTCCAAGACTTCATAATTCTCTCGTGTAAGAATAAATAAAATTGTTTCCCGTTTGGAGAAATGTGTGCAGCCCAATGGCGTTTATTTTGATTTATAAATATATTTTTTAACTGATATATGCGTCTTTATACTCGATACTTAAAAACCGCAATTATTTTCGCACTGACCTAATAAAATTCAAATTAAAGAAACAAGCATAGGATAAAATCACTTCTCGGTTGGAATTTGAATCTAAAATCTAATTTTATTGACATAATTGTACACAATATATTTTTGTCTCCTATAATTATCTATTCTAAAAAGGATTCATAAAATTGTCAGTTAAATACCGATAAGCAAATTGTTAATCTTTGTATTAAGTTCTGTTCAGATAATTTATATAAAGTCCAAGATACTAGTCTTAACTACTATTTAGACCTAAATAAACGATAATTTATATTATCTTATTTAATTTGAAACTTTTGGAGTTGAGTCGTTGTGATTGTTCGAAGATCAAATTTTACGAAAAGAAAATCATGCAAAAAATGTTTAAGGCAGATGATGTCTCTATAACTAAAAAAATGGTTCCGCCGCTATGCGTGCGTTTTATTCATTTTCTGATTGGTTGATATGTTATATGATAAATGTTCTGTTTCACGGTATAGAACAGAAGAGTTTATAAGATTTCAGTGTAAAACTGATAAAAAATTTGTCCAAATTTTGTATTCGCTAAAGCTTTAGAGTAAAGAATGTTTACAGATTTTAACATTGTATTTTGTTATGTTAATTTTCACAAACTTTTCCAATAAAAATTTTACAATTCACATTTTACGCAGATTAATTGTGTGTATAATTTATTAATTCCTATTATTTGTTAGGGAAGGAGAACGTTCATGAGTGGGAGAAAACCTTGTCCCAGCCCTCTTGGGGGATGACAGGCTCAGCGAACAAGAGCCAGAGCCCTATAGTTTATTAAAAGTTTGTTAAGGTGAAGTGAATGTTAGAAAGTGGGGGGACGAATTCCACCCGAGGTTGACAATTACAGCGCGCAAAGCGAGAAACTCCCAACTCTTCAATAAATAAAAAATATATAATACATATATAAGAATATAATAAACGAGTGTTTTCAAGATCTCATTCAAACAGTAATGTCCAAACAGTTATCCAACATATAAAATGCGAAAAGCTTAATCTTATATTCCCTAGCTGCAGAAGAACAGGCTAACTTTAAATTGTTGATGTAACATTCATCTAATTATGGAATTCTGTAACAAATAACAAAATCATCATATAGTTTTAACACTGCGGAGATACTCATTTTCTCAAATGAATTGTTTACTATTTAATTGATCACAGAATTTATTTCTAATCAAAAACGTTCAATTATTGACTATTGATCGCTTTTGATTATTGATTATACGTAATTCAACTATGATGTGATCATCTGCAAAGCATCAAGAAATAGAAAAATAGATGGAATAAAAAAATAAAAAAATATTTATAAAAATACAAAAATGTTGCATTTTGCTCGAAAAATAAAAAGCATCACTTTCTTTTTTATAATATATATATATAGAATCTGTGGAAACAATTTTATATGATTTGAAAGTGAAACTCAAGCGATTACTTTTCGCATCAAATGCTTTTATTAATCAACTATGCAAAATCATTTTCAGCACTCATTTTCCAACGCTTAGTCAGCTGCTGGATTCTACGTTTTTCAGCAAAAAAGGCGTTGGGGGGGGGGTTTGACAATCCCTACAGTGTCAATTTTTTAACCATTTGAACTTTTTTGCAGCGACCGGAACGAATAACCCGATAACCCGAAGGTGCATTGAGGAGATTATAGTAGATGCGATATGATTTCCCATTTCAACTGCTTCAGTTTTTGCAAAGTCAGTTTTACTATATATGGTTTTGCGCTATCGCGGTGGAAGATGACCACTTTGCTATTAGCCAAAATCGGACGCTTTTATTTAGTTACTATACTCAGTTTGGTTATTTGTTGAAAGTAATTTTGCTTAATAATCGTTTCGTTTCGTGGAAGCAGCTTAAAATAAACCTCACCTTTGCAATCCGACCAAGCAAACAACATCATCTTCATTAGATGCAAACCAGCTTTGACGACTGATTCAGCCCCTTCATTTGCTTGTTTCCACATTTGTCTGCATCGGACATTGTTGTAAAAAAATCCATTTCTTATCACGAGTTACCAATCGATACAAAAAACGCTCTCTGTTGAGGCGTTCAAGCAAAGAAACTGCCAAAGATATGCATGTCAAACTTGTTTTTTCAGACATCGAGTGCGGCACCCGCGCATCGAGCTTCAACGTGAACCCCAACTTCTTTCAATTCCGAAATGTAGTCGACCTGAAAACGTTGAGTGTCCCGGTAGCTTCTTTCCTCGAAATTCGCGAGTTATTGTCAACTAAAGTGAGCACAACATCATCTTCGATATTAGTAGGTTGTCTAGAGTAAGGTTGAACTTCGACGTTAAAGTCACCAAGTCGAAATTTATCAAACCATTTCTTCATAGTTTAAATTGATGGTGCATAGTCAAAATAAACCTCCTGAATATTTTTCGTTCCTCCTTTCTGAAACACGTGCAACGTAACGTGATAAAAGTGTATCTTTTCGTTGTCTAATTTCAAAATTTTCCTTGTACACAAATCAAATCGAAACAAATGCGTTTGATTCTCAAATGACAGATGTGACCATCACCTTTTAAACGTTATATAATATATGAATACATTTAAATCACATGTGTTGCCATTAGGCACTCGTAACACCACCTATTGAATCGTATACGAACTTTTGCACTGATCTAATAAAATATATGTATGTGTAGTTAACGTTAGTATATGTGTAACTTCTCATGCATTTTGTTACAATGTAAGTCAATATTATATAATAATATAATCGAAAACAAATTAAGTAGAAGTAAACAGAAGATGACGTGACTTCAATGCAGAGCGCATCGTTTTCAAATGAGAAGTGTTCTATAAATTTCTGTTTATATCACGTTCTATTTATAACACAATAATTAATTATCGTCGATAGTGGAACTGAATGATTATGTCTACGCTGAACGTTTTAATGGGTCAGTCAACAAGGCACAGTAAACAAATATACAAGTTTCAAATTACATTTGGTAATAGATGATGGATATTTAGATGTATAGAACAAATACGTATCGAATCAACATAGATTCGAAATCCTCTGGAATCGCTGTTGCACAACAAAACATCGAAACACAATTACAGCGTTTCAGATTTGATTTCGACAAGTGTTTCTGTCCGAAACTATTTATAGTGATGATTTTTTACTTCGGCGCTCATTTATAGAGTAACATTTTATGTAATAATTATAAAATTCGTCTGTATAAACATGTTTAGTAGTAAAATGCTGGTGTTAAATGAAATAATTAACGTTAGTTGAAAATCTTAAATAAAAAATAAACAAATTTGTTTAGTTGAATAAATAAATCTGTTTGCATGTAAAATGCATTCTTCTAGTCTACAGTAAAAGTATTGCGATCGATTCAATTTTATGTCTCTTTCTCAGTTATTTGACAATACATGTTCCTAAAAATATTCACAGTAATAAAAGACAAGTACTCCACTTTCTTATTCAAATATATATAGAAGATACGATATTTATACCAATCTAGAATGTAACTGTTCTTTTCAAACTATAATTTACAACAATTTTTGAATAACAATTGCCATTATTAACATTGTCTTTGAAAAAAGTCAGTATAAAAGAAAAGAATAATATATTTGAAGATATAACAATGAAGCAAATTAATTACACAACGATGCCTCTTATTCATATGCATGCAAAATACGTCAAGCGTTGTCGCTGTCTGATTTCCATGTGCAAACGCAAGACGAAATGTTAAATAAAATCAAGAAAGTTTCAAAGTGGCGTACTGTTACTTTGTTGCTGAAAGCCAGAAAGGAAAACTTTGTGAACAACAACACCGTTTGCATCCATAATTGACGATTAAGATGACGTTTCACTTTATGCAGTATTTGCAGTTTTATGAAAAGCGCTACATTGATATACAAATGTACATTTGTATATATATATATATATACATACAGAGTCCAGAAAAATGTATACACATTTGATCAGTTCAAACTCAATAACAACTTCTCTTTTTCAATTGTAAGTTGGTGATAAAAATGAAAAATAATAAAACACATTTGAACAGCAGAAACTTGTATTGAATTGGTATTAAAAGTTGAAAAATATCAATGCAATTCATAGACATTTTAGGTGTGAATAATATGCTCAGATCTTATCAGAGTGAGTTAAGAGAGACAACTGTCCCAGGAGTAGCAAAACTAAGAGCCTCCATTTTTAATTAGATATGTCAGAAAAAAATACATCATTTGTACGTAGTGGATATAACAAATTTATAACACACGTGGAACGTTCAATTAGTTTGATAAATTTTTATGATACGGCGCATCAATTTATTTGGAAACTTCACGATTATCAATTGTCACTTTTCAAACTAGAATAGGCGAAATTTCAGCCAGAAGTGACGCGTTGTTCTCAGTTTCTACAGATGTTTGAAGCGAGAATTGTAGCAGTTGTCACAAAAATTGGAAAAAACACTGTGGATGAAACATGGATCAGCACTACACAGCTGAGTCGAAGCAGTAGTCAAAGCAGTGGACAATGACTGGTAAAAGCGCGTCGAAGAAGGTTAAGATCGTTTTGTCGGCTGGGAAGGTGATGGCTACTATTTTTTTGCGATTCGCAAGGATTCACCTTGGTAGACTACTTAACTAAGGGAAAAATGATAAGAGGACCCTATGATATTATAATATTATTTTACTGTTTGAAAGAAGAGCTGAAACAAAAACGGCCAAGATTGGGATATAAAAAAGTGCTCTTTCACCAGGACAACGCGCCGTCCTACAAATCGACCGTCGAAATGGCAAAATTGCACGAATTAGGCTTCGAATTGATTCTCATCCACCCTGTTCTCCAGACTTGACTCCGTGCGACTTCTTCCTCTTCCCAAACTTAAAAATGTGGCTCGTTGAGAAGAAATTCTCATCGAATAAGGAAGTCATCGTCGCTGTCGATGCGTTTTTGCAGACTCGCTGGACCAAATGTATATCTCTCAATGAAGAAATGAAATCGCTTGTTCCCAAAAACGACGTTTAATTTGCTTTTTTACCATATTTATTAAATGAGCCTCGTATAACAAATAAACAATTTGTATTATTAAAATTGTAGTACTTATTTTTTATTTTATCTTTTATTCAAATTGTACTAAATGTAGTACTTAACTCTTTTCTTCTTCTTATATATTTTTTCTTGAAGTTTTATGGAAATTTAATGAAATGGATCAGGAAAATATAGTTTTAAAGGCAAAAATATGCAAAAGAAATATGTAAATGAAGTAAGTGAAGAAATTGGAGAATAATTAATACTGCTGAACCGTTTTTACAAATACAATTCCAAACTAAGCACGAATCTGGCAGAATTATTTAAAGAAATTATCGATATGAGATTCCTAAACATTTTACCTAATACAGCGATTATCGTTCGGATTTTTTAATCATACCTCTGAGTGTAGCAGAAGGATGAAGATCAGTTAGTGTTATGGTGAAGATTAAAAACTTTCTACGCTTGACAACAAGTCAAGAGCGACTAAATGAACTGGCTACGCTGAACACCAATTAATAAACAGTATGTATTTTAGATTATTCTGAAACAATAACTAAATTTGCTAGTACTGAAGCGCAAAAACTTCCCTTAAATACTTTTTACACTTGAATAAATACTAAATATTATTGAACAAACATAAAAATTTAATATTTTCTTCCGTATAATTTTCAATTTTGTAGGGTCTCAAAAATATCAGTTGTCCCAAACTTCGCATTTTCTCCGCAAGGCCCTTACTGTACTGAACTACTAACGCATTACACGAACTCGCATTTTCGTGCAAAGTGTACACAGGGAATGACCTAGAAGAATTCGTACTTTCACGAGCTAAGATATAATAAAGTCCATAATATGTCCATTTTTATTTCAAATTGAACTTTAGTAATTCTTATAAATAATATGAGAAAACCAATATTTCAATTCTTTTTTTTTATGCTTTTCAAAAAAATACGTTCTTTATATCTTCATCTTTTCTACAGAATTATACAGAAATCATCGATTCAGTTTCTAATATGTTTAATATATATATATATATATATATATATATATATATATATATATATATATATATATATATATCGGGTATGAGTTCGAAATGAATGCAGTGACGGGCGGCAGACTCTTTCACGCACAAGAAAATATGAATTATACATTGGTTCGAGACTTTCGTATTCGTAGTCATAGTGGTTCGTTGCTATTGACTGGGAACCATTTCGACAAGATTTCAAATGTCGTACCATTTCAATAAAGTTCTTTTGACGTCGCTGTCTAGCACGAGCCTCTAGAAGCGTGCCGTTTCATTTCTGTTCCATGGATATAGATAGGCCTTTGGCACACTCGAATGAATGAATATAAAGTACTACGGAATTTGAAAATGGACGAATTTTATCTTATATTGAATCTATTCGACTTCTATATTAGCTATTTTCAATATTGTATATGTTTATCTTGTTTTACACACGCTTATATATTTTTCATGCGGCTTAGTTATCAAACGTTTCATTATGAATTCACATACAGCCGGTTTATACATACATTTGTATACATATACATATATATATATATATATATATATATATATATATATGTATATATATATATACATATATGTCCATTTGTATAAGGGAAAGTGGCACGTTTTATATTAAGTAGATATTTTGAAACCAACAGTTTCACCGAAATGTATAAAAAAATTGTTTGAATTTGTTCAATGGAAAGAAAATCGTTTTATATTTGCACCTTTGAAATTACTATACATTTTGATTTCAACAACTATATGTCCCAATCAAATATTAAACCTTTTTATTATTGAACAGGATTTGTTTTATAGCATTGTTTTAAATGTGTTCTTTAAAAAAAACCTAGAATAACAATAATAACAAATAAGTTATTCTGTATTATAAAAATTAAGCAGAGATGCTGTTCCCGTGACTTTTATTCGTTTTCTGATTGGTTGTTCTGTGACAGACACTTGTTCTGTGCTATGACGTGGCTAAGAATTACATAATCTGATTACCTGATGGAGATGGCCTCTGTTTTAATTGGTTGACATCAGTCACATGTATGTAGATCTCTCATGGTGTAACGAAAGAGGGAATACGATTTCAATGTAAAATTGATAAGAAATTTATTCAAAACATTATATTCACTGAAGATTTTGAATAAAAATAATTGTTACACATGTAATATTGTATTTTGTTGTTAATTTTTTTAAACATTTGCAATAAAAATTTTCAACTTATATTTTACACAGAATATTTCTCTGTATGATTTTTTAATTAATGTTATTTGTTAGGGGAGAACGTGCATCAGTGATCGAGAGGCATAGACCCTGACTCGCAATAGGGGGAGGGGGAGGTTGATAAACGCAGCGATCAGGAGGCAGTGCGCTCTGGTAATTAAAAATTGTGCTTTATTTTAATATCTTAAATTTCTATGAAACTAATCTTTTGTGAGGATGAGATGTAGCTTTGTAGTTTTTCATCTAACACGATAATATTTGTTAGTAACCAGAACAAACAACCTTCATTCTCACCTTCCACCTTCTACTCGCTGAACGATCTTTAATTAATTGAAAAAAATATTATGATTTACATTTCACGCGGATTATTTGTGTGTTGTTTGTTACGGGAAGCATGCGTTAGCGAGTGGAGAATAAACCCCCCGGGGGTAGGCGAGTACAGTGAGCAGGATGTGGAAGGTGAGACTGATGATTATTTGTTCTTA
The DNA here is from genome assembly GCA_034766995.1 of Acanthacorydalis orientalis. Lineage (NCBI taxonomy): Eukaryota > Metazoa > Arthropoda > Insecta > Megaloptera > Corydalidae > Acanthacorydalis > Acanthacorydalis orientalis. The sequence continues at coordinate 58,394,036 of CM068313.1, forward strand.
TTACTAACAAATATTATTATGTTAGTTGAAAACCAACAGAGTAACATTTCACCTTCACTGAAAAAAGTTTCATAGAAATTTAAGATATTAAAATAAAACACAATTTTAAAAACCAGAACGCACAGCCTCCTGATTGCTGAGTTTACCAACACTTTCCCCCCTCTCAGGTTGAGATTTATGCCTCCTGATCACTGATGCTCGTTCTCCCTTAACAAATAATACGCAAAAATAATATGTAAAATATAAGATGGAAAATTTTTATTGTAAAAGCTTAAAAAAATAACAATAAAATACAATGTTAAATGTGTAACAATTTTTTCATTCTAAATCTTCAGTGGAAACAATATTTTGAATAAATTTCTTATTAGTTTTACATTGAAATCGTATTCCCACTTTCGTTATACCGTGAGAGAGCTACATACATGTGACTGATGTCAACCAATCAGAACAGAAATCACGCCATTTCAGCTAGCCAATCAGAATGCGAAGAATATTTTCTATAAGTGTACACAGGGCTGATTTTTAATTATAGAGAGATGTTAATTGCAGAATTTTTTCTTAAATTTTCGCATTTGATCTTTCTTTAATTAGTTGTAACTTTTATATACAAACAACTACTCGAAGTAGTTTTTGTTATCTAAATATTTTATTCACATATCACCATTTATAAGTATACATTTTCTTCTCGTTTTCTTCTTACAACCGTTTTTGTCTATTCAATTATCTTCAGATGGATATTAATTATCAATGTAGATTCTTTATGATAATTTTAGATCCTACTGGGTATTTTTTACACTCTCCTTATATTTTCTCTATGGTCTTGTGGAATATAATTTTTTGTTCGTTCTTTATTTGTTCATTTAGCAATTTATTGTACAATTTTTTCTTGTATACTTGCAAACATTAATAAAGAAAATTTCTACAAAACAAATTATAATACCAAAAAATATTTAGTTTTACATTAAGAAGAGTATCTAAAAATAACCAATTTTAATTTCTGTAATCCTGTAAAGTATGATTTATTTGAGAATAATCATTAATTTTAAATCCTGGCTTCCAAATATCTACAATTATCTCAATATGTGTATGTTTCTTGCTTTTCAACTACACATTTCCTGTCGGAACATATTGTATAGTTTTTTTTGACGTAGAACTATGTCGTTCCTCGAGTCTGGGTGAGGGGATACATGAAGAGTTTCGGATGTTCAAAAAGTACAAAATTTGAAAAGCTTACTGTTTGCAAATTATAAGAGCTCTAAACTAATGATTTATGTATCATTAGATAGAGGACTGATGTCGCTTCCTAAACAGTATGTAAACTCGTTAGTCCAAACGAGTGAGGGGTCGGGGACTCCTGGCTAAAATGGATATCTTTAGCAATCTTGACGCGGCTCTGAGTCAGGGACGATTAAGTTAGTGTGAATTGAGATACGGAAGCAAGCATAGAAAATTAAACATTTGCTATACTCTAAAATTTTCAGGTACATTTTAATGAAAACTAATTGAATGAAATAAATTTTTTCCGAAAATATTCTTTCAACAGACTATTTTATTTCTTTAATTAATTTTATATAATCTTTATATACACACATCTTTCATAAATTATAAAAATACTTACTGATTAATAATTATCAGTTGTTATTTATATGGTTAAAGTAATATATTCATTATTAGATAATATTTATTTAAATGCGACTTTATTTTATGTAAATGGGATTCTTAGTACAGGATTGGTTTTTTCAATAGATTTCATTTATAAAACTAATCACTACGAAAATTTTGTATCACAATATCCAATCAACATTATCTGATAGATTTATGAAAAAAAATTACAAAAGATAATCGATATGATTTGAAAACTAATAAAATAATGTTTCAAAATAAAAGTCATTTCAAAGAGTATAAATTTACGTGAAATCACAACTTTTTGCTAGCATCTATCTTTATATTTCAAATAAGTATGCAAATAACTGACAAAAAAATATATAAAATGTATCCGACGATAAAACTAAAGACAATTTAAAGTCAAAATATGATAAAAATTTCAAACATATAACACATACATACACGTTTTTATTGATATAATAATTCGATATGAAAGTGGATGAGCGAGAAAGACGTCAATATGGAATAAAGATAGTGGAAATAGTCTGTGATCTGCGAAGTAACCACATGATCGTACATTGGCGAAATTTCAAAGGAACCAGACGACCGCCTCATTTCAATATCGTATTCTTTTACCCTCGATATGGAAAATAAATAATGTAGCTATCATAGCTGCAGGCCAATGTAAAATTGTACGATAGATATTCTTCTTTCAAGATATATATATATATATATATATATATATATGTATATATATGTGTGTGTGTATGTATGTATATATGTATATAGGTGATTCAATTTAAGCTTCCACGTGAAAGTATTAAAAAAAATTGTACAAATTAAAAAAATCATGTAATTTTTTATTTTATACTTTAGTCCAATTGTATTTTAGTATTGAATTAAACTAAAATACTAAATAAAAAATAACATGTTTTTTTTAATTTTCGTGATTTTTTTTGATACTTTCATGTGGAAGCCTAAATTGAAATACACACTCGCACACACACACACACACACACATATATGTACATATATATATATATATATATATATATATATATATATATATATATATATATATATATATATATAAACACGAGGGTAGGGTGAAAAGTTCCGGATTTGAATAAAAAAATATTTTTTTGAATTGATTTTTATTTATTTCTCAACATAATTTCCATTTAGCTCCATATACTTTTCCCAACGATATTCTAGAGCGGTTATATCAGATTTATAGGCCGATTTGTCAAGGTTCTCAAAATAGCTGTTTACAGAGTCACTGACTTAATTGTCGTACGCAAATCTTTTTCCATTAAACCATTTTTTGAAATTAAGAAAGAGATAGAAGTCGCTTGGGGTTAAATCTGGCGAGTGGCATGTGATAGTGGATGGGTAAGCAAGTCGAAATTTAATTCATTGATTTTAGCCATCGCAACAACTTATCTGTGGGCTGGAGTATTATCATGATAAAACAGTACTTTCCTTTTCACCAAATGTGATCAATTCACATTCATGATTTCTTTGTTCAAATAGTGCTGTAAGTTCGCATAATACTAGCTATTAATTGTTTTTCCCTTTTCGAGGTAGTCTATGAAGATTATTCTACGCACATCCCAGAAAAATAGTCGCCACATCTTAACAGACGTTGACATTATCTTTGCCATCTTTGAAGTTGGTTCGCCTTCCGTTATTTGGTCTCAGAAGTTTAGTGGTTGACATATGTCACATCAACGGTTATGTATCAACTGAAAAAATTGGTTGGATTGAAATTATAGAATCCAAATAATCGGTTGAAACGTCATATCGATATTATTTTTGGTCAGGTATGAACAAACGCGGCACCCCTCTAGCGCACAGCTTTGTCATACCCAAATATTTGTATAAGATATTACGTACACGTTCCGTCAATATGCTAAAAGTTTGCTATCTCACTCACTTTCACTCTACGGTGTTGATTTTGTGAATTTTTTATCATTTCTGGCGTAGTCCCTTCAATGGGACGTCCATTGCGTGGTTCAGCACTGGTGCTCGTCCGAGCTATTTTAAGTTCAAGAAGCTAGCGTTTAATTATTGTATTCGATAGAAAAGAGTCTGCCAACATCGAATCCAGATTCTCTTTCTATCGGTTGCACTTAACCCTTTGAGAAAAAATGTAATCACGAAATTCCAGTTTTTCTGTTCTTAAAAACGATGCTTAGACGTTTACTTCAGCGGGCTGCCAAAACAATACTAAACAACTTATTAACCTGAAGTTTCGAACACAACCATATGAATGAAATCATGCAATACCATCAATATATTGATCATAATGGTGCCCATCTATAACCAATCTATAACCAACATTTTCAACCTATCCTCCTATACACTTGTATGTACATTTGGCTGTAAAAAGTAATGTTATTATTCTAGTTTTATTAGAAATTAATATCGTCAAATTTTATCGTTTTATCTATCTGTATATATAAAAAGAAATGTTCCGTAAAATTTCAAAATTGGGACAAAAAATTTTACAAAATCGTGCAAAGATTTTGTATTAAATTATTATTAACTATGACAACAGAATTTACACGAAATTTTCATAAAAAACTACGATATTGGTCTCATAACACATTGGTATATATATATATATATATATACACCAATATGTATATATACATATACACGTACATATATATATACATATATATATATATATATATATATATATATATATGTATATATATATATATATACATATACACGTACATACGAGTATATATATATATATATATATATACATACATACATATACATACATACACACATACACACATATATATATATACTGAAACCAGTGCAAAAGTTCGTATACGATTTGAAATTGAAACTCAGGAGATTGTTTTTCGCAGAAAACGCTTTTATTATTAATTATGTTCACTATTGTTTTTTGCAATTATTTTCCAAAGCTCAGGCAGCTTCTGGATTCTTTGTTCGTGGGAGTATCTCAAAATAATTAATATCTTTGAAATCCCACCAAACACACAAAAACACCTTCACCGGATGCAAGCCAGCTTTTATGACTGGTTCTGCATTTTCATTCTATTGTTTGCATGTTCGTCTGCATTGGAAGTTGTTCTACAGGATCCATTTCTCATCATCAATCACCAATCAATCCAAAAAAGCTCTCTGTTGAGGCGTCCACGTGAAGAAACTGCCGAAGAGATGCGATCAAACTTTTTTTTCACGTGCGGCACCCACGTATCAAGCTTAAACATGAACCTCATCTTCTTTAAATGCCGAAATGTCGACAATCTGACAACGTTTGTGTGTTGGTTAACTCTTCTGTTGAAATTCGTGAGTTATTGTCAACTAAAATGTGCACAATATCGTCTTCGATATCAATAGGTCGTCTAGAGCGGAGTTGATCATCGAATTTAAAATCACCAAGCCAAAATTTACAAACAATTTCTTCACAGTTGGAAGTGATGTTGTATGATCCAACTAAAACTCCCGAATATTTTTCGATGCTGTTCCAACGATAACTCCTTTCCGAAATTCGTACAACGTAACGTAACGAAAGTATCTTTTCGTTCTCCATTTTCAAAAATTTTTCTTACACACAAATCAAACCAAGACAAATGCGTCTGAAGCTCAAATAACAGCTGTGATTCTCACCTTTCAAACGATATATAATATGAATACGTTTTAATTACGAGCGCCGCCATGTGCCACTCTCCACACCACCTATTGAATCGTATACGAACCTTTGCACTAATCTAATTTGTATATATATATATATATATGATTTCTTAAAGTTGACATATTAACAAAGTTAATAATAAATTATTACACTTTTTTGATTAAAATTTGAAACACAAATTTCAACATGTTTCCATATCAAGGTTTCTCCATTAAACCTATTCGTTATAATTAGTCGTGTCCATTTTTTAAATATATTAACAATATATGATCCGAAGTGGGATAAAACTTACAAAAGAATTCATGCCTGTAAAAACTACGTTATTAGCTCTTATGGGCTTCCTAACCTCTATTTTTCAAAAAAAAAAAAACATATTGCATCTAATAATATGGCGAGAGACTCTACATGCATATCAGATATATAATTTAATGAGTACTGGAATAAAAAGAACCTCTCTAGACCTCAACATTGCATATTTTAGTGGTGTTTTGTATTAAAATTTTAATTATATTGTCAAACATTTTAAATTAAGTTTTATTAACATTACACTGTATACATCTACCATTTCATGAATGATTTAAATGACAAAATCAATCTTCATAAAATTAGTAATAAAGCAACAGAGCCATAATTCTCATAGTCATAACATTGATGTCACATAGTCTTGTCTTGTTTATTCATACAGTAGTGTATGTAGATCTGTGTTTACACCTACTGACAACAATGTATTGTGTCACGCTACATATGGGGAACAACAATAACACGAATATCTATTGTTGCATCATTCGTACAATCGAGGATGCACCGTACTGCAAGTACTTAGCTGAACATTGCGACAAGCAACAAATGCACATATGTGGGAATTGTTCGTATTGAATGCTGCTGTCAGAAGCTACGTTCCATTTACAATCTATCATAAAATCAACGTTCATACCACCAGTGTTTTCATCAGTGTGACGACAGCATTCACGGTCTCAGACACATATACACACATGATACACACACACATATGTATATATATATACATATACACAAAGAAACACCGAGAGAAAATATTTTAACAATCATACAATTTCTTACCATAAATGAGAAATGTACAAAACAATACAACAGATGATGACAACATATTGTAAAATCACTAGAAAATTGTACTAAAACGTTTTTTATTAACAAAATTTTTACGATAGATATTTATTTCAATTTTTGTTATATATATATATATATATATAGTCTTGATATAAATTCTAACACTAACTTATATAGAAAAAAACTAACAACAGAAAGTCATAAATGTTATCTATTTTCTGAAAATAAATAGAAAAAACTACAAAACCATATTTTTTATTCGAAATGCGTGCCTTTGTTCCACACACACACAAGAATAAACTTTATGGCCATTGGTTTATCGATTTATGCTCAGTTTGTAGAAGAATATTCTTTATAGCTGACACAATGGAAACGCTTGAGGGACTCCACATTCAAATTCCTCTTTTTTTCAGACCATCCCCTCCAAAACACTTTCTTAAGTGAAACTTCTTTAGCCACGTTGAAATTTAGTTCTTACAAAATGTTATTAAAATTTTACATAATATTTCATAATAAATACTTGTTGAAGTGCAACTTCTTAGTCCGCGTCAGGAGTAAATTTTCAAGGTTGAGGCGAAAAAGTGTTATGGAAGTCGTTACGACGTCGAAAGGAAAGGTAGAGAGAGAGAGAGAGGACGACCTATTCGTAGACGGTAGAAATGAACGACAGTTTAGTTAATTTTGTCTGTTTATAGATTTGACTTAAGCAATCCGAGTTATTTTGTTCGACGGTGACAGCAGTTGGTGAATTCTTCATGGCTGAGTGTAAAATGTAAATCAAAAAAACAGTTGTAATTGTAGTGATTTATATTTCTCCGAATGAAAAAATGAATGATATATCTTAATTAATACACTGTTCATCACTACTGTACACTCATGGTGGTGCAACGTTCCATGGCAGAGGAGAAGATAAACTACCAATGATTCTCAGTGGGGATATTAATGTCAATTTTGTGTCAGAAGATTCAGCGCCATTCGTTAATTGTCTACCTGAAGAACTTAATTTAAGTATGAATACAGATCCTATAATCGCAACGACAAAATCGGGTACTAATACAGATGCCAATTACGGTTTAAGGGAATATATACTTTTTGAGACCTCAAAAATAGCCTATCTTCATGAATTTTTTTCACATAGGAAATAATGGTTTATTGTAAAACTAAAATATACATTTTAAAGGTTGTTGATTATTTAAATATTTTTTTCAAGTCGATATTTTGCGCCACACGCTAGTAGTAACCCATTATTAAAGTGACGTAATCGATGCAGCGTTCCGCGGTACCAAGTGTATTTCCGAGAAATATCTGAATTAAAATTTTTTAATTGGAACTTAAAGTAGATAGACTAAACTAGTTAATGACGCAGATTTTAGTTGAAACAATCATTTTTTCAGAAATGGCAGCTCTTTGAATAAAATATGGAATTGGGGCCCTGAAATGTAATCTATTTGGTAAATAATAAATCGAATAATTCAAATATCAAAACGATTGTACGTCAAAAATGAGATAATGATCTAAGAATTATTTGTACAAAATTTCATGCAAATCGGTTTAGTATTTGTTGAGATATTCTGGTACCGGTTTGGAAGAACATAGTTTAGAGAAAAACGCGTTTAAAGTTTCAAGTAGATTTTAAAGCCAGATGTCCATTAAATTTTTTAGTGAATTAATGTTCTTCTATTAATTTACACGTTAACATCGATTTATTAACCGTAAAATTTACTTTCTGTCTGAGTGAAGGCTTCTTCTTCTTCCTTTCTTTGGGTTTTGCGCGTTGTCTGAGCTTCCTCCATTGCGTTCTGTGCTGCGTGATAGGCGGAACTCGACCTCCTGAAATCGTTTTTCTCGGCCCACTGAGATAAGAAAACCATACAGAATCGATTTTCATCATTTTTAATAGTGCCATTGATACCGCATTGAATACACAAGCGGAGATATTTACGGCCATTTGGACTATGGAAAATCTGTGTAATTCCTTCGGCACTATTTTCCATATCAAATCGTTTTTTTTTTTTAAATTTCATTGTTATCTTCGGCAAATTCTCCCACGAAACGCTCTAGTAAACTCTTCGAACTCAGATCTTCCTTAATGGAGTTAATCGCTTGAAGAACAATTCGCTAAAGTGCTTGGTAATCATGTTTATACATGGATTGCACCTGATACTACACGGTAGGGCTTCCGACCACTAGAACATTTTTGGCTGTAGTTCTGGCAATTTAACAAATTTAGTAATAAAATTTTGTGAAAATATTTTTAAAGAATTGTACTACACGAATATGTGACTTTTAGAAAATCAATTTTTTCACCGCTCAAAAAGTATATATGCCCTTACAGGGAGGTCGAACTAGATGGTCGCCCGGAGTCCCGTTGAAGATCTCAAATTTAACAGGTAAACTTAAATCATATAAAATACATCGAGATATTTTCCAGAAGAAGTCGCATTGTATGTTTAATGTCTTCTGTAGTCTGTTTGGATAAATGGATAAAATCGAAATTTAAGGTGTGATTTAGTTCTTTTTTTGGAAGAGAAAACAGCTAAAAAAATGCATATGAGGACATTTCCTACTTTGGATGTATTTTCCTTTCTAAGAAACTGTTTAACTTTAAATGAGTCAACTTAGTCGTAGAAGAACGAGTATCAAAGATATACTCCTCTCAGGATACACGAGAACAGCTTTCCGGTCAGAAATTATCTATAAAATTCAAGATATGGGTTTATCCGACCGACTTTTGAGAGTGAGAGAGATATCAGAGATAATAGGTATCTCAATTGAGCGAATGTATTTCATTTTGCATAATGAATTGCTTATGAAAAAATGTTCTATAAGATGGTAACTGCGTTTGCTCACTGCAGAACAAAAAAGAATTTTATCCGAACATCAGCTGACATTTGGAAACTGTTTAACAAGAATCCAATAGATTTCATGCGGATTTTCGCGACCATCGATGAAACTTGGACTTAAAATTACATACCAGAATCGAAAACGAAATCAAAACAGTGGACTGAACGCTGTGAAATAGTTCCAAGGAAAACAAACACTGTTCACTTGGCTAAAAAGGTGATGGAATCACTTTTCTGGAATGCGAAAGGAATTCTCTTAATCCACTATTTTCAGAACGGGAAAATAGTACTGGCCACCATTATGCAATTCTTTTGAATAATTTGAAGTTTATTGATCATGGAAAATCATCCTGAAATGGATAAGAAAAAAAGTGTTTCTCCATGACAATGCACTGGTTCATACAAAGCGTTGTCTTGAACCAAAAATTGGCCGAATTGAAGTTTGAAATCCTTCATCATCCATCATATTTGTCATATTTGGCTCCCTCAGACTTCCATCTTTTCCCAAAACTAACAATGTTTCTATCTGTTGAGCAATTTGGGTTGAATGAAGATATGATAGAAGCTGAAAATTGCTGTTTTGAAAACTTCGACGAAACCCACTTCTGGAAAAAGAACTCTGATACGGAATGAATTTAAATGCACATGCGTTACTGAAAGAGATGGATCTATATCAAAATATATACAGCTGCCATCCTCTGCCTTAGCGAATACACTAACCAAGTTAATCTTCAAGCTATCCTCGTATTTTATAAGTTTATTAATTTAATAATATAAGTATAATGACGGTTGAAATTAATTTAACTAAAACGAAAAATTTGAAGACAAGGCATTAATATTTTATTTCATTAAAATTAACAAAGTTTATAGATCATTCTCATTACATATTTCTTCACGAAGTTTCAATAGATCTATAAATCTCAATAGCAAAACCTATTAATCATCATATAGGTACTTTTATTTTATAGAAGGTGTTGGAAACTTCATGAATATATACGATACCTAAAATGGTATTCAACATCGAATTTTACCATAGTTTCAACTATATTAAGTTTACGTGTTGCAGCTAAAGTAGAAATCTAGAGCATCGCATAGTTAAGTGATTGCATGTTGACTACCACATACACTCGTGTAGATGTGAATATGTACAGTAATTGTGTGCACTAGTTCGTTGGCTGATACTACCTTCGAAAGTGACTAAAACACCGTTCCGTGAAGGAAATTAGAAAAGATGGTGTAAATGGGAAAGCATTATAAGTCAACGTCACGGTACCTGCAAATAGTCTACGAGAGAAAAAGTTAGTCGATACAGTAAATTTATTGTTTTTTTTTTTAAAAAAAAAAAAGAAAATTAGATTTTATTTTTTAATTTAAGGACACTGGCCGAGAAAAAAAAAAAGCTTTCCCCTTAAATTATTTTCTTGTGTTAATTACCAAATACAGAACAATTCATAATTGTATTAAATGCTTATCTTCTCATTAAAAAAATTATTAAATAATTGACTCTCGTTTATTATTCAATTGAGAAGAATAGAAAATAATTATTTCAATAAAGTAATATTTTTTTTATACAGGGTGGTACAAAAAAGCGAAAATATTTGAATAGTTAACAATTTTTTGGTTTAAATGTTTTTTCTTTCTTTTCAGAACTTTATAAATACAAGAGTAGAGTAATAAGTAATTGTGTTTGACAAGAAAGTACATTTTTTGAGTAAATTGTTTTCTATTTTTCAAGATAATCTTCTTTTAGCTCAAAGCACTCAGTTAAATGTATTTACATTTTTTTTATCCGTTCCGAATAGTACGGTTTGACAAACTCCTCAAAATAAGCAATTACAGCAGCGATGACTTCCGAATTTGATACAAATCTTTTACCTCTGAGCCATTTCTTCAAGTCTGGAAACATGAAATGTCACACGGTGCCAAATCTGGGGAATATGGTCGATGTGGAAGGAATTCATGGTGCAATTCAAACAATTTTGCCATCGCAATTGTTGATTTGTGTGCCGATGTATTGTTGTGATGGAAGAATCCTTTTCTCTTTGCCAAATGAGGACGTTTTTTCTTGATTTCATCATTCAGCTAGACTAATAATAATGCATAGTAAATTGCTGTTATTGTTTTCTCTTTTTCCAAATAGTCGATTAGCAACATTCCATAAACATCTCCTAAAACAGCCGCCATAACTTTTCTAGCCGATGCAATGACTCACCTTCTTCGGTGCACGTTTGCTTGGAGAAGTCCAATGTTTCGACTGCTCTTTAGTTTCAGATGTATGGTGATGGATCCATGTTTTATCAACGGTTATGTATCTATGTCAAAATTCTTGTCGATGTCGTCTAAACATCGTTCAAAACTCCTTTGAAGTGTTCATTCGAATGCGTTTTTGCTCGATTGTGAGCAAAACCGGTATACATCTAGCAGATGGAACTCTCGTATGGAAATATTAGTGTAAAATGTTTCGTAAACGATCCTTGAAATGCTTACTATCTCAATTATATCACACACTTTGATTCTAGAATCATTTAAAACAATGTTATGGATTTTCCAGTAGTCAACTCAGTTGTAAGACCTGGAAGTTCTTTAACACAAACGCTTGTACGACTATGTTTAAACTCATTGAATAAATATCGTCCCCGTAGGCAGAGTGTAACTTTTCTTTAATTTCTTCACACCTTTTACCATCCAAAAACAGAAATTTAATCACCCACCGATACTGAATTTTTCCATAGTTAAAAAAGAACAATAATTGTTTAATGTAAATGACTGTCGAAACAAAGCTAATTAACGTATTGTGCTCAAGATTTGATAGAAGTACTTTGAAAGATAATGCTGTTAAAAATATTGCAGTTTGATATCAGTGGTGCAATCTCTTTTCAAACTCGGATAATTATCACTCTACCCTTGTAAAACTTAAAAAATGTATATGAATTTGAAAATCATATACCACAATTATTTGTCTACCACCTTAATAATGTATTCCAAATAAAATGTTTTAGAATTTCAGAGTTAAATTTTGCTTTGAAAACTAAATGAAAATACAGAGTATCCCAGAATAAAATGCACTATTGTTTACTTTGTAACTCGAGAACGCACGGTGGAGAAAGGGCGTGGGTATTGTCATTTTGTAACTCAGTTCTCCGAGTTTCTGTCATTATGAGTCACTCTACGGGTTAGAAATTCATGTTCTGCGCGCGCACTTTTCACGAAAACAGCCGTTCGTACGAGGGTGGTCCCAGAAGTACCCGGCCTGACCTAGAGATGGCGGTAGTTGTTAGAAAAATATCACTGTATTAGAAAGTACACAATCTATGAAGCATATGTTTCAAGTTTGAGGGCGCCACGTTGTTTAGTATTTGTTTGGCAGCCATAAATAGTGAACGTTTTCAGTGAATTTGTGAAAATGGAGAAAATTGGTCATCGTTACGTAATACAATACTTTTATTTGAAAGGCCTCAGCCCAACCAATATAAAAGCTGAACTGGATTCTACTCTGGGTGAGTCTGCTCCTTCGTTTACAACAGTGAAATATTGGGTAGCAGAGTTTAAACGAGGCTCTACGAGCTGCCAAGACGAGCATCGCAGTGGTCGACCGAATGAGGTGACGACTCCAGAAATGGTGATGATAATCCACAAAGCGGTACTGGATGATCGTCGACTGAAAGTGCGCGAGCTAGCAGACATAGTAGGCACTTCGAAAAGTGGATTATTTTCTGTTCCCAAACTTAAAAAAATGTCTCAGTGGTCAAAGATTTCCCAACGATGAAGAAGTGATGTCGGCAGTTAATGGGTATTTTGAGGAGCAAGACAGTTCTTATTTAAAAAGGGTATCGAACTTATTGAACATCGCTGGGAAAAGTGTATAGAGCTGAAAGGAAATTATGTTGAAAAATAAATATATTTTTTTCCAAACTTTTTGTGTTTTCTTTCTTGGGTCGGGTACTTCTGGGACCACCCTCGTACATTGCTTTCCGTTGATCATTTCGTGCTGAGTACCATTTGAATAAGATTGAACAGTGTTCGAGTATTAAATTGATCAAACAGTGAATAAAAAGATTTGAAGAGTCCGCTTCGACATTAATAGCTCAACCTCAAGGTCGCCCACGAACCTTTCGATCCTAACAAAGTATCGCTCTAGGGAATGAGTCCATACGCGCTAATCCGAGAATGTCAACTCGCAAGTGTTCATCTCCATTTACAATATCTCGTTCACCTGTACACTAAATTATATCGTTGGAATTAAAGCTCTAACTTAATGAAATTGAACTTGTTCAAGATCTAAACGAATCAGACTTTGTGACATGGTTGAATTTCGCGAATAAAATGTTGAAACAGTTTTCAGAGTTTGACAACATTCTCTTCTCAGATGAAGCGCATTTTCATGTTGATCGGGTTCGTCAATAAACGATATTACCAATATTGGAGCAATTAAAACCCAGAAATAAAACACCAGATTCGACTCTATTGCGCAAGAGTTACGATTTGGGTAGCCATGTTAGCCTTAGGAATCATCGGTCCTTATTTCTTTGAGGATGTGCGAGGCCGAGCAATAACTGTTAATTCGGAGCGATAAATTCAAATGTTGAAAGAGTTTCTGACTTAGAAATTGCAAGAATTTTCGGGCTACAACACGAGGACGTGGTTTCAACAAGATGGGGGCATTTATTAAATCAAATGACAGTTTAAAGATGGTCTGAAAGATGTTCCACGGAAAAGTTATTTCTTGCAGTGGTGATATTCTATGGTCACCACGAAGTTCCGATTTAAATTCTCTTCATTTTTAATCGTGATTTCTTAAGGTTAAAATATATTCAAATAATTCTGTGAATACGGAGCAATTGAAGAATGATATTCAACTTGATGGATGCGATTCCTCGGGAAACTTCCAAGCAAGTCTTGTGAAACTTCAGAACGAGATTAGAAGAATACCATCGTCGTAATTGTTGTCATCTGGATGACTTAATTTTTAAAATATAAATTCCTATTGATATTCTTTTTGTTTTTAGTAATAAAAGTTACTCACATCAAACCAATGTTTTTGTATGAATTTTTCAAAAGTATATTTTATTCTTATGTTTTTTATTATAGGACACATCTATAAAATGTTTATTATATTCGGTTTTTAATACTAGAACCGCGGCAATTTGAGCCTCTCCTTGAACCGCGGATGGGTCAGTTGTGACTTACTTCAATCTTTGTTATTATCGGATGAAAACAGTGGTAACAAAATGATATACTGATATTAATAATGAATTATTTTCAGTTATAAACATTTTTGATGTAAGTTTGTGTACAATAATACAAAAATAACAATAATAAAGAAAATAGAGCACTACATTATTAAGCGTTGTCACATAATGAGCATACATAATATTCTTTAGAAGTGCATTTGTTGCAAACAGTTTTTTTCCAGGCATGGCATTTCACAAATTATTTGTTTTCCATAAAGGCCGACTTTACCTGAGAACGTATCAGTTTGTCTTATCGTTTAAGAACTTCATCTAAGATTAGGGTGCGGCTAAGTGCTATCATTTTTGTTGCATATCTTTTAAAAAGCTCTTCCCCATCTAAAGAATGAAGTTTTTATGCGTTATTATTTCTTATTCAGAGTATAAGATTGTATAAGTT